>CM041017.1:18668457-19178390 GCA_022984855.1 Dimocarpus longan
TTATTACATCTTTTTTCATCACTATATCTCTGATGAAATTTTACTTAGTCTCTATGTGCTTCGATTTATTGTGATATTTTGCAGCTTTAGTTAGAGTCATTGTTACCTGACTATCATAATATACAGTAACTGGCTTCTCCATATTAGTTTCAAAATTAGATTCTCCAATAATCTCTTAAGTCAGATTGCTTCTTGGACTATGGCTGAACATGCTATAAATTTAGCTTCCATGGTGGATAATGGAATGTATGCTAGCTTTTTACTACTTCAAGAAATAACACCTTAGTTGAGCAAAAATATATAACAAGAAGCAAATTTTCACTCATCCATATCACCTCTCCTATCGGCAATAAGATGTATGTTGCCACCTTAATGACACGAGGAGTAATCAACAATCCCTTTTAGAAATGTTAATATTTTTTCACAACAGTCCAATATTTTTGTTTAGGATAAGATTGATATCTACATACCAACCCAACTACATAATTGTTATAAGGTCTCGTATACATCATAATATACATGAGACTTCCGATGACACTAGAATAAGGAATTTCTTGCATTATTTCATGCTCTTGCGGAGTCTTGAGAGATGTTTCAAGACTAAGAGTTTAACCTTTCGAGATGAGAATATCCATAGGTTTACAGTCAGTCATATACAATCATTTGGGAATCTTTTAATTTATGGCTCTTGTGATAAAGTCAAAATTCTTCTTGAATAATCTCTATCAATTTTAACTCCTAAATCCTAAAATGTAGGTAGTTTTTCCCATGTCTTTCATCTTGAAAAGTTGAGAATAATCATTCCTTTATGGTTATCATGAATTGCTTGTCATTTCCAACAAACAGAATATCGTCCACATGTAAAAATAGTATTATGAACTTATTTTTTGCCCACTTAACATACACACAATAGCCCTCTATGATACTCTGAAGTCTAAAAGACATGACCACCTCACAGATATAGAAGTACCATTGTCTGAAGGATTGTTTTAGGCCATAAATAGATCTCATAAGTTTATAAGCTTTCTACTCTTGGTCTTTTGAAATGAAATTCAATGGTTGCTCCACATAAATTTCTTCCTTCAATTCTCCATTGAGAAATATTGTCTTTACATCCATTTGATGTAATTTTAGGTCCATATGTATGACGATAACTAATGTAAGGTAAATGGAAGCAAACCTTACCACAAGGGAGAAGGTTTTTTCATAATTTATACCCTCTTATTAAATATATTCTTTTGCTACTAACCTCGTCTTATATCTCTCTATTGAACGGCCTACCCTACACTTGATATAGAGAACCTATTTATGTATTGCTTCTTGTCAAAGCAGTACCAATACAGGATTGTATTTTATTATTACGGAGTAGAACTTGTATCTTCGACCTTTTCTAACCACCTTGAATCATATTGTTTTGAATTCTTGAATTTTAAGCGTCATTCTAGATCTTCAATAACTAATATTTGAAAACTATAAAGCTAATAATGAATATATAAAATATATATTAACACATAATAAGCTAAGTACAAAATATGGAACTTACAATCTTCCCCCTTTTGAGTATTCATTACAAAACCTCAACAAAGCAATACATACGAGGAATGGAAAAATCACCAAGACTTATAGTGTTGTTAAACTTGCAAACAAACCTTAATCAACCAAGACAATACTAAGATCAAGAGAGAGACCAAGAAAAAACAATAAATCCTAAACAAACCTTTTTGTTATGAAAAGACAATGGTATTAAAATAAATTGAAAATAATGTAATATGAGTAAATTTACATGTAATGATCAAACTAAAAGACGCAGCATAATGTAATATGAGTAAATCGAAGATCAAGTAATCAAATATCAAATTAGCTCATGCTTATAATACATCCTTTCTTTTTGCATTCTTCCTTTTGCAATCATTCTCTTTTTCTTTTGCTTTTGCTTTGCTTTTTCTCTTCTATTATTTTCTATTTTTATTTCAAAAGGTTTTCAATATATTTTGAACATTAAGCTCCCCTTAATTCATCACACACACACACATATAGATATATAAGTTTTATGAAGCAAATAACCCATTATGTTAGCTCTTACACATTTGTAAAGTTAGCTTCCTTGAACATTAGGTAGCTTCACACATTAATAATAGTCATAACTCACTAATAAAGTAAGTGATGAATGTTCATCTAATTCTAAAGCACATGTGATTAAACAACATGTGAAACAATGTCAAGAAAATCCATTATCAAGACAACTCATCTAAAGGAATGTCTAGATGATCAATGATGAACATGCATCGAAAATATCTACATTACTCATTCTTCCTTGAGTAAAAAAACCCATAGAAATTATTCGATTTCACAAACACCAATAGATGCATGAAGATGCTAAAAAGTTATAGCATCTAATTTAGGAAACAAATCAACTAGTTGTCTTTCCATTGACAAATGATCAGGAGTGATAATCTTATTTTTACAAGCTTGTGAATGAACTAAAGCCTTATTTCTAAGTGTTTTGTCTAGAATGTTGGGTAGGATTTTTCGCAAAATTATTAGCACTTAAGTTATGAAAATAAACTTCCATCATACCTTGATTGAAACTATAATCCTCCAACATTTGCCTCATCCACAGAAGTTTTAGTACATACACTTTCAAAAATAATATACTCGGCCTTGGTAGTGCGTAATGATGAAATTTTATTTACTTTAATTCCAAGCTACCAACACTCAAAGATATGTCAAGCCTATTAGTAGTAAGATAAAGAAGACTTCCAGTCATATCACAATGTAGACTCTTATTGACACTTTTATGTTTCTCGTCTTTACTTAGTTTGAAAGAGTAGGCATGGGTGTATCACATTGTTTACCATTCTTAAGATAAAATTGATAAAATTTCTTAACTAGGTCTCTAGCATATTTAGTTTGAGAAATAAAGATTTTATTATCTAATTGTTTATTTTCAAACCTAAAAAGAAACTAGCTTACCAACCATACTCATTTCAAACTCTTTGGATATTACACTTATAAATTCACCAACTTTCTCTTTGTTAGTACAACAAAATACAATATCATCAGCATAAATTTAAGCAACAAAATGCTCATCATTCTCATTTTTAACAAAGAAAGTTTGATCAACATTATCTCATTTATAGTCCTTACTCAACAAATATTTGGTTAAGCTCATACCATATATGTGGTGCTTATTACAAACCATGCAACGCCTTGTTGAGATTGTAAATGTTATCAAGACATTATGTAATCAATGGATCCTTTGGGCTACTTTACATACACCTTTTCTTGAAGATGGCCATTCAATAAGACGCTTTTGACATCCATTTGATAGATTTTGTACCTATAAAAACAAGAAATAGCAAATAGTAAACATATATACTCAAATCTAGTAATAGTTAGGAGCAAAAGTTTCATCAAAATCAATCCCCTCCATTTGAGTGAATGTTTGAGGAACCAATCTAGCTTTGTTTCATACTACATTTCTTATTCATCCGTCTTGTTATTGAAAAAATATATATATATATGTATACATTTGGTTACAATCACATTGATATCTTTTGGTTTTAGGACCAAGTTCCAAACTCCATTCCATATAATTAATTGGTTGAGTACTTCTTATATTGCCATAATCCATGATTCATCCATCAATACTTCTTTAACCTTTTTTTATTTAAGTTGAGAAGTATAGCAAACATAAATCACATAATTGTTTAGTTATTGTTTTGTTTTAAGCCAACATTTTCAATCATATCATTATCACTTCTTACCCAAAAGCAACTATAGTTTGATTATAATGGACTATTCGTGAAGCACAAGAAGCTGTTGGAGTTCTTGGAATTTCCTCTTAACTTATGGATGCTAGTAATATTTGAGGTGGCTTAGGATTATTTGGAGATTAAATCTTCTTTTTATCCTCCATCTTCTTCCTTATCATCATCTTCCTTGGTAGAATTATCAACGTCGAGTATTTTAATCAATCATCAATCACACTAACATCATTGGATTTAATCAATGACATTGCACCATCATTATTGTCATCATGTTCACAATTATCAATAACAATATTAGTAGATTTTATAACTTTTTGAGTTTTCAAATTAAATACTTGAAAATTATGACTGCTGAGAAAATGACCAAGAATATACATTTGTTGATTTTAGTATCAAAGTCACCTAGGTTATTGTGATCATTAAAGATATAGCACTTTGCTCCAAAAATATGAAAATAATTTGTATTGGGCTTTCTTACTACAAGAAATCAACAATTCGACAACATATAGAATGTGTTGCAAAAGTCTTTCACAATGTGCATCCTTCCATTGCAGATGAGCATATTGCCAAATAATGCACAATGCATGTAATCATATATTTATAACAACTTCAATTGTATATTATTGTAAAGTTATAATGCAACAAACAAAATATGGTGCAGAATTGTATTTTTTTTGTTTTCCTTTTCTTTTTAGGGAAATGAATAACTAGGTTGCATACATATAAGTAATGATAGACTTTCAAAATTTTTTACTCAAATGATATAGTATGTAAGTTATCAACATCTTATAAATCATGAAATGATGTGATAGTTAATAGGATATTGACAATTTATATGCTACATCATTTGAGCATAAATTTGGATAAAAAATTTGAGAAGCTTAGCGTTACTCTCACTCTCTCTCACTATCTCTCTCTCTATATATAGTAAATAGATCATATTGTTTACAATATTAATTTTAATTTGTAAATAAATCAATATATTCATCAATTTCATAATTTGTCACTAGCATTACAAATAATTTTATAAAATTACATACATAATGAAGAGTACACAAAATCTCATCATAGGATATGATATACGTACTTATATGCACATAATTGTAAGTACACATATGTATATATGTATGTATGTATGTGTGTGTATATATATATATATATAACATAATCATAAAAAACATGTGGTCTACATACACATACCCCCATAACTTTGCTAAGCCACCAAAAAAAGTATGTCTTTTCTTTTTTTCCCTACAAGCATATAAATTGCTAGAAACCACATCATTATCTTGTAAACCCCAAAACATCCACAACTTTTTTAACATCCTAAAAGACTATCATTTCTTTTAAAATACTACAATTTACCTTATTTCTACAACAATTTGATGTAATCCTTTAGCCATACAACAATTGTTCCCATAGTTTAAATGAGAGTTTCGTACTTATCCGTCGGCCTACACGTTTTTATATCTTCTACTACTGCATCAACTCAAACATTTTAGTAATTCTCTCCAAGTGGCATGTGGTGCACTTGGACCTTATGATCCGTTGATGATATTCTTTCTTTTTTGTAACAACTTGGTCTTCTACATTATTTATTGGATATCAATATAGTAATTGGCATCATGCATTTTCAAGTTGTGCACTTCCTTGTATAAGAGGAAGACTCCCACATTGTGATTACAGTTAAAAAAAAATGTAAAATGTCAATAATAGCGTAAACACATTCTCTATGACTAGGGACATATCCTCCATAAAAGACCCAAGTAGTATATGAAGGATCCATCTCTTTTATAACTAAGTAATCATACACAATCTGATAAGAATGGCACTGCAAATTTTTGCAAATTATGCACAGACATACTATCAAACCCAAGTTTCCAACACTAGCATAAGCAATATCAACAACGTTTCATACCCCTTCTTGATTCTCAAGTGAGAGTCTACAACTAGGAAGTTTGAAATTTATTATCCAATACACAAAAAAATAAAAAATAAAAAAAATAAAAATTATTGAGAAAAAAAGTATTCAAATGTATAAATATAACCTTGAAAGATGAATCCATCTCTTACACATAGTGCTGCTTTTGTCAATACTCACTCTTCAATAAATAAAAAAAAAATTAAAATTAAAACTTTAAAATAATAAGAGATGAAAACTCGGATCTAAATGACATAAACAACTCATTCTAACTTACAGACAAGAGCTACTCATAGTTGGTATATTAGAAAAAGAATGACACAATTCTTAACTAATACATTCTACACATGTACACTACAAATAAGCCGCCAATATATATCTAATATCTGAACTTTAGGTCCAATAACAAGGTAACAACTGATAAGAACATAACAATGTGCCATCACACTTCACAAAAACAAAGTTATATGTTCTAGGGACAAAAACATCAATTCAGTGGACGAAAAGAAAAAGAAACTGTGGAGGATTATAGAATACAACTATAGACGCTCTCAATCATGCAAAATACATGTTAACCATATCATTCACTTGAAAACATTAAATTGAAACAATCATAATTTCGATTCTCAATACCCAAAATCTTGATTTAGATATAAAACCCACGAAAATAAACTTTTTAATATACCAATAGGATGTGAAAAATCTAGTGTTTTTGGATAGAATGATGAACTTAGATGATAACAGAAGTATACCAGAGTAAATCCTAACGTATCACCCTCTCTTGAAATTTCATTAGATTGATAATGACAATGACACTAATAAAACCCAATATGTTCACAGATGCACATACAACTACAAGTAAACAGATACTGACACACCCGAAATTGCCATTAGATAACATCATACAAGATTAAATTGAATAAAACCCAATCACTTCATAGTAATAGTAGTAGAGCCACTCATACCTCTGTTTTGTATGATGGAAAGATGCTTCACATTTTAGCGCTTTGGTGCTCCCTATGGATTGTTTCTTCTGGAACTCCATTACTTCATCTAGCAACCAAACCACAACAATTTTAACCATACATAGAACATTCAAACAAAACTCAGAAGGCAATATGAACTATGTTGTATCATGCTTTTCCACTCGTAAATTTACAAACAAATTCAGATGGTATAATGACATATAATATAGAAACACCACAGAATCTAATAAAATCCACCTGTAATTTTACATACATCATTCATTCAATTAGAATATGTTCACAAATGACAAAGACTACACATTAAAGCACTGATTAACATAAAAATCACATCTTTGATTTTTCTAGCCTCATAAATTAACAAACACATTGAACTCATATAACCAAACATGATACAACTAGTCAAAAGACTACTAACAAATTTACAAAAAAAAAATGATGAATCACATCAAAATCAAAATCTTACTTAAATCCTTTGAACACAAAAACCCCACTTTTCAAACTTCAATCTCCTTTTTCATCACAAAAAGACAACAAATCCCCCAAATCTCACATACTCAAACACCAAAAACCATAATGGGGAGTTGAAACATGAAAGATAAATGATGGGTTTTTACTTGGGTGTGTTTGTTGTACCTCTCACTAATCTTTATCTATACCAATGTCAAATAGTGGCTATGGTGGCGAGATGCAGCGGCAAGGAAAAGCGGCGATCTTGAACTGACGAGTCTTGAGGTGAGTCGACTCTGCAATCAGTAGCAGAATGACAACGGCGTAACTCACAATGACTAACAGTTGATGAGCCTTAAGGTTTGAACTGATATCAACTACACCTAATGAGTGGCAAAGTCAACGGCAGTGGAAGGAAGCAATGGCAAATGGCAGATCAGCGACTATTAAAGAGGTGGCTCCAAAACCTAACAACTAAGCTAACAAACTCATGCACTGTACAAATAATCTTACAAGCTATAATAAACTTTAACCCAAAAACAAGTGGTAATTACAAAAAAGCCACAAGATTTAATTAAAAAAAAAAAAAAGGAATCTATAAACTTGTTTTGATCATAATAGGGGTGGTCTTCATCGTCAGGGTGCTTGATGTTGACAAGTGGCTCTCCACATCCTTCTGCTTCGGGTACCTGATGATAGTGACTAGGCAGACACAGTAGCCACTGACACTCCTAAACCTGCCATCATTGCCACGCTTCTCGACTCCAAGCCCTCTGCATCACACCCAGCCTCACAATCTCCGAACAGAGCCTCTCCTTCATGTCATGGTCCTTCAAGATGTGTATCTTGTATGGGAACAACCCCCCACCCTCTTTCAATGGCTTCTCCAGATCAACCGCCTTCGTTTCTGAGAATGCATTAAACTCCTTCCGCCGCTGCTTGTTGTGATTGTTGTCACTGTCAGAGGAGTGAGGGAGCGGGCCCCAGTTGGCACTGAAAAGGATGGAGGTGGGCTAGACATGGATGTGGACGACGTCGTCGCTACAACAAAGATAGTCGTTAACGGCCCAACAGAGGCAAAGGTCGATTTGCCGGAGAGGTCGACGGTGACGCCGATCTTGCGGTGGGCGAGAGAGGTTGGAGTAGGGGTGGATCAGCTGAGATGTAAAGTGAGGGTGACGGGTGAGGGGAGGCTGAGATGTAAAAGCGAGGATTAGGGATTCTTTAGTTGCCTATTTTATATATATTTTTATTAAAATGAAAAAATAATTTATTTTGAAATATTGTTCATTAACAATTTGTTGCACATGTTGCAATAGCAACACCGTTGATAAAAAAATAATAATAATAAAATAAAAAGTTGCTGTATGTGTCCTATTAATGGTGATGTAAATTGCAAGTTGTCGTGCATAGCTTCTGTAACACACATTTTTTGTGCGTTGTGTTACATGACTATGGCAACATGAAGCATATGTTCGTTGCTATCTAAATATTGTTGTATTGTTAATTTCATGTAGTGATCTACCTTTCCATGGCACTTTACTAAAAAAAATACGAAAGTAATTTATATTGGGTTTTCTACCTTTTCATAGCTCATAACTTTTGTCAATTGCTTGAGTCCAAAACACTTTTGACATGTTTCTTCCTAGCATTATGACATGTACAATCTCTTGAATAACACAATTCTTCCTTTCAACAATCCCCTTTTGTTGGGGGTGTTCTTGGTAAAGAAAATTCATGAGAAATGCTATTGTCCAAGCAAAAATCGCTATACAATTTATTTAGGAACTCTCTTCCATGAACACTTTGAATAGACCTTATTCTAAGCCCCTTTTAGATTTGAGTGCACTTCTTAAACTTCTTGAATCTTTCATATTTTCCCTTAAGAATATAAACATAGTGAATCTAGAAAAATCATTAAAAATCATAGAGATGTATCACTTACCACCCATACTTTTCATGCTTACAGTCTTATTATTAAGTTCATGTGAAGCAAGTCAAGCACATGCATTGACACATTGCTTCCAACCTTCTTGTGCTCACTTTTCGTTTGCTTTCCAAATTGACTAAGGTCTGTAAACACCTTCCCTTTTTTTACCAAGAGTGGGTAGACCACGAATGGCATGAGTGTTTTCCAAGTTCTTTAAACCTTTAAAATTCAAGTGGCCAAATTTTTGATACCATAACTCAAATTGATCATTGTTAGTAAGATTACATCTAACAAAAGATACTTTAACATGAAAGCAATTATTGGAGGAATGAAGTGAAAGACCTAGCGAATGCAATAACTAACCTAGAGGTGGCCGAATAGTTTTTAAAAGGATTCTTTTATTTCTTTTTTAATGCACAACTGAAACTCAAAACAAAAATGAAAGAGTGTAGGAAAAAGAGGAAAGCATGCACAACAATTATTATATTAAAAACCTAACAAGATGAAAATCATAAGACTAGAACCCTCTCTAGCTAGTGGTCATTGTCCACATTCACCACCACTCGTGAGCACCAACCATTTGTATCTTCCTCGTAGGTCTTCCGCGAGCCACAACTGCTAGCCACTGGCTCGCTGTCATAGCTTGTGGCCTAATGTGAGCATCTCCTGCAAGTAACTCTCCTTTGGTCATAACTTGCAGCCTAATAATGTTTTAGTCGTTGAACCTTTTAAAAATCACAACTTTTCTTAACAATTTACCAAATTGATCCTTGCCATCCATTTCTTGCTCATCAGCATGTTCCATGTCTCACCTACAAATTTTCATTAAATAAACGTTAAAAACATTTGTAATGACTCAAGTTTACATCATAAACGCTATGTAAATGAACATACAATCACGGTATATTTTAGCATGTTCATATCTCACCTTTCATGCAAAGAAAGAGCTCCCTTTGACAAGAAGAATTATCTCCCTTTTTTTGGAGCGAAAATGAGTTATTCGAAAAGAAATCAATAGAATCAAGAATCAAGGATTCGTTTCCATGATTCTCACTGCTGAATGATCACCAAAAGAGATTTTTTCCTCTTTGGTGAGCCGCCAATTTTGGATCTCATTTAATGTGGTTAAACTTCCTTTTTGAGTCGTAAACTGGTGAAAGTTATTACTTGTGGGCTTTTAGGCTTCGATCGACATATGAATCTGTCAACTAGGTCATTATCTTTGACCTTTACTCCTTCCAATTGGGCTAATATAATTTTACCATTACACCTAATTAAATCAACTATTAGCTTATAATTTAATATTTATACAATTGACTAATATAAACAACCATTTTTCTAATTTTATATTTCATATATTAATATCATTTTTTGATTTTATATATTACTCAAATTAGTATAAATTCAGTTCATAAACAAATATGGTATTAAAAAAAATTATGTTTATAATTTAATATTAATTTCAAAACTCACATCAATAGCATTATAATTAAAGATATACAAGTTTATATGTATGATTTGGTTTTTTTTTTAAATAAATTATATGATTTGGTCATTGATTTTTGAGTCAATGACCTAATAAGACTTCAATATCATATATCTCTTATAGATATGGTGAATTTCAACTTAATATGTACCAATTTAGTCTCCAAATTTTGGAAGTGAAAATGTTAGGAAATGACACCACTCTACCATTTGTTGTCGCGTTGTTACCAAACTATTTGATTGAGTTATTAGTACCATCTAAATATGTGAACTACCAAAAACACCTATATTAAAAAACATCCTATCGGACATTTTCTCTCAATTTTTTCACTTTTTGCTTTTCTGATATAGTTTTGTTGTAGAAGAATTAGGAAACTAAATGACAAAGAATGAAACGAAAAAGAACACAAAATAGCTTAAAGATTAATTCACCACTTAGGGATATGGAAACTAGACATGACAATGGGTAAGGTTCGGTGGATTTACCAATATCCATACTTGAACTTGCTAGGAATTTTTATGCCCATATCCGGCCCGAACCCACCAAGGTTCTGGCGGGTTTGGGTATGGGTGGACCTGTGGATACACCCATACCTGCCAAAAGGAGAAAAATAAAAAATTGGATGCAATTTCATAACATTTCTAAAATCAACAGCACCAACAATATGTGTTTTTCTTTACTTTTGTATTTCACATGAGCATCAATTTGGGAGTTGTTATGGGTAATTTAGCGATCAGACTAATCGGGCCCAGAAAGATCTACAGTGCAGACCCAGTGACCCAAAGGCTCAATGGTCCGTCCTTCTTCCGGACCACCTTCCCGACGGGTGGCCCATTCATCAGACCTATTCCCCATTCTTCAGCATGTCCGCCAAAGTCCTTTTTATGATCATCAGTCTATTCGTAAACGGGTAATTGATAGTCTGACAACTGATCCTATTCGCTCAGTCTGGCCACTGGTTCTGAACGCTGATCTTGTTTGCTCAATCTGGCCCCTGGTTCTGACCGTTGATCATGTTCGCCCAGTCTGGCCGTTGGTTCTGACCGCTGATCCTATTCGCTCAGTCTGGTCGTTGGTTCTGACCGCTGATCCTATTCGCTTAGTCTGGTCATTCGTCCTGACCGCTCAAGCTGACCGTCGGTTTTGTTCGCCATATCTGTTCACCAGTCCTACTTGTTCAAGATTATCCGCCTAGTTGATTGATTATTTCTGGGCGTGCTCGTGTGCTTGTTCATTTACAAGATTGCCTGCCTATTATCATAACTAGTCGCAGAGGTTTTGATTCATAATCTATCTTCATAACTCCCTAGATGTCTGGTTCATCAGAAGCTCATCTGTTGGCCAAGTTGACTAGGTATCTTATCTACTGGAAAGTCCATCTTCGCCATACTCCTCAGAATCACGAGTCAACAGAAGTCAAAGGTGCCATGCAAAACGCAGCCTATGGCGTGCCATGCACGCTATGCCAACCAAGAGCTATGATCAAGATTTCGATAGCCTATCATGACCTGTGCAGATCAGTCACCCGAAATCTCTCTGGGGCAGACCTCAGAAGCGACGGATTAGACCACATTAAATGTATTTTCGGTCGCATTTAATGCACTATCAGCCGCATTAATTGAAATCCCAGTGCATTAAATACGGCCTATCATTGTAACTGTAGTTTACTATATGCTTTTGTTTTATTCTGTTTTACTGAAGGGGTTGATTTTCATTGTAAAATGAGAGGATTCTGAGTGCTGTTATTCTACCAAAATAGTGAGAGAGTGAACAGTGGACATAGGCATCTTTTTGGGCCGAACCACTCTAAAAGCTTCTGGTGTTTTCTGCTCCTCGCCTCTAATCTCTTTTTCTTATTCTTTTTGCTTTGCATGCATCATTCCAACTACTCGAAACTACAGCTTGGGCCCAAAAACAACCTAGTTGACTAAGGATCCGAATCCTGACGTTAACATTTTTAGCACTAGAAGGAGGGACTCATCTTCAGTTTCATCACCTTTCTACTTCCTAGCTTTCAAAGCTTATTATTTACTCGCCATGGTCAGACGGAGGATTCCCAGAGACTTCAACACAATAGAAAATCAAGAAACTCCAGATCAACAACAACATACTATATCCACCGAAGGGATCCCCGATGTTGGCGTGGGAACATCCAATGTGCCTGTGGCAAGAGATGCTCAAGGTATACCTCTTCTTTCCACTCGCCAACCTGTGTCTAACACTGTAGGGGGAGATGCTATACAAGCACTGCAGCGGCGATAGGAAATGTTGGAGAATACGGTAGCCCAGCTAGTTGGTGAAGTCAGGACACTGATTCGAACCCAAGCCCAGCCTCCTCAGGGCCCCTCTCAGACCATTCCAAAAAGAGATATTCTTCGAGGGGGGCGTGCGGAAGACCCTGACGCGAACATGAGGGAAGTCGAAGAGTCTGAACGAGAAGGGTCTGTCCATTCCTCCAGCTTGCATTCTAGCGCCCGGCTTCTTCGTGCCCACGGTGAACATCGATCGGAAAGAGCTGGTCGTGGCCACGATCAAATCCCGACCCGCGGAGACAGAACAGGACCAAGGCCTAATACGGGAGGATTGGGGGCTAGAGATAACTGATCTCCAAGCAGGAGGGATAGGCAATCTGTTCTCAGGGGAATCGAAATGCAGGGTACGTTAGTGGCAGAACTCCTCCAGAGGGTCCGACAGCTTGAAGCACGGCCCGGAGTGCAAGAACAAAGGGGCTAGACCAGAGAGAGGACCCCATTTACTTCAGAAATTGAGCTAGAACCACTTCCCCCAAGATTCAAGATACCCAACATCCTCTAATACAAAGGGAACTCGGACCCCTACGACCATCTGGACGCTTTTAACATTCAGATGGATCTCCAAATGACGAGTCCGCTCGTGAAATGTCGTGTATTCCGGGCTACACTCAGAGAAATCCCGTGGACATGGTTCAGGAACCTTCTCCCCCATAGCATTAAAAACTAGGAAGAATGTCAGCAGAAATTCCTAAACCAATATAAGGCATTGAAAAGACGACTCGCGCCACCCTCCCACCTTGCTACTGTTTGTCAGCATCCTGGTGAGTCGCTAAAAGACTATATCAACAGGTTCAGGCGTGAAGTAACATATGTGGAGAACCCTACAGATGAGAGGGTACTATCAGCTATCTCATCGAGCTTGAGGAAGGACGGAAAGCTATATGAGAGTATCTACAAATCCCCTGTGAAGGATTTGGGAGAATTCTACGAGCGAGCAAAGAACGAAATCCGGTGGGATGAAGTAACCAATCCTAGGAAAGCCAGTTCCCAGAGGGATAAAGCTAGCAGCTCCAATCATGGAAGGAAAAGAAGCAATGGAGGAAGTAATCCTGGGGGACGAAGGGAAAGCCATCAGGGGGGCGGGGGGAAGGGGGGGGGGGAGAGCGGCCTCGATATCAAGGTCGGTACAATACATATAATGCCTTGTTTGATACCCAGGACAGGATTTACGCGACCGAGAAAAGCAGGGAAAATTTCGAACGACCAACCCCCATTCAGGCTCCTGAAGGGAGAAGAGACAAAAGCAAGTTCTGTGCCTATCACAATGAAGTAGGGCACAACACTTCAGACTGCTAGGCGCTCAAAGACGCTATTGAAGAGATGATCAGAAACGGTCATCTAAGGGATTATGTTGTCAGACTCACAAGGCGATCATCCCAACAACAGCGCCCCCGTCAGCGTTCACAGGACCTACCAATCCAAAATTAGCTGGAACCAAACTCTACCCAAGGGCCTTCAGTCAGAACCATTCATACCATCTACGGGGGTGATGAATATTTTCCTAATGCATGAATTTCAATAGGTCGCGTGCAAGTATACACGGTCACAATGTAATATAATGGCAAATCAAGGTCGTTTTCACAGGGACAATTGCTAAATTTTATATAGCAACTACCAAAATTGATTGAGACAATTTTATTGAAACTATCAAAACTCAATTAAAGGTGAATGACAATATAATAAAACAAGAAAAATAAATAACTAAAAAAAATAAAAATTAAATACACAATCAGATTAAATAACGGAATGAACAGCAGATTTATAGATCTAAGGCACAATTTCACATTTTTATTTCATCAACCTATTCTCATTTTATTCTCACAAACATAATTACTTTTATTTTGTATTTAATCGAGTAAAGTTCTAAATCAATTACCAGCCTCTTTCGATCAGTCAAGTAATATTATCCAGAATAATTAATCTATTATATGTCTATATAGATTAAATTAATCTGAACTCCTTAAGTTTCAATTACCCATAAATGATTACACAATCCTATAGGTATATGTCTATCCTACACAGATTATGCTATTCTATTGTCGTCGAACACATGATACCTTTGTCAAGCGCATCATAGTCACCAGATCTGTCAATTAACAGGCCTTATTTGATTGACAGCATTAAGATCCAATAGAATAGAATACAATATAAAAGAAAACAATAATCTATTAATCCAAAAACTCATTGAATAGGTGATGAAATAAATCGGCTACATTGTAGCCTTAGAAAATAAAATTAGTTCGACATGAAATTGAATAACACAGTGTCTAAAATTGAATTAACAACCATCAACATTAAAACAAATAATAAAAAGATGAAATAGTCACTGTATTGTTGTGTCTGAGATGTCTCGTTCTCTGAAGCTTGAATAAACTGACTCTGGATTTGGAGCACACCCACTTCTGACGATGTTGAGATTGGCTTGAGACTTTACTCCCGTGCAACCACTCTGTTGTCGTCCGAACGAGAGACTAGAAAGACTTCTCCAAGAAAACTCCACTCAGCCGACACTCCCAAGACCCCTCCTGCTGTCATTCCAAAAGAAAACGATCAAAGAAAAAAACCCTAAACTTTTTTCTCTGCCGCCTCCCTCGTCTGCCGCTCAACAATATCAATTTATACGCGAAGGGCAATGTTTTGAATGCATCAGTTGACTTCCCTTTTCATTCTTGATTCTTTGTCAATTATCAGTGCAAGTTTCCTTCCAAAAATTCTCCAAATTTCTCTCTGTCAATACCATAGACAGACTGCCCGAATCATGCTTTGACTGCTTACCAAATTAATTAAAAAAATCCTCCACAAGACCGCTTGAATTTCCTTCAAAACTTTGATCCATTGCCTAAATTATCTTCCACAAATTAATTGAGAAATTCTTGGTGATTTTCCACGCGTGAAATATGCAAGGAAATTTTGCAGCACACATTTGGATCGCTTCACATTGGCCTGCACGTCGTTTACGCGTAAAACGCGAAAAACTCACTGGACGCAGCCTATGGTCGCAGGCCACAAGCCAGCGTATGCTTCCTGCGGCTAGCTGCTGGTGTGGGCTGCTGGAAATCAGCCAGCAGCTATGGCCTGCGGGATAATTACAAAAAGCCCCCTCAAGTTTTGAAAATTACACTTTTGCCCCTAAACTTTCAAAAATTATACTTTTGCCCCAAAAATTTATAAAATTTACAGTTCAGTCCCTGCATTCAATTTCTGCACAAAACACTCAGAAAATATTAGAACACCCCTATTTTACTCGGGTTTTCATCACAATAGTATAGGTTAAGAATATATAATCGTGCATAATTTTAGCCTGATCAAATACCCCCAAACCTAACTTTTGTTCGCCCTCGAGCAAAAACCTAACAAAACAAAAATAAAAACAACCAAAATTAAAATCACATCCATTTTCGTAGGTAAGCACGATGGCATTTAGCATATGCCACAAGCCTTTAAACCTCTAAGTGTCCTTAGAGGAGGAGTTGTGTCTCCTGAGGGTTTACAAGCTACGATACCTACAAACGCAAAACAGCCAAGTTCAAACTCAACAACAAATCTTCTAGTGCTATGTTCAAGAATAATCACTTCACCTGAGATCTTGAACCTCGACTAAAAAATAAGTCACTAGTAATCCTCACACAGTCATCCGTCTTCTCCAACTCATCACCCATTATTCGAAATTCGATAACACTACGCATACATACCATGACCCTATTTCGCCTTGACTCTACGCCTCACTGGAAATCACTCATTTTATTTTATTTCACAGAGTCCTACGGCAACACTCTCACAACATACAAGCAGTTAAGAGGTTATGCATAAAAAAAATTCAAATCTTTACAATGCTTGTATAATAATTTATGAATTATAAACGCTAAGCACAAATCAGGTCTCTTGAAAGAATCAGACATCTAAAGTCAGTGCAACACCCATAATTCTGACTTTAAGCAATCATGATCCCTTATTAATCAGCAGGTCTTCTCAAGGGATGTAACGGATTTAGGGGTTTTGGCTCATAAAGAACTGGAATACGGTCAACAAAATGGAGCTTGAACTCCTTCAAAGATTATTCATTCCATCTCTTAAAATATTGCAATTAACACTGAGCTCAATTTTGCTAACTGAACAACGCCTCCTTTATTTCGTCATCGAATTTTTTCTCTTTTTTTTTTTCCTTTTTTTTTTTTTTGAAATAAATCGTTGTCCTCGTTTAATAACTCCCCCAAACCTGAGTTTTTCTACACCCAACACTCCTTTCTTCCAACCATTTTTTTTTTTTGAAATAAATCCAAGCTCCAAGAGTAAGGATTATCTTTTAATTTTGGCTAGGATAAGGATAAATTGTAAGGATGAAAGAAAATAAAGGCCAATATGTGTTTGGCTTCAAATTAGTTTTAGGCGCACATATATTTTAGGTTTGGAAATCTTGGTTTTTTAGCCTTTTTTCTTGAGTTAATCACACACATGCCTGCCTCATGTCAATAAGTTCACATAACGACTCAAAACTTCATAAATAATAAAGAATTACAAAGAATTTCTGACCTTAAAGTCCAAACAAAGCCTAAAGAGACCAACTAGTTATGAAAAAATTTTGAAGAGTGTTTAAGAGTGGAAATGAATATAATCCCTCTAAAATGAAATGATATGGCTCAAAAGTTCTCACTGGGGTAGTCTCCACTAATAGATCACATCTATGCATACATAATATCTCTACATTCTCCTACTAGGTTCAAAGTCTTTGATAACATCAAATTATACTTACGACTTTCATGGCTCTTCCCTAGTCAAGATTACCAATCACATAGCGCAATAACTCTTCTCTCGATAGCACATGGTCAATTTATTAATCAAGTTTGAAACATGAATGTTTCCACCACCAAACCTAGTCCAAACATTGTCCCTAATGTTTGAAAAACTAAAGTCATGAGAACGAAAATAAAATGAAATACAAATAAAACACACTTAAATATAAAAGAAAAGAAAACAAAAAAAAACAATCACAAAATAGTAGACAAACAGAAAATAAATGGTAAAAGATAAAACAAAACAAAAACAAATAAAAGAAAAGTAAACAATGCAAAAATAAAAGGAGTTACTTGAAAACTTGGGTTGTCTCCCAAGAAGCGCTAAATTTTTAGTCTTCAGCTCGACTTCCATCTGTCTTCAATTGTTCTGATCCACCAAGGTGATAGTGGATTTTTAACGATCCAATTCACCACCATAATAATGCTTCAACCTTTGGCCATTAACCTTGAACAAATTCTTCGTTTGCTCATCCTCAACTTCCACCGCTCCAAATAGATATACCGTTTTCACAATGAAAAGGCCGGACCACCTGGATTTGAGCTTGCCTGGGAATAATCTAAGCCTGGAATTAAATAACAATACCTGCTGTCCTGGTACAAAATGCTTAGCTAAGATTTTCCTGTCATGCCATTGCTTTGTCTTTTCCTTGTAGATGCGAGCATTCTCATATGAATCCAATCTTATTTCTTCGAGCTCATCCAATTGTAGAAGACGTTTATCACCAGCTTTCTTCAAATCAAAATTCAATGCCTTAATTGCCCAAAAAGCTCGATGCTCCAACTCGACTGGTAGATGACATGCTTTCCCATACACTAACCGAAATGGGGACATTCCAATTGGTGTTTTATAGGCAGTTCGATAAGCCCAAAGTGCATCATCAAGCTTGAGACTCCAATCCTTCCTTGACCTACTCACACAGTCTTCTCTAGAATACCCTTAAGTTCCCTGTTTGAAATTTCCACTTGTCCACTGGCTTGAGGGTGATATGGGGTTGTTATCTTATGAGTGACCCCATATTACCTAAGAAGACTTTCAAATTGGCGATTACAAAAGTGTGAACCTCCATCACTAATAATAGCTCGAGGTGTTCCAAATCTGGTAAAAATATTCTTCTTCAAAAACTTGGTCACAACCTTTGCATCATTTGAAGATGTAGCAACAGCTTCTACCCACTTCGACACGTAATCTACTGCCACCAAGATATACTGATTTTGAAAGGATGACGGAAAAGGTCCCATGAAGTCTATACCTCATACATCAAACAGCTCAACTTCTAAAATATTCTGCAACGGCATCTCATGGCGCTTCGAAATATTTCCTGTCCGCTGGCATTGATCACATGTTTGCACAAATCTCCGTGCATCTTTAAAAATCGTCGGCCAGTAAAACCCAGCTTGCAGAACTTTTATGGCAGTCCGCTCTCCACTAAAATGACCCCCATAATTGGACGAGTGACAATGTCGTAAAATATCTTCAGTTTCTTTGTATGGCACACATCGTCTCAACATCTGATCGGCACATTGCTTGAACAAATAGGGGTCATCCCATACATACCTTTTCACTTCATGGAGAAATTTCTTCTTCTGCTGAAATGATAAGTCAGGGGGAAATACATTGCACACTATGAAATTAACAAAATCTGCGTACCACGGTGCCTCTTCATTGCTACACGAGAAAAGTTGCTCATCGGGGAATGCCTCATTGATATTTGTCTTATCATCCGCACTATTCCCTTCTAATCTAGACAAATGATCCGCAACTTGATTTTCTGTCCCCTTCTTATCTCTTATCTCTAAGTCGAACTCCTGTAGTAGCAGTACCCATCTGATCAGACGTGGCTTGGCATCCTTCTTGGTTACAAGGTACTTAATGGCAGAGTGGTCAGTGTAGACTACAACTTTAGACCCAATCAAATACGGTCTAAACTTATCAAATGCAAATACTACGGCCAGTAATTCTTTTTCTGTTGTGGTGTAATTCATTTGGGCTTCATTCAATGTCTTACTGGCGTAGTAAACAGTGTGGAAAATCTTACCCCTTCTCTGACCAAGGACAGCCCCTACTGCAAAATCACTGGCATCACACATTAACTCAAATGGTATGTTCCAATCTGGAGCAGTGATAATCGAAGCTGTTACTAATTTCTTCTTTAAGGCTTCAAACGATTGCAAACAATCTTCATCAAACTTAAAATGTACATCCTTCTCCAAGAGACTACATAATGGCCTTGATATCTTGGAAAAATCTTTGATGAATCTTCTGAAAAACCTGCATGTCCAAGAAAACTCCTAACTCCCTTGACTGATGAAGGTGGTGGGAGTTTCTCAATTACTTCTATTTTCGCTCTATCCACTTCAATGCCACTTGCTGAGATTTTATGCCCTAAAACGATACCCTCCTGAACCATAAAATGGCATTTTTCCTAGTTCAACACTAGATTAGTTTCTGTACACCTTTTCAACACCTTAGCAAGATTTTGCAAGCACAAATCGAACAAATCCCCAAACACCGAAAAATCATCCATGAAAACTTCCAAGAATTGCTCCACCATCTCAGAAAAAATAGACATCATACATCGTTGAAATGTTGCGGGAGCATTACATAATCCAAATGGCATTCTCCTGTAGGCAAAGGTACCATAAGAACATGTAAAGCTTGTCTTTTCCTGATCCTCTGGAGCTATGGCAATTTGGTTGTACCCAGAATATCCATCCAAAAAGCAATAGAATTCATGTCCGGCTAACCTATCAAGCATTTGATCAATGAAAGGTAGCGAAAAATGATCTTTCCTCGTGGCTTGATTCAGGTTTCTGTAATCCATACAAACCCGCCAGCCATTGACCACTCTCGTTGGAATAAGTTCATTCTTCTCATTTGTTACCACTGTTATTCCACCTTTCTTGGGAACACATTGAACTAGACTGATCCAAGAACTGTCCGAGATGAGATAAATGATACCCGCATCTAACAGTTTAATTATCTCATTCTTTACCACATCCTTCATAACTGGATTCAGTCGGCGTTGAGGTTGAATAGTTGGCTTGTAATTATCTTCCATTAGGATTTTGTGCATGCAGAAAGATGGACTAATACCCCTTATATCAGCGATTGTCCATCCCAAAGCTAACTTATTTTCTCTCAACACCCGCAACAATTTCTCCTCTTGAACATCATTCAGTGCTGCAGAGATGATTACTAGCAAGGTGGATGCCTCCCCAAGATAAGCATATCGTAGATGTTTTGGGAGTGGCTTAAGCTCTAAAGTCGGTGGCTCTTCTATGGATGGCTTAAGAATCGACGATACTAAAAGAGGCTGAGCATTATGCATATGTAACACCTCATACTTTGGAGCTGCTTCAAGTATTTCCAGATAATCTTGGACTTCTTCACGATTTCCTTTACTTGAATCTAACAATGTAGCTTCCAAGGCATCTAGTGGAGTTTCTTCATTGTGTACCTCCTGAATACAATCATGCAACACTTCCACTCTTTTGCATTCATCGATGTCACTAGAAAATTTCAAAGCTTTGAAAACATTAAAAGTGACCTCTTCATCTTGTACCCTCATTGTCAACTGGCCCTGCTGCACATCAATCACAGTCCTACCGATGGCTAAAAAGGGTCTTCCCAATATGATAGGAATCTCTCGGTCTTCTTCCATGTCAAGGATAATGAAATCTGCTAGGAATATAAGCTTCTCCACTTTCACCAAAACATCCTCAATTATACCTCGAGGTCTCTTCACAGATCAATCTGCAAGTTGAAGAGTAACTGATGTTGGCTTAGCTTCCCTCAAACCTAATCTCTTGTAAATGGATAAAGGCATCAAGTTGATACTTACTCCCAGATCGCACAAGGCTCTTCCTTCAAAATTCTCTCCAATTCTGCACGGAATAGTGAAACTGCCAGGATCCTTTAATTTCGGAGGTAACTTCTGTTATAAGATTGCGCTGCATTCTTCTGTGAGTGCTACAGTCTCAAACTCTTCCAACTTCCTTTTCTTCGATAAGATCTCCTTCATGAACTTTACATAACTAGACATCTGTTCTAGTGCTTTTGCAAAAGGTATATTGATATGTAGCTTTTTGAATACCTCCAGAAACTTCGAGAACTGCTTGTCTAGTTTGTGCTTCTGAAACCTCTGAGGAAATGGTAACGGTGGTATCTGAGACACTTTCTTTTCTCCCATTGGCTTTGCTGTCCCTATTTGTTATCCTTCTGCTCTTTCTTCAGCTCCTCCTCTTATACAGCTACCTCTTCTTCTGTTGATGGGTTAGGCACCACAGTAGATTTTCTTATGTTTTGATTCAGCTCTTTACCATTCCTCAACGTGATAGCCTTACACTGCTCCTTGCCTTCCCTCTTGGGGTTTTGCTTCGTATCACTGGGTAAGTTTCCATACGATCTACTGTTGATAGAATTAGCAAGTTGCCCTATTTGCACTTCCAAGTTTCGAATTGATGCACTCTGGTTCTGTAGTTGAGCTTGGAATTGATGTTGCTGATTCTGTAACATATTCTGTTGATTCTGCATGAGAGAATCAGTTTTCGTCATGTACTGCAACATCATTTCTTCCATTGAAGGCTTCTTGACTTGAGGTTGAACTTGTTGTGGTTGACTCTGAAAACCAGGTGGAAATGTAGGCTTCAATTGTGATGCTTGATCTTGATTTTGCTTCCACGAGAAATTAGGATGATTTCTCCACCCGGGATTGTAAGCATTTGAATATGGATCATTGCGTTGTCTGTTATAGTTGGCTACAAACTGTACCGACTCCTGATTACCCGGACAACTATTTGTTGTATGACCACCTCCACATTCTTCACAACTAACAAATGAGCTTTGGATTGCGTTAATGCCACTTGTGCCCATACCGCAAGCATCCAATCAGTTAGTCAAGGCAGAAACTTGAGCTATTAATGCTGTAATCGCATCCAACTCGTGTACACCTGCCACTAATTTTTTGGATTTCGTTCTCTCAGAAGGCCACTGATAAATATTAGCAGACATCTCTTCAATAAGCTCAAATGCATCCTCCACATTTCTTTTTAACAGAGCGCCCCCTGCTGCAGCATCCACATTGGACCTTCCAACCTCTGATAATCCTTGATAAAAAGTCTGTACTTGCATCCATTCTGGAACTCTATGATGAGGACACTTCCTAAGCATCTCCTTAAACCTCTCCTAAGCCTCGTATAATGATTCTCCTTCCCTCTGAGTGAATGCAGCAATATCATTCCTCAATTGCGCTGTTTTCGCTGGAGGAAAATATTTGGCTAGGAATTTATGCTCCAACTCATCCCATGTAGTGATAGACGATCGAGGCAATGAATTCAGCCAGCCCTTTGCCTTATCTTTTAATGAGAAAGGGAACAACCTCAACTGAATGGCATCGTCTGTCACTCCATTATACTTGAAGGTGTCGCAAATCTCCAAGAAATTTGCGATATGCTCATTTGGATCTTTATTGAGTAAACCGCAAAATTGCACTGCTGATTCAACCATTTGAATGGTTGCCGGTTTGATCTCAAAATTGTTCGCTTGAATGGCTGGTCTGCGAATGCTTTGATGAATCCCTTCCACGGTTGGTATAGAATAGTCTCTGAGCGGTTTGGAACCCTCGGGATGTGCTTGATTATCCCCCATTTTTACTTTATATTCTGCCAAACGCCTAGCTTTTCTTATTCCACGAACTGTTCTCTCAATTTCACTATCGAATGGCAATAACTCAGCGCTTTTAGACCTTCGCATAAAACGTCGGCTAGCACCTGAAAAAAAATGCAAAATAAAATTGTCTGAAGTAAGATTGTTTCAACTAGTATTGATATTGATACTATAAAACAGCACGTTATCCCCGGCAACGGTGCCAAAAACTTGATGAATATTTTCCTAATGCATTAATTTCAATAGGTCGCGTGCAAGTATACATGGTCACAATGTAATATAATGGCAAATCAAGGTCGTTCCCACAGGGACAATTGCTAAATTTTATATATCAACTACCAAAATTGATTGAGACAATTTTATTCAAACTATCAAAACTCAATTAAAGGTGAATGACAATATAATAAAACAAGAAAAATAAATAACTAAAAAAAATAAAAATTAAATACACAATCAGATTAAATAACGGAATGAACAGCAGATTTATAGATCTAAGGCACAATTTCACCTTTTTATTTCATCAACCTATTCTCATTTTATTCTCACAAACATAATTACTTTTATTTTGTATGTAATCGGGTAAAGTTCTAAATCAATTACCAGCCTCTTTCGATCAGTCAAATAATATTATCCAGAATAATTAATCTATTATATGTCTATATAGATTAAATTAATCTGAACTCATTAAGTTTCAATTACCCATAAATGATTACACAATCCTATAGGTATATGTCTATCCTACACAGATTATGCTATTCTATTGTCGTCGAACACATGATACCTTTGTCAAGCGCATCATAGTCACCAGATCTATCAATTAACAGACCTTATTTGATTGACAGTATTAAAATCCAATAGAATAGAATACAATATAAAAGAAAACAATAATCTATTAATCCAAAAACTCATTGAATAGGTGATGAAATAAATCGGCTACATTGTAGCCTTAGAAAATAAAATTAGTTCGACATGAAATTGAATAACACAGTGTCTAAAATTGAATTAACAACCATCAACATTAAAACAAATAATAAAAAGATGAAATAGTCACTGTATTGTTGTGTCTGAGATGTCTCGTTCTCTGAAGCTTGAATAAACTGACTCTGGATTTGGAGCACACCCACTTCTGACGATGTTGAGATTGGTTTGAGACTTTACTCCCGTGCAACCACTCTGTTGTCGTCCGAACGAGAGACTAGAAAGACTCTTCCAAGAAAACTCCACTCAGCCGACACTCCCAAGACCCCTCCTGCTGTCGTTCCAAAAGAAAACGATCAAAGAAAAAAACCCTAAACTTTTTTCTCTGCCGCCTCCCTCGTCTGCCGCTCAATAATATCAATTTATACGCGAAGGGCAATGTTTTGAATGCATCATTTGACTTCCCTTTTCATTCTTGATTCTTTGTCAATTATCAGTGCAAGTTTCCTTCCAAAAATTCTCCAAATTTCTCTCTGTCAATACCATAGACAGACTGCCCGAATCATGCTTTGACTGCTTACCAAATTAATTAAAAAAATCCTCCACAAGACCGCTTGAATTTCCTTCAAAACTTTGATCCATTACCTAAATTATCTTCCACAAATTAATTGAGAAATTCTTGGTGATTCTCCACGCGTGAAATATGCAAGGAAATTTTGCAGCGCACATTTGGATCGCTTCACATTGGCCTGCACGTCGTTTACGCGCAAAACGCGAAAAACTCACTGGACGCAGCCCATGGTCACAGGCCACAAGCCTGCGTATGCTTCCTGTAGCTAGCTGCTGGTGTGGGCTGTTGGAAATCAGCCAGCAGCTATGGCCTACGGGATAATTAGAAAAAGCCCCTCAAGTTTTGGAAATTGCACTTTTGCCCCTAAACTTCCAAAAATTATACTTTTGCCCCAAAAATTTATAAAATTTACAGTTTAGTCCCTGCATTCAATTTCTGCACAAAACACTCAGAAAATATTAGAACACCCCTATTTTACTCGGGTTTTCATCACAATAGTATAGGTTAAGAATATATAATCGTGCATAATTTTAGCCCGATCAGGGGGTCCCTCGGAAGTGGGAAAGTTCAATAGGTCCCAAGAGCCTTATGTGCGCGAAGCGAGACGCGTCCAACTTGCAGGTTAGAGAGAGTCAATGGGACCTGCAAAGAAAGCAAGAAGGGTATCAGAGGACATTGTGTTCACAGATGAAGATGTCCGGGATGTTCGCCTCCCTCATAACGACGCTTTGGTAATCAGAGCCCGTATCGACAACTCAATGGTCAAGAGGATCATGATTGACACAGGGAGCTCAGTGAACGTGATGTACAAAAATTGCTACGATTAGATGGGGATCGGTGACGAACAGCTCAAACTATCCCCAAAGCCTCTGTACGGATTCACTGAAGACTCAGTCGTCCCTACCGAATGATTAAATTGCCTTTGACCCTCGGAGACGCCGTCCATCAGTCTACAGTGCTATTAGACTTCCTCATTATTGATTCCCCCTCTGCATATAATGTGGTTTTGGGAAGGCCTACTATGAATAACCTTGACATGGTCACCTCAACCAAAGCTCTTATAGTGAAGTTTTCGACTCCCAATAGAGTAGGATGTGTGCAGAACTAGAAATCCCTGGCTCGTCGTTGCTACGTGGATGTGATCAAAAGAGGAATTCAGGGGAAGAAAGCAGATATGGTCCCGGAGCGCGAACTGCAAACAATTACCTCTTCAGGGATCAGCCATGACTTGGATCCTAGGGAGTTTGACGTGTATTAGAACACAGGCCCAGTGGAAAAGCTTGAGGACATCCAGGTTAATGAAGCAGATGCGACGAGATGTCTTAAGTTGGGCAGAAACTTGGCTCCAGAAGTAAAGACCCAATTAACAAGCTGCCTCAAGACAAATTCGGACGTGTTCGCCTAGAATCACGGGGATATGGTGGGGATTGATCCTGACATAATGACCTATAAGTTGAACGTTGATCCCCACCATCGGCCAGTCGATCAAAAAATGAGGCAAATAAATCGGAAGCGTTGTGAAGCCCTGAAAGAGGAAGTAGACAAGCTCCTGGCCAATAAATTCATCCGGGAAGTCCAATACCCAGCCTAGGTAGCTAACCCCGTATTGGTGAAAAAGAAGAAAGAAAAATGAAGGACGTGCATAGACTTCACGGATTTGAACAAAGCCTGTCTAAAAGATAGCTTCCCTCTGCCCAGAATTGATCAGTTGGTGGATGCAATGGTAGGGCATGAACTCCTTAGTTTCATGGACGCCTACTCGGGCTACAATCAGATCCCTATGGACCCCGATGACGAGGAATGCTCATCGTTCACAACAGATCGGGAGCTGTACTGTTATAAGGTAATGCCCTTCGGACTAAAAAATGTAGAGGCCACTTATCAAAGGTTGGTGAACAGAATGTTTGAAGATCTGATTGGGGAGACCATGGAGGTATATATGGATGACATGCTCGTCAAATCCGAGTAGGCTGTTGACCATGTCCGTGATCTCCAGAGGATGTTTCAGATCTTGAGGAGGTACCAGATGAAGCTCAACCCCTTCAAATGTGCTTTTGGTCTCTTCTCAAGTAAATTTCTGGGTTTTATAGTGAATAACAGGGGAATTGAGGCCAACCCAGAAAAAATCCAAGCTCTGCTAGACATGAGATCGCCAACCAGCGTAAAGGAGATTCAAAGCCTGAATGGCCAGATAGCAGCCTTGAGTAGATTTGTGTCCAAAGCCTACGACAAGTGCACTCTATTTTTTGAGGTGCTGAAGAAAGCCAAGAACTTCAAGTGGACAGAAGAGTGTGAGACCGCGTTCTTACAACTGAAAGAGTATATGGGGCGAGCCCCTCTGCTGACCAAACCAAAGGAAGGGAAAACTCTGACAGTCTACCTAGGGGTATCCCAGCACGCCCTGAGCGCGGTTCTAACGAGAAAAGAAGGAAATGGAGCACAGGTCCCGGTTTATTATGTTAGTAAGAAGTTGGTAGAAGTTGAGATCAGATATACCCCAATGGAGCTGCTCGTTTACTGTCTGGTGATGGCATCCAGAAAACTGTGTCCTTACTTCCAAGCGCATAAGATAGAGGTTCTGACGAAGCACCCGCTAAAGCAAATCCTCCAGAAACCAGATACCTTCGGCCGACTCATCAAGTGGGCCATTGAAATCGCTCGGTATGACATTGAATTCAAGCCGAAACTAGCCATCAAGGGGCAAACATTAGCAGATTTTATTACTGAGTTCACCGGACCTGTGGACAACAAGCTTGAACCCTCTGAAGGTTCATATTGGGAGCTTTTTGTGGACGGGTCCTCCTGTGAAAGGAATGCAGGGGCTGTAATTCTATTGATCAACCCAGATGGGAGTAAGTTCCTCTGTGCCCTTAAGTTTGGTTTCAGAGTGACTAACAATGAGGCGGAATAAGAAGCACTGTTAGCAGGGCTTTGCCTGGCCAAGAAGATGCAGGTCGAGCGGTTTAGGGTATTCAGTGACTCGCAGCTGGTGGTTTGTCAAATAAAGGGTGAGTACCAAGCAAGGAGATCGAAAATGACAATCTATTTGTAGAAGGTCCAGAAATTGTTGGGGGCTTTCGAGAAATTCGAGTTAAACCAGATTCCACTCGCTCAGAACTCCCATACAGACGCATTGGCTCGCCTGGCGACCGCTCAAGACACAGATTGTGCCGAAAACATACCTGTGGAGTTTTTCCCAAAGCCAAGTACCGAACCCGGCATGAAAGTGATGACCTTGATAGTGGCGGCAGACTCATGGATAAGCCAGCTGGTCAATTACTTACAAGGAGGAAAGCTGTCAGAAGATAAGATGGAGCCTCGCAGCCTACGCATAAGGGCAGTAAGGTACTGCATTTACGGTGATGTTCTTTACAAAAGGGGTCTCTCTGCCCCCTTGCTCAGGTGTGTCGATGAGCTGGAATGCACTGCGCTGTTTAAGGATATTCATGAGGGGCACTGTGGCAACCATGCTGGGGGACTCTTCCTAGCCTAGAAGGCGCTCAGACAAGGATTCTACTGGCCGACCATGAAGCAGGACGCCATTAACCTGGTGAGGAAATGCGATAAATGCCAGGGATTTGTCAAGGTTCCCCGAGCACCGTTAGCCTATCTCCGACAGATGATCAGCCCATGGCCTTTCGCCATCTGGGGCATGGACCTGATTGTGCCTTTCCCAGTAGGCCGAGCAAGATGCAAGTACGCCATCGTAGTAGTTGATTATTTCACAAAATGGGCAGAAGTAAAAGAGCTGGCCGAGATCTCCATGATAAAGATTGAAAAGTTCATGTGGGACAACATATTTTGCAGGTTTAGTATCCCCCAACAACTTGTGACAAACAATGGGACCCAGTTCATAAGTGAGCAGTTTCTATAGTTCTGTAGCGGCCTCAGCATCGTCAAGAGCTTCTTAGCAGTAGACCATACTCAAGCTAACGGTCAGGTGGAGGCGATCAACAAAATCATTAAACAGATCTTGAAGACTAAGCTTGAAGCTAAAAAAGGAGCATGGGTAGACGAGTTGCAGAAAGTGTTGTGGGCCTACCGTACAACTGCCTGCAGCACCACTGGAGAGACTCCTTTCTCAATGGTTTATGGGTCTGAAGCCATGATTCCTACAGAATTTGAGGTTTTCAGTCACTGAAGAGCCAATTTCAACCCTGAAGACAACAACCAACTCTTGGCCACTGACTCAGACTTGCTCGAGGAATCTAGGGAAGCTGTCCATCTTAGGGCAGCCGTCTACCAGCAAAGGATGACAAAACACTACAACAAGAGGGTCCGGATACGCCAATTCAAACTAGGTGATCTTGTACTATTGTGCAAAATCGCAAGTGGACGAGCCGAACAAGTAATATAATGATGAGAAAAAGTATCGTCCCACGAGGATTGTTGTTAATTAATGCCTAAAATTAAAATAACTCAACTTTTATTTGGTAGACGAAATTTGAGTAAATGAGTTGAAAACAACAACTAAATTTAATTGCAAATGTAAATAAATAAAAAGTAATTCAATGAATGAAAATTCTAAGGTTTTGATTTCATCATAACTAATCTATTCCCCCTCTTTGTTTTTTTTAACAAAATTTAATTATCCAGCTGCTAGTCGAGATTCCCTGAATTATTCACATAGTCCCTCTCGAGGTCTAAGGAAAATACCCTATAAAACTTAACTGCTATATCCTCATGTAAGTTAAAATATTAATGGATTCATTATGATTTTTAGATCTCTTTTATAGACTATACAAATCATGCAGGTATATTCCTATCCTGTATGTAATTTATGACATTTAATACAATGAACTAGACACATAAATCAGTTTCCGCTATCATTATGATTAACAATTCAACTAAATAGTGATCAGTTATTTAGAAGCATTAAGCACAGTATTAAATGCATCAACCAAGATAAAAAATCCTTAATTAAATTGAACAAAGGATTAGAACATCAAAGTTAGGCTACATCATAACCTTAAAAAAATAAATCTACTCCATATTAAAATTTACAAATACTAGAAGATTAAACAAAATAAAAGATAAAAAACCTTAGTGGATTGAAGCTTCGTCGTAGAATTTCTTCCTCTGCTTTGCTCCTCCTCTCCAAGCTCTCTCTCTCTTTCTCTAAACTACTTGTTATTTTGGTTTTTGATGAGATGCTTGGAATGGTGATTCTAAGGCCTATTTATAGGCAAAGTTCACCTCCAATTACATCATCGCATGCATCATCTTTTCCTAATTTTCCACCCTTCTGCATCATCGCTTACATCATAATTCACCTACCTCATTCAAGTCAACTTTCATATTGCATCATTGCTTACATCATGGTTCACCTACCCCATGCAAGTCAACTTTCATATTACATCATTGCTTACATCATAATTTTCATTACATCATTTCTTACATCAGCATGACATAATATTTATTTTTAGAATACTCGATCTTTAAACCGCGATAATTTCTTTATGCGATCTCTGATTCGAGTAATTCTTGAAGCGATGAACTTGCTGCGAATGATATTCATTTTGCAGCGATGATCTTGTCTCGAACAATAGCACTTGGTGGCGTCCACATGTGATTTTTTTTTACCAATTTTATTCTGAAAATAAAAAAAAAATGAAATAGTTTACTTAATAATAATAAAATTATCAAAAACTAAGCAAGAATTCAAGTTTAAAAAGATAAAATAACTCTATAAAAATAAAGTTATCATGTACTACGAGAAGTCCTACCTGGCGCTCGCAAAACTAGTGAAGGAGTGTTAGGATCCAACTGGGAAAGGTCATACATGATCCATGAAGACTTGAAGAATGGAGCCTACCATCTGGCGGACATGCGAGGGGCAATACTTCCAAAGGCATGGAACGCCATTTATCTAAGGTCTTATTACACATAATCATTGTATTTTTATTATTACTCTGTTGCCTATGTAAAGCAAACGATGTACAGACATAATGAAAATTACTCATCAATTATTATGAAATATCACTGACACGAAATGCTCATGTGTGTTCTTGTGTGTGAGGTACCCAACCGTTAAAGGCAAAGAGCTAGCTTAAAGCTCAAACATTTGCTTGCCCTACAAAGTAAGAGGGGCTAAAACGGCCACGAGCCTGCGCACCTAATAGCCGCTCATTGATTGGCCTCCCCCTCTACATTTTCGCGCGCGAACAAGAATGGGAAGCTTGATCATCAAAACGCTCAGCATAACTCCCGCTGTAAATGCTTAGGCTTTAGCCTTGTGAGCGCAGCTGAGGTCCAAACGCTCGGCATAACTCCCACTGTAAATGCTCAGGTTCCGACCTTATGAGCGCAGCTGGAGAGATTTATTGCGCTGTAAAGGCTCAGGCTTTGGCCTTGTGAGCACAGCCGAGGTCCTAACCTCCATAACTCTCGTTGTAAATGCTCAGGTTCCGACCTTATGAGCACAGCTAGAGAGATTCATTATGCTGTAAATGCTCAGGCTCCGGCTTTGTGAGCGCAGCTTGAAAAATTCAACAGGTTGTATAGCTTAGGTATTGACCCTGTGAGCACAGTCCGTTGTAAATACTCAAGTTTAACCTTGTGAGCGCAGTCGGCTGTATATGTTCGGGCCCCTACCTTTCGAGCACAACCCCTTATCAATCCCAGTAGCGGTCAGAAAAGTTAGCAAACAGCACCGCATATTCATCATCCGGTTCCCTCTCGACTCATATCATTCTATTAATATTATCTTACGGTTATATGTGTTACAGTTGCACGAAGAGGAAGTTGAGTTATTTATTTACCCTCTAGGGTTCTTTTTTGCCCCTCAAACTACAATTCATATTAAGGGTTATCTGCTGGAAAACATCAGAACACATTCGCAACCCGGAGGATTATCTTCCTTATTCTACCTCTCCACAGGTACGTGTCTGGGTGGTCAGCCCCCTTTTTTATTTTTTGATCTATTGCCTACCTTACAAGGTGTACCTGTTCACAATCTATTCTGATTATATTTATGAGGCTCAGGAAATAACACAGCAAATCAACAGGGATCCCACAAAAATAAAATAAAATAAATAATTATGAAGCATTATGGAATTAAACGAAAATGGTATCTACAATATCGATGTTCAAAGATAAGCCTTATCGGAAACAAAGGTAAATGGTAAATTTATCTAGCTTATGGAACTTTTGAAGAACTGGCAAGAGTATCCTTCGGATCCTTCTTACTGGGATCTCCTTGCGAAGATGAACCTCGCCCCCCATCCGGTGTCGATTCTTGAGGGACTGAGGAGGGGCCGCCCTGGGCTGATAGGGCACCAGTTTGAGCAGACGAAGACTCAAAACTCTTATTCGGGGCTGCAGGAATTATCTTCTTTTGGACAGTTTGTGCGGCCTTTATCTGGGCCTCTCTAGCAGTATGAGCTGCATACTTCTTCACCTCCTCCACCGCTTCCTTCCCGAAGAATGAGAAATCCAACTCAGGGTGATACTTCCACAAAGTGTACAGGAACTTGCTGCTCGTCTTCTCAGTCGCTTCCTTTCGAGCTTGCAAAGCCCGGACCTCTGACTGACGGAACATCTCCTTTAAACGAGCAAGATTATCCCTCACCGTGTTTAAATCCTGCAATACCGACTTGGTCTGTTTCTCAGCGTCATCAGCCCATCTCTTCTGAATGATAGCCTCATGAGTGACCTTGTCTACATTTTTAGTGGCCTCTTTGAGTGAGGAGGCAGTGAGCTGTCGAAGCTTCTTCTTGTTCTCCAAGGACTCATCCGCATCCTTAAGTGTCTACTCAAGCCCGTGGGCAATTTCAAGTTTCTGCTCGAGCTCACGGATAGTCTTCTTAGTAGCATCGGACTCCTCTTTGACCTTCTTGTTTTTTGCCTCCAGCTTCTTATTCGTCTCCTTAAGTGAGGTTTTCTCTTCCGCTAAGTCAGGAAAATCCCGACTCATCTTCATCATAGCCAATGAAGCCTAAAAAGGAAATGTGTTAGCAATGAATATGGATATGATACATAATTATAAGGTAAAGAATAGGGTCTACCAGCACATTGTAGCGAGCAGCATAGGTGATCAACTGGTTGTCGCGAACATGTACCTAATAAAGTCTGGCTTGTCGGGTCTCAGTAATTTCGGTAGTTGATCCAACAGGTCACTGAAGTATTCCCCTACATCAGCCTCGTGGGCCTATCCCTCAACAGCCCCTCCTGTCATTGGCGCTTTGCCCTTGGACCTCAGACATTTGGCAGGAGGCTCCGTGGCCTTCTCTCCCTTGTCTTCGGCCCTTGAGGGTCTAGTTGGCTCACCTTCAGAAATTGAGATTCCTTTCCCAACAGGATCCCTTGGTGGGGGTATGTTTTTTATGATCTTCCTCCCTACAGTCTTATACTTCATTACCGATCTTTTGGTAGAAGGGGCGACCACTATAATGGATGGATCTGCTACCTGCGTTGGGGGCTCCTTTGAACCAGTTATCTCTACTTCAGGCTCCCCTATCTAAACTGCTGGCGAAGACGGAGGAGAGTACATCTCAAGGTTTACCATGGTTTTAGGCTTCTTTGGGGTTGGGGCAGAGGTACCTTCACTAGGTCCAGCAAACACAGATTGAACCTCCCGACCCTTTCGTATTCCGATGTCTAAAGCCAATCTCAGAGGTTTAGTCCCGACTCCAGGTGCGAGCCCGTACTTCTCCAGAAAAAAGTTCTCTGGGAAATAATCGTCCTCAGGATCCTTCACTTCATAAAATCTCTCGAGTGTCCTTGCTTCCCCGTCCGAAAGACTGATCGAGCCTTTGATGAAAGCTGCACACAAGGGGAGGAAATGTCAGTAATAATGGGGCATGGTGATGTGTACGCATATGCACGAGCAACACGCAGAGACATGCTCATCGGGATCGATGTTAAAGTCAAAATTGGTAAGTTTCAACAATGATAGGTAGGAACATAAAACCAACGGGATTTGTAATCCCCTACGTTTGATTTGCCAACCTTCTGTGGCAGAAACGTCTTGTAGGGCAAATTATGAGTGGTCATATAGTAAACACCGTCCCGTTTTTTGGCTTGAGGGCTAGTAGTGGATTTGAAAAAGAAAAGGCTTTGAATTATGTTCGAGGTCGGTGGCGGAAGGCCGTTTTTGAGAAAGATATAGGCTAGGGTAGTCACTTTGGCATAAGAATTTGGTGTAAGCTGGAAGTGAGCTATTTCTAAGTCATTTAGCAAGTCGATCAAATATTGGAGGACTGGAAACCTAAACCCTAAGTTCACATGTTAACGGCTGATAACTATAAACCCTTCAGGAGGAGAAGCCGCATGGTCACGATAAGCGGGGACCATGACACAGCACCCGGAAGGAAAATGGTATGTCTCGTCAAGGGTGATGTGAGAGTCGTATTGGTAGAAAGTCTGTCGGGCAAAAGTTTCCTCTCGTCTAGAGGAACTCGACGCATCCCTGCTGCCCTGGGTAGTTGTGCTCGAAGAATCTCTGTCTTGTTGAGAAGAACCCTCCTCAGAGCCCTCTTCACTAGACATGACTCGCTGATATCGACGTCCACGGCTTGACATCTACAAAAGAAGCAGCTAGTTAGGCCGCTGACAGCCAACCAGACCCAAGGAACAAAGAAAACCTAAGTCTACTGTGCCTAAGCGTCAAGTCGTGCGCCTAGGAAGCCATAAAGGGGGAGATAAGGGCCTCATTTGATAAAGTTCCCCTCAGGATTGAAGGAGAAGAAAGGAGAGAGAAGCAGGTAAAATTATTTCACATGCATTCCAGGCCCGACCGGACCAGAGGCAGTATGGAGACACTCCATCCGCACCGGTCCAGATTCTCAAAAAAATAAGTACCATGCAAAAAATGAAAGACAATGATAACGAAAACGATGGAGGTAGAGAGAGAGAAGGAATTTTACCTTAAACGCAGAGGTAACCGGTGGCTCTGATCAAGGATAGGTGAACGGAAGTGTGAAATCGAAGAAAAAGACGAAGAGCGAGGGAGTCTCTGATTTTTGAAAATGCCGGAAGAAGAAGAAAATGAAGCGTTGCTTTCCTTTTAAAGCAGCCAAGCCCCAACCGTTGGATCAAGACAGCTGTGTAACCGCCCCCAATCTGAAGATACGGTGCAATTCCCGGGATTTTGTCATCATGCAGCGTGTCAATTGAGAGACTTGCAATAAATGCGTACGGCGCGTGGTGTGACTTGTAACCGTTGCCTGGGGAAGCTCCACGTGGCCTGGTAATAAAATGCAGTTTAAAAGGTATTTTAACTGTTCCTACTTCATCTGCTCACTTGGAAATTTGTAGCTCCTGGTCCTCTATAAAGCACCAAGAGATAGGAGACTTAATGTTATGGGTAATTTAGCGATCAGACTAATCGGGCCCAGAAAGATCTACAGTGCAGGCCCAATGGCCCAAAGGCTCAATGGTCCTTCCTTCTTCCCGACCACCTTCCCGACGGGTGGCCCATTCATCAGACCTACTCCTCATTCTTCAGTATGTCCGCCAAAGTCCTTTTTATGATCATCGGTCTATTCGTAAACGGGTTATTGACAGTCTGACCGCTGATCCTATTCGCTCAATCTGGCTGCTGGTTCTGACCACTGATCTTGTTCGCTCAGTCTAGCCGGTGGTTCTGATCACTGATCTTGTTCGCCCAATCTAACCGCTGGTTCTGACCGCTAATCCTATTCGCTCAGTCTGACCGTTGGTTTTGACCGCTGATCTTGTTCACTCAGTCTGGCCGCTGGTTCTGACCGCTGATCTTGTTCGCCCAGTTTGGCCGCTGGTTTTGACCGCTGATCTTATTCGCTCAGTCTGGCCGTTCGTCCTGACCGCCGGTTTTGTTCGCCATATTTGTTCACCAGTCTTGCTCGTTCAAGATTATCTGCCTGGTTGATTGGTGATTTTTGGGCGTGCTCGTGTGCTTGTTCATTTACGAGATTGCCTGCCTATTGTCATAACCAATCGCAGAGGTTTTTATTCATAATCTGTCTTCGTAACTCCCCAGATGTTCGGTTCATCAGAAGCTCATCTGTTCGCCAAGCTGACTGGGTATCTTATCTACTAGAAAGTCCATCTCGGCCATACTCCTCAGAATCATGAGTCAACAGAAGTCAAAGGTGCCATGCAAAACGCAGCCTATGGCGCGCCATGCACGCTATGCCAACCAAAAGCTATGATCAAGATTTCGGTAGCCTATCATGACCTATGCAGATCAGTCACCCGAAATATCTCTTGGGCAGACCTCAAAAGTGACGGATTCAGCCGCATTAAATGTATTTTTGACTGCATTTAATGCACTGTCAGCCGCATTAATTGAAATCCCGGCGCATTAAATACGGTCCATCATTATAACTATAGTTTACTATACGCTTTTGTCTTATTCTGTTTTACTGTAGCACATCCCCCTTCTCTATAAATAGAGGATGATTTTCATTATAAAAGGAGAGGATTCTGAGTGCTGTTATTCTGTCGAAATAGTGAGATAGTGAACAGTGAACGTAGGCATCTTTTTGGGCCGAACCACTCTAAAAGCTTCTGGTGTTTTTTGCTCCTCGCCTCTGATCTCTTTTTCTTATTCTTTTTGCTTTGCATGCATCATTCCAACTATTCGAAATTGCAACTTGGGCCCAAAAACAACATCGTTGACTAAGGATCCGAATCTTGACGTTAACAAGAGTTAATAGAGATCTGAATTTGGATTTCCAGAGAGAATCGAAAACCATAACAAGAGGAGCAATTAAAATGTATGTATAGGAGAAAACATAAAAATAAAATAAACCTGAAAATAAAAAACCCAATTGTTAACAAGCTCAAAATTGACAAAAAAAAAAAACATAACAATTCAAAGAATCTCACTACAAAATATTGAAACAAATGACATATATATTGATATCTGTTTAAATATTAAAAAAAAATGAAAAACCTTTTCACTTTCAGGAAACCCTAAAATAATTAAAATAGAAAATTTCCAAATTTATTGAAAACGAATAAATTGAGTTATCAGAGGCTAAAAGATCTTTTATGAACAAAATCAACAAAACAAAATGCACTCAAGTGAATTCACCGGTACAACACATTACACAACCATATCCACGAAACAACACATTCAAAGTGAGGCATTACCTTAATACAACATATTCAATACAATCTAGCACAATCATATCCACCAAACAAATTACACAACCCAAATCACAAATTTTGTTTTCTAGGAAAATATGAATTATCTAATAGGACATAATAGAGATAAATATCTTCTTCAGTTGCTTTCCCTTAGGCTCCTCTTCCAATTGTTCCTCTCTCATTTTATGTTCCGAATTTCCAGGAAGAGAGGTTCACATATCAACCCGAAGACATCAGATATGAGACGCTTCTGTTGCAAAATAAACAGCATGACCGGGATACAAGCAAGTGCAATACCTAGAACAACAGGCGCTAACGTCCCCTCTATGAAGACGATAAACAAAGTTGTGCAAAAGACTACCATCATTCCTGCTATTGACATGAGAAGAGTAGAAAGTCCAAAAAGCAACATTGTGGGCAGGAACCAAAGAAAATCTTCCTCGGCATATCGTGCAGTAAGAATAGACAAGAATGTTATTATTGAGCAAGCTGATAATACCAGGGATATTGTATCGAATATAGCAAAGGTTATGAAGGAGGCTTTTTTAACGAAATTCGGAACCCCTGTATCGTTGTTGAGGTCGCCCGGTACCGTGAAAGCTGCTGCAAACCCCACAGTCGCAATAAATGTTGCCACAAGCATGCATGATTCTGCAGTTTTCTTCATCCATTGCTCCCCTGCTTTCATTAAATCTTTGTGACTTTCCGTAAATAAAGTGCGGGCTGTTTTCCCCTCACCATTTTTGGCTTCAGCATAAGCCGGGGGCATAAGCTTACTCACTTCCTGCAATAATGCCGTCAATTATAATGTCAAATTAATTGCAGAAACAACAAGTAATTAACTTTAGTCAGCTTCCGGAGATTATGAAAATTCACCTTAAACCACCAGAACTCTCGCTGCATCTGGAGAGCTGCTCCTGATACAATTTCGAGCCTATTTTGATCAAGCGGTAACTCCGCAGCCAAATGCAATAAATTGTTCTTCCGTTCTCCAACTTCCAATGCAACTATAACATTCTTGATGGAAGGTAACTTGTCTATGCACTTAAAGATGTTTTCATGACGATATGAAACAGCAGTATGGAAAATGCTATACTTTTCCTCATTGAGTTTGAATATCAAATCAGGACGTTTACTAAAAATAATATATAGAAAGTCAATATTCCCTTCTTTTGCAGCATCAAATATTAGTCTCCGAGGTTTTTCAATTAGCTCTGAAATTTGGTTGTAATCCAGCTTTACTACCTCATCCCAAAGGAATTGGACTAGTTCATAAGCTTTTGGTTGCATTGGTTTGTTTTGCATTTTGTTGGTTCCTGAAACTGCAGCAAGTTTTGTTTAAACCAACTATAATTAGTTTTCAATTACAGAAAATTTGTCAAAAGCTGATTTATAATTGCAACACATTTTAAATGAACAAAAGCTCTACAGAAAGATTCAGTTGTAGGTTGTATATTTCATAAATCAAGCCAAATCAATAATTTGAAATCGATTTTAGATTACAATATCAGAATAAAGTTCATTGCTAAAAACTAACCATTTATTCATTGTTAATTGGTTTTATTACCGAACTAAAGAGTTCAAGCAAGTCAATATGCATACATTCAATCAATGCAATATAATATTTATACCACACTAGCTAGGTATATAACATTAAAATGTCTAGATTAATCATTTGCATCTTCAAGGTTGCTAAGAGCCCATGCCCCTATTGAACATCTCTCTATTAATTATACAAAATGACAAAGAATGCATCCCTATTTGTAAGACTGCATGAACCCTTTTATATATGCTAAAATGGAACTTGTAAATTATAGATTATTGTATGTCAAAGCCAGAACAGTAACGAAGCAATCATGGCAAAACACAAAAGGTTCAAAGATCTGAAAATAGGACTAACGCTGGTAGTAGTATCTCTTCAAAATTCCTTGCTTTGACTTGTCGAAGTCATCACATATCAGAGGCTTTCGAGCCAAAGCATGCAACGCAGTTTCCCCAATTTCTTTTTGATCTACCATTTTCTCAACTTCTTCGGTTTTCTTCCCTTTTTTGTTTTGATCTACTTTTTCCCGTTTTTCTTCGGCTTTCCCGTTTTCTTTTTGATATACTTTTCCACGGGAGACCGCTAACTCTGGGAAGTCTCTTACCATGTCAAATGCAACATCTGGTAGCACAACAAATAAGCTTTTGGTTAAGACACGATAAACTTAAAAAATTCACGATTTGAAACCAATTAAATAAAACCCAGCCCTTCTCACCCTTGAGTAAGCAGGATTTGAAGCCAAACATTGTTTATACAATAACAATAGATTTTACAAGCTTTCCGTATTTGTTGATGGTTAAACGTTCGAGTCTTGTTTTAAGTACCAATTTTAAGGCAACCCAGCTCTAGCAAATTACATGACAAAAGGAAAACGGAAATTAAATGACAAAGTAAGCTGTTTATAGCATCCCACATTGAAATTATGTAAAGTTTATGTTAATGTTCATCTTGACATATGTCCAGGAAAGTTTCATTTCAGTAGAGAATTTTGACACATAAATGAATATAGCCATCATAAATCAAATTCATTATGACGTGAGAGTTGATAACTATAGTACTCCTCTAAAATTGGATGTACATTCCAATAAAAGTGTTTTGGAGTTTTAGTTTATAGTAAATTACATTGAAGCCGCCTAAGGTTTGGCATTTTACAAAGGGAACTAACTTTTCATTTAAGTGACATTACCCTCTTACCGTTAATCAACTTTAACATCTTTAGAGTTATTTTGGTGTTTTGATCTTTTTTCTTTTTTATTTTAAAATTAACTTTAAAAATTAAAAAAATAGATAAAGGAATTAGATTTTCACCCTTCATCAAAAGATGGATGGTAGAGATCTTTCAAAATATTTTTTAAAAAAAAGCCAAATAAAAAAAAAAAAAAAGAATAAGAGAATAATTACTTAGATCTCCACCATCTGTTACATGAATGAAGGGTGGAGATAATTTTAGAAAAATGAAATTAAAAAAAATAATAATAATGTGAAAGAATCCATTTTGGATCTCCATTATCCATCTTAAAATATGGACAACGCATATCCAATTAAGAATCCATTTTGGATCTCTATTATCCATCTTAGAATATGGACAATGCATATCCAATTTGGATCTCCACCTATGTCAATCTCCATGGAACCCAGCTCATCATCATTATTTAAACCTAAATTCATCATCACTATCATCATCAAATCAACAAACAAACTAGTTTAGCATCAAATCTTTATTTCATCATCAATTCAACAAACTCTGTCTCTAAACCTCTATAGTTGTGTATATTGAACCATCCTCTCTCCAAAGATGCTGGTTCCACCACCATCTTTGGGCAAGATAAAGGTGAAAGCTCCATTTTTGCCCAAAGATGGAGATTGGAACAATATCCTTAGCAATGATGAAGGTTCGATGTCCATCTTTGCCTAAAGATATATAGAAAACCCCACTTTTTTCATGTATGTTGAGAGATTAGGTTCGAAACCCATTTGGTAGAGATGGTGGTTCAACCTCTATACGTGGGTAGAGATGGAGGTCATTTGGATCTCTATCTCTCCGAGATGGAGGTTTAAACCCCATCTTTGCTAAAAGTAGGGTTCAAACCATTATCTCTAGTTTGATCTTCAATCTTATAAAGATGGAGGTTCGAACTCCATCTCCACTTCGACTCTATCTTGGATCTCCATCTTGCTAATAGAGTTCCAAAGCTTTCAAACCTCCGTTTTGACAGAGATGAAGGTTTCAAACAAGCCTTTATCTCTACCCAAAGATAAAGGCATGAATCAAAGATAAAGGTTTGAACTCTAACCCTGATCTCCAGTTCAAGCCTTTATCTTTGGATAGAGATAGAAGCTTGTTTGAAACCTCCATCTTTGCCAAATGGAGGTTTGAAAGCTTTGAACCTCTATCTGTAACATAGAGATCTAACATATATAGAGGTGAAGATCCAATCTGGATCCCACCTCCATTTTTTTTTTTTATAAATATGTTTTTCTTTTTAATTAACTTATTAAAAACATCTTCATTGTCGATGGAGGAGATTTATCTTTTTAACATTAATTTAACTTAATTTATTTTTTGTAATTTTTTTATATATATGGTATAATGGATTTTTTCCTCATAAACTCTAGTGAACGGTTAAATCTAAAACGAAATGTTGGCTCCATTTGTAATAAGCTAAACCTCATGTAGCTACTATGTTATTTGCTCTTTAGTAGACGTATACAACTTGCATATAGCAAAATATATCATTTCCTATTAGTTCCAGGGTAAATGACAAAAACTTTTACCTCAAAATAATGAAAATTAGGCATCTGAAACAATGACATGATATAAGAGATAACAGTGCATTTCCTCCTAAGCCCCCAACCCCTCACAGAAATATTTGTCAACATCCTTAATGCGACAGAAACTAAAAGATATGATATAATTAAGAGATTAATTGTGCTTACCGTACAAATCTTTGTCTATGAGTGCGACAAGCAATTCAATGCGATCCTCCTCCGTTAAATTATCCTTGGTAGCTGCATAAAGATACCTTACCATCTTCTCATGGCCTAGATAAGCAACCACAAGAACTGGTAACATTCCACCTCCATTACAGATCATTGCTAAGTCCTCACTCTTTTCCAACATGAACTCAGCAAGTCTTGTATCTCCCCACATTACAGCAATAATAAAAGCTGTATTACCCTCTTTATTTTTCTTTTTTAAATCATCCTCTTCCATATATTTACTCACCAGTTTCATCAGAAAATTAAATTTTCCTGCTGCTGCTGCGACATGGAGAACGGTGTTTCCTGCGTCTGAGAGTTCAGCTCGAACATCGCCAGGGTGTTTCTCAAAAATTTCTTCAGCTTTGCTCCAGTCACCTTCCAGTGCAGCTACATGTAAATCCGCATGTCGTTTACGGGTTTCCGCATCTATGCCAAAATAAGCTCAAGTTCATACATACAATTAGCACAAACCCAAGTTTATATTTTTTAGTGAATCATTGCATGCCTGACATATGCAAGCAATATGTCTATGATAATATAACGAAAATTTTTACCATGCAAACTTCAATGTGAAACTAAACAAAATTTATAGAATTTTAATATAATTTTTAATTTAAATGATAATAACGATGAAATGGGTTTGCAAAACAAAATTAAAAGGTTTAGTCATAGGAATGATTTTTTCGACCTTTTTAAAATAAAATATTGAAAAATTAGAAAAACTATTCCAAAAGAACATAAGCATGTACCACTAAAGAGGTGTGAGTTTTGAAATTAATATTTCAATAAAAAAGAGTTGATTTTTTTAAAATCGTCTTTTGTTCATGAACCTATTGATGTTATTTTTTTAATTTAAAAAAAAAAAAAAAAAAACCGTGGTTCTTTAATTTCAAAAACAAAATTAATAGCAGAAACCATACCACTAAGGATAATTCTTTTAAAATTGATATTAAGATTTATGCAAATTTTTAACGAGCAATATTTATAAGCAAATCAATACCAATCTGAATGCCATCTTCTTCCATTGCTTTTTTTATTTGTCTAAACCTGCAACAACATACTTCATCTTGTTAAAGCTAAAATAATTACTGTGCGACTAAAAAAGAGGTTTCTAAACGTGGTACCTTTATATTTTGTACGCCAAATGCAATCCCCAGAGCCAAAATAAAACACCTGAAGCAGAATCAGAGGCAAAGGATATCATTAGTCAAGTGAAGTAAACATATTGTACGAACTATATTTTATTAATCATGTTTATTTGATAATTAAAGCAATGTATAAGATAATAGAATTTATTTTCTCAAAAATGTAGTAATTTCACTTTTTAATTTATAGTAGTATATTATTATTATTATTATTTTTTCATTTTCAGTCGGTTTACAACCCTTATGAATAGGGGTAGTATTTGAAGTAAGCATAATTCAGATTCAATGAAAGTTTCAGATATATGTGTTTAAGGTTCAAGTGAAGTTTATCTATTCTTATTAAATAATTTTTAAAGTAAGTTTGCTTGAAGTCATCAAGCATCATATAAAGAACCGTTGATCGTTGGCTGATCTCCTTAGGGTATTTAGCTGCTCGTACAGCAATGATTGAGTAAATAAATTAAGGCTTCACATCAACTTCAGTTGACGTTTACTTGTTTCTCTACATATTTATTTTTAATAGATTAGATTGTTAATCCATTCAAATTAATTGACTAGAGAAATATCATCATTTTAATATAATGATTTCACGGTAGAATGCACTCATTCAAATTATTATATCTTAAGTATAAATATATGACTTTTCCAAAATATATATGTGTATATATATATATATAGAGTGAATAGACAAATAATTATGAGATCTTCAATTTTGATTGAGTTATAATTTTTTTTTTTTTTTTAAACCAATATGAGTTGTAATTCTTGATGACCTTCAAGAGTTATATACTATTTTATTACCAAAGTAATTCAAGTATTTTTTTTTTTAAGAAAAAAAAAATTGACATCAATTGGGTTAGGAGTCTATTAAAACCTAAGGAAACCAATTACTACAAATACAATTCATAAGATAACTCCTACTATATATATAACTGAAGAATTTTCCAAGCTTTACGATTTTATTGGTTACTATGAAACTCAAACTTTTAGAAAGTGGTAAGAAGATGTAGTCAACCAATCTTAGTTATTAAGACATTCATCCAAACAAAAGAAAAATCTCACCTTGCTAATGACAACAAAACTCTTTATCTAAACTCATCTACAAAAATAAGTCGTAGTAATAAAATTATACAAATTCCCAGCACATTTCAAAACCAAAAATTGTTTTTATCTCTTTTCAAAAGAAATTTTGTTTTCAACCCTTCAAATAAATAAATTGTACCTAATACTCAGTGATTCCCAAAATACTCATGTGAGTACATACCTTAAATTAAAATTTCAAAAATATCATGACAGAAGGCTCTCTTGTCAGGCGAGATGGAAGAGCGGCAGGAGGCTATCTGATTATGCTCGTGCATGATAGGAGGCTTCCTTATCAAGCATGACAACTGTAACAAAAGTGCCTCCCATCACGCATAAGTGTGACAAGAGGTTTTCCCGTCACACTTAGCAAGACGAGCGACTCCTTTTATTATATCTCCAATTGGAGGTTTTATTACTTGTAGATATTTTGGTCAATATGTTGTAGTGTATTCAATCAATTGGCTTTCAGTAAAAACAACTTTTTTCTTAGAATGGGTTGAAAATGAATTTTTCTTTTAAATTTGGATAGTTTTAAATTTTCTGCTATTTTTTACTTACACTTGTGTCGTTTATAAACTCCTTTGGTTTATTTCTTTAGTCAATAAAAAGTGAAATTTTACATTCAACTCCCACTTATAATTATTTTTTCCTCTTTTTTTTGACAAGATAATTATTTTTTTCCGATGTTATTATTATTATTTTTTTTGAAATAATTTTTTCCAATGTTATTGATTAGAGGTTTCAGGTGAAAACATATAACTCCAACCTATAACCTTAGTTGATTATTTTTTCATATAATTTATGGTTGATAAAAAGCATATGACACAATTTAGTGGTCGATCATCTATTATTAAGAATTAGAACCTCCCAAATAATGGAAAAGCTTATTGATTTCATAATGATCGCAACAAATGCTCAACAGTTCGATCTAAGAGGTCTAGCTCCCCAAGTACTACCATTATTTATGTTATGGGGCTGGCCTCTTTATACAAGAGAAAATCATATGTGGAACTGTATTACTCCCGATGTGGATAAACTATTGAATTATATTATGTCATGTTTCATTAGCTACAGTGCAAAAATAAAATAAGTGCTTTTAATCGTATCTACAGTGAGAAAATGTATCTATATTTAAAAAAATAATAATAAATAAAAATTATGTTATAAATATAATATGCTTTTAAAGTACAAAAGCATTTTATGGAATTTGTTAAAAATAAATTTATATGGTTAAAAATAACGTCAATATGTTTCATGCTATTTTTGAAAATGAAAAATAAAATAATTGTTTAAAGAATAAATAATGATTTGTTTTAAAAATCAGAATTAGAAATACTGAAAAAGTAATAAATATATATAATTTTTTTTTAAATAATTTTTAAAAACCTATTCGAACAGCATCTAAATAAGCCTCTCTTTTTGAGTTTTTCATGAACTTTGTCTTTAATCGAAACTCCAAATAGTTTGGATTTCATTGCTTATTTGGATGCTGTTTGAATGTGTTTGTGAAAATTATTTTTGTTTTTTAAAAACAAAATATAATTTTAAAGAAACTAAGAAGAAGAAGAGAATTCTGAATTTACCTCTTTAATTTTGTTTGGGGGCTGTTATCCACGTCTTCAATTGAAGCTGGAAGGTAAAACAGGAACTGGCAGAGAAGATTGTAAGATGCATTGAAGCTTCGTCCAGTAAAATTCATTGTGTTGGTCGGATGCACTCCACAGCTTTTAAAATGATGAATGAAAGCTGACATAAGCGTACATGATTGATTAAAGGGATATTATAAAAGAGCCCCTGAAAAGTGAACTATTGTGAAAGGATCCCCATTTTTTTTTATTAGATGATTGTTCTCTACCGTTAATTTTCCATCTAAAAAGTTAATATATTTCATCTAAATCCATGAAATAACCAAAATACCCTCAATAAAATTCCATAAAATCTCCATTATACCCTTCAAACTTGTATAAAACTAAAATATCCTTTAAATTAATAATAATATTAAAAAATAAATAACTCAAAACACAAAAATCCTTTTCATCATTTCTTCTCTCTCATCCTCTCTCATCTCTCTTTGTTTTCCATTTTTTTTTTTCGTTTTCTGCTAAAAACCCATAATTTCCAACTAAAAGCCTAAAACTTAAAATTGTGGGCTTCTAGATGCCTCCCTCAAGTCCCTCCTCTCTGGCCTCCACTTCACCCACCACTACCACCATCTTGCCACTACTAGAGCCCCTTCATCAACAATATGAAAAAAACAAAACATAAAAACCAATCTTTGAACACGAAACACAAACCAAGTTCACACATTTGAACAAACCAAATAAAAAACAAATTAGGAAACCCGAACCAAAAACCAAAACTAAATATCAAGTAAAAACCAAAATTCAAAACCCAAACTAGTATCTGAGATTCGCTCATAAACCCAGTGGCTATCAAACCCTATCATTTAGCGAAAAACAAAACTAGAAACCCAGAAGCTATCAACCACACCACCAATTCACCCGCAAACTAGAAACCCAACCATCAAACCCCAACACTACCACAGATTCGTAGCAATAAACCAAACCAACATCACCACCACCATTGTTAAACCCAATCAAACTCAAACCCCAATATTACCATTACCACATTCAAATCTGATCAAACCCAAACCCTAACATAATCACCACCATAGTAAAAAACTAATTAAACACAAACCTCAACTCCACCACTACCATCAACCCCAATCAAACCCAACCAACATCACCTGCCCAAATCACAACATTAGTGGAGAGAAAAAGGCGAGTTGGGTTGGGAGAGAGAGTGGTGAGAAGAGAGAGAAAGAACGATGAGGTGTAGGATGGGTACGTCCAAATCGACGACGATAGGTAGAGATAGGTGCGTCGGAGTCATCAGCAATGGATGTAGGTAGTAGTGGCGATGAGATAAGTGGAAGAAGAAGAAGAATAAGAAGAAGAAAAGGATGAGGCATGGATATTATTGGAGTTGGTGGGGGTGGTTTTTTATTTTTATTTTTTAATTATAATATTATTTTTTCTTTTACAAATTTTTAACAATTTTTATTTTGTAATTTTAATTATTTTATTATATTATCATTTTGCCTTCAAATTTTAACACTTGTTGGGTTTTTTAAATGGTGGGGATATTTTACCTGATAAAAAAAATATTAGGGTTAAATCACAATTAGTTTACTTTTTAAGTGGATTTACATAATATCCCTTAATTAAATGAGGGAGTAGAATTAGTTGTGTTGGTTGGATGCAGTCCACGATTTTCAAAAGGGAGATTATGAAAAACTCCCTGAAAAGTAAATTAATGGCGATTAGAACCTTTTTTTTTTTTTTTAATTAGACAAATAGCCCCTCTCACTAGCTTTTCATCCAAAAAATTAATATATTTCATCCAGAATCGGGAAATGATTAAAATATCCTCACCAAAATCCTACAAACTCTATATCATTTACTTTAAACTTATGTAATGACCAAAATGCACTTTAAACTTATTAATTATTAATTAATTATAATATTAAATAAAAAAAATAACACAATTTTTTTTTAAAAAAAAAAACTCAACTTTTCAACGAAGAAAATCTGGAAAGCCAAAAAATCAAAAGCAAGGTTTTGGGTTTCCAGGTTGCTAGAAACCCATAGGTAGCTGGAAACCTAAATTTATGGGTTTACAACAACACACAAACACATCCTCAAATTCGTAATTCTTCTAATCTACAACACCAACCCAAATTCGCAAGCTCAAACATGTTTCTCCATCAACTATCACATTTCTCTCAACAAATACCACAAAGACATCCCCTTTTCTATTCCCAACAATCAAACTATCAAATAAACCTCACTCTCACATCTCTTGATCTAAAACTACCACACTGTGAAACCCTAAACCACTATACACCCAAATCAAGCAACACAACCATAAAACCAAAACAAAACCAATCAATGAAAAAACACAAACCCGCAAACAAAAACCACTTATAGAGAACCAGATCCAAGCCATTGTTTCCATTAGTAGTCGAACCATTGACGTTGTTGTTATGTTGATGAAGGGTTGCTTCATCTTCATCTAAGATGGAATTGATTGGTTCCATCTCTGCCTAAGATGGATTGGTTAACTCTATCACCGACCACAACCTCGTCTATCGGTTCGATCGACGACGGCTTTAATGACTCAAAAATCCAAAGTTCATTGTACACCAATGACGATAGCGTTGAGGCACAATCGATCGATCCATTATTTTAGGGTGGTGAACAAGTGATGGGTGATTAGGACTTGTGGCAGTCAACTAGTGGTGTTGGGTTTTTATATTTTTTGTTTTTGAACCTAGATGATGTTGAAGTTTTTGGATATTACTGATATTGTGGGTTGATGTTACTGATGTTGATGATAATGGTAGGTTGAATGTTGTTGATATTTTGATGATAATAGTGGCTAATGATCATGGATTAAGGATGATGGTGACTAATAAATATGATGATTTATTGGAGTTGGAGATCCAATCTCTTGATTAGATCTCCACCCCTAAAAAATATATTTTTTATTTCAAAATTAAAAAATATATATTTTTTTATTGTTTCTTTTTTTTTAAAAAAAAAAATAATGTCCATCATCTATCATGTTAATGAATAGTAGAAATCATTTTAATTTTTTTTTTGAGAAAATTATTTTTTTTAAAATTTTAAATATTGTACAATTTTTTTTTTTTAATTTTTAAATTATTTTTATCTCTCCCGTCCATCTTTAAGATGGATGATGGGGATTTTTTTTCATTTTGTGTGGTTTAATTTTTTATTGTTGTTAATTAATAGTTTTATTAAAACAAATATAATTACTCATTTAATTATCATTATGTTCTTCAAATTTAACACCATTCGAGTTTTTTTACTGATAGCGGGTGGTTCACCTAAAAAAACAAAACAGGTGCTAGTAACCATTAGTTTAATTTTTAGGGGGCTTTTCTATTATATCAAGCTTTGAAAATGATGCATCAAAGCTGAGATAAGTGTACACAATTCATTAAATGAGGGTGTCTTTCAGCAAATACACAAAAGAAAAGCCCACAAACAAACTACTAATCCAATTATTAGAAACTATTGACGTCCGGATTTGGCTCCCTAGTCAACGAAGTTCGTTTCGGGCCCAAACTGGAGTTTCGAGTGGTTGATGTTAGTTATGCAAAGTAAAGATAAAACAAAGTGAAAGGATCAGAGGTGAGGAGCAGAAAAAGGACAAGAAGATTTTAGAGTGGTTCGGCCCAAACAGATGCCTACATCCACTGTTCACTCTCTCACTATTTTGGCAGAGTAACAGCACTCCAAAATTCTCCCCTCTTACAAAGAAAATCCTCCCTTATTTATAGAGAAATGGGATGAGCTACAGTAAAATAGAGTATGACAAAAAACATACAGTAAACAGAAAGCATAATGATAGGCTACATTTAATGCGTCGGGATTTCAATTAATGCGATTGACAGTGCATTAAATGCGGTGGAAATTATAATTAATGCGACCGAATCCGTCACTTCTGAGCTCTACCCAAGCGAGATTCTAGGTGGCTGATCTGTACGGGTTGCTGGAGGCCACTAGAATCTCAACTGTTGTCCCTAGCAGAGATGGCGTGCATGACATGTCTGGAGTTGTATCTTGCATGGCACTTTTGACTTCTGTTGACTCGCGATTCTGAGAGGGGCGGTTGAGATGAACTTTTAAGCGGACAGAATATGCAGTTCAACTGGCGGACGGGCTAACTTCTGATAAACCGAGCATCTTGATAATTTAAGAAGGCAGATTACGAACCAATACTTCTACGAGTAGTCTATGGCGAACAATCTCTCAAGCGAACAAGTATCGTCGAACACCAAACGGATAACTCTAAATGAACAAGTTCGGACGAAGCAAGTCTAGTGATCGTCCATTCGGCGAGTGGCTTAAACGATCGGATATGGCGAACAGCCAGAATGATCAGAATCCAGCGGATAGCCTTAATGATCAGAATCCAACAGACAGCCTTGACGATCAGAATCCAGCGGATAGCCTGGACGATCAAAACCAGTAGACAGCCTTGACGATCAGAATTCAACGGACAACCTTGACGATCAAAATCCAGCGAACAGTCTGGACGATCAGAACTAGCGGACAACTTTGACGATCAGAATCCAGCGGATAACCTTGACGATCAGAATCCAGCGGACAACCTGGATAATCAGAACCAGCAGACAGCCTTGACGATCAGAATCTAGCGGATAGCCTTGACGATCAGAATCCAACGGACAGCCTGAACGATTAGAAATGAAGATCAGAGAGGGGGGTTTGGGTTATGTTAAAAAAAAATGGAGAATGGGTCTGCCGAATTGGGTCCTCTTTTAGGAAGGTGGACCGGAGAGAGGACGGGTTGCTGAGCCTTTGGACCATTGGGCCTACACTATAGATCTTCCTAGGCTCGATTAATCTGATCGCTAAATTACCGATAACAGAAACAAACTACCATTCCACATAAAGTTATTTTCATTTTTTTGCTTACTGATTTTAAAAGCATCATTTTACCACTTTTATTAAGTTAACATTAAAATAAGAAAATTCTTTTTTACCCTTAAGGTACTTCAAAAAAAATGGTGCATATTAATATTTGTGGGTACATTGATTGATGCTTAGTGCCAGTCATTGATCAATGAATAGCGCCGGCCATTTTCATTCGGTTAGTATCCATATAGAGATTTGATAGGAATAAATGATAAGGATTGGGTCGGTATAACAATAAGGCGTTACTCACATTGGATTAATTAGGGGTCATCCTTCCAGTACTTATCACATGTGATGCGTTAGTATCATAATGGATGAAATTCATATATAGTTTTGATAGGACTAAGTGAAAAGGATTGGGCTGGTGTAACAATAAAGAGTTACTCACATGGGATTAAGTAGTTGAGATTAATTAGCGGTCATCTTTCAAGTACTTACTATACCAACCAAATCCTTGTCGCATTGTGAGTGTTTATATATACAAAGTGACAAGGATTGGGTTGGTATAACAATTAACAATTAGTCACATGTGATAAGTACTTGAAAATGGCCCCTAATTGGAAAAGAGCTGATATATATTCCTTTCTAATTAGGGCATACGTGCAACTTAACCACATTAGATAGGAGTAAATGATAAGGATTGGGTCGGTATAACAATAAGGAGTTACTCACATTGGATTTATTAGTTAAGATTAATTAGGTAATCTTTTTGGTACTATCGCATGTGATGCGCTAGTATCGTAATGGATGAAATTCATATATAGATTTGATAGAAATAAGTGACAAAGATTTGGTTGGTGTAATAATAAAGAGTTACTCACATGAGATTAAGTAGTTGAGATTAATTAGGGTCATCTTTCAAGTACTTACTATAACAACCCAATCGTTGTCGCTTTGTGTGTATGTATATATATAAAGCAACAAGGATTGGGTTGGTATAGCAATTGGCAATCAGTCACACGTTTTTACTTGAAAAATGACCCTTAATTGGAAAAGTTCTAATATATATTCCTTTCCAATTATGGCATAAGTGCGTCTTAACCACATTGGATAGGAGTAAATGACAAGGATTGGGTCAATGTAACAATAAGGAGTTACTCACATTGGATTAATTAGTTGAGATTAATTAAGGGTCATCCTTCTAGTACTTATTACATATGATGCGTTAGTATCATAATGGATGAAATTCATATATAGATTTGATAGGACTAAGTGACAAGGATTAGGTTGGTGTAACAATAAGGAGTTACTCACATAAGATTAAGTAGTTGAGATTAATTCATATAGAGATTTCATAGGAGTAAATGAATGGATTGGGTCGATGTGACAATAAGGGGTTATTGACATTGGATTAATTAGTTGAGATTAATTAGGGGTCATCTTTCTAGTACTTATCACATGTGATGCATTAGTACCATAGTTGATGAAATTCATATGTAGATTTAATAGGACTAAGTGACAAGGATTTGGTTGGTGTAACTATAAGGAGTTACGTACATAGGATTAAGTAATTGAGATTAATTAGGGGTCATCTTTCACTTATGTACTATATCAAGCCAATCCTTATCACTTTGTGCATGTGTATATATACAAAGTGCAACAAGGATTGGGTTGGTATACCAATTAGCAATTAGTCACATGTGATAAATACTTGAAAAATGACCCTTACTTGGAAAAGAGCTGATATATATTCCTTTCCAATTAAGGCATAAGTGCATTTTAACCACAATGGATAGGAGTAAATGACAAGGATTGGGTTGGTGTAACAACAAGGAGTTACTCACATTGGATTAATTAGTTGAGATTAATTAAATCATCTTTGTAGTACTTATCACATGTGATGCGTTAGTATCGTAACGGATGAAATTCGTATATATTGATGGGACTAAGTGACAAGGATTGGGTGGGTATAACAATAAGGAGTTACTAACATGGGATTAAGTGGTTTAGATTAATTAGGGGTCATCTTTCAAGTACTTACTCTACCAACCCAATCCTTGTCGCTTTGTGTGTGTGTATATATATATATACAAAGTGACAAGGATTGGGTTGGTATAACAATTAGCAATTTGTCATATGTGATAAATATTTGAAAAATGACCCCTAATTGGAAACGAGCTAATATATATTCTTTTCCAATTAGGGCATTAGTGCGTCTTACCATCTAATTATTTTTTCATAATCTAAATGTCAACAAATTGTGTAAGATTATACTATATAATTTCTCACACAATTTGTAGATTATGATGAGTTAAATGGTAAAGATGCACTCATACCCTTAATTAAAGAGATTATTATAATTTTCTGCCTGTAATTTGGTATAGTAGTCAAAATAACATCTAACTTTAAAAATCGTTAAAAAACACCTTATAGTTTATAAAAATAGTCAAAAAAATCCTGACATCAATTTTTTGACTATTTTTATAAACAGTAGGCTATTTTTGGTTATTTCAAGAAATTATAGGAAATTTTTAATAATTTTTGAAGTTATGAAGTTTTTTGGTTATTATATCAAACTATAAGGGCCAATTAATTAAATGAGTCAATAGAAGTAATTGAGTTGGTTGGATGCAATCCACAGCTTTCAAAATGATATATGAAAGCTGAGGTAAGCTTACACGACTAATTAAATGAGAGAGTCTTTAACCATTTAACAGAAAGAACAAAAGGAAAAAACAAACTACCATTCAGATTATCTGAAACATACTGCCATTCCTGTAGAGTTAATTTTTATTTTCCCGTCGTCATTTTTTCTTTTATAGATTTTTAAAACATCATTTTAACCCTTCTATTAGCTTAAGTTTAGCTTAAGTTAACATTACAAAAAGAAAATTCTATTCCACTCTTAACATATTTTAAAAATAATAAATTTGTATTTCAAAAATAATTAATATTAAAAAATTAAACTAAAATAAAAATTGTCAGATTTTCAATAAATCAAATAAACTCTCTTTCATCCAAATTTTCCGATGCAACCAAATAAAAAAAAAAAAAAAAAAGATTCATTGTCATCTTAAAATTTTCCTTCATCACCATGATGGATCTCTTCATTATCATCTCCAAAGATTTCTTCAACAGTAAATTAAAATTACACAACCAACACTACCATTGCATGCTTCCATCAAGATCACAAGAGAAAAAAACAAGGAAGAAAAAAATCGCTCATTATTGTGATCACTTGTCACTATCTCTCTCCTCATCAACGTTAGCCACAAAACACATAATCATCTCCTACTACAACCAAATCTCTGTTCCTCAAGTCATCATCTCCATAACTCTCTTCTTATATTATCTCTTTTTAATCCGAATGTCAGATCCCAATTAATCCACCACCCTAACACCAAAATCCAATTAAGATCCAAATCGCCGATCCAACACCGACATCCCCCTTACTTTATACCTTTTCTTTTTATTATTTTCTTTGAAAGAGTGATGTGAAAAATGAAAAGTTTGAATTTACAAATAAGAAGAGAAGAATGGAAGAGAGAGGCAATATGGGAGAGGAGTTTAGAGAGAGAGGTCAGGCAGTGACTTTTGGAGATGGGAGAAAGTGGTCTACTAATGATTTTTACTTCCATTTTTTATTTGTACATTATATTGAGTTTTTTTTTTAATTATTATATTATTAATTTTAGCAATTTATTATTTTACATAAGTATGTAATTTAATGAAACTACATGTTTACCCATACTTTTTCAAACAAGTAATGGTAGAATAATAGGTAGTTTAATAGTTTTTTTTTTTTTACTCGTTTTTTTAATCATCAAAGTGAAATTTGATGATTTACTAAACTAATTACGTTTTTTGTTTTGTTAATAATAGTAGAATAATAGGTTGCTCTCACATCTCTTAATTCTCCATCCAAATGCCTTCTAAATAGTAGAAACAAATGCTTCTGAGATAGGCTATGAAGGCATTCTTAAACAAGAGCTCGTAAATGAAGTCTCTTTAGTCTGGTTTACATTTGGAGTTTGGAAACCAACCCAACCAAATTATCCTACCATAAAAAAGAAAATTTTGGTAATAATCCTTTGTGTTTCCAAATTCCAAGAGGACATAAATAAAAACTTTGAATTCCAAGAGGACATATTAAATAAAAACTTTCTCTAAAAGATCAACTGTAAAGCCACCAAAGAGGTCCTTCAAAAGTATGATAAAAATCTAGTCTCTAAACAAATATTTGCTAGGTGATAGGCTATTCTCTCTACTTTTGATTTTGATATTGAATATATTAACGGGGAATCGTATTCACTCTTTGAATTTTTAGCCAAAGAATATTTGTAGGACACCTAGGAGACCCAGAAAATTTGAATATGTTAAAGGTGAATCAAATTCAACTTTTCAATCAAGAAAATTTGGAAAATTAGAAAATCAAAGGCAAGGTTTTGGGGTTTCTAGAAACCCATATGGGTTTCAAGCTCAAATTTTTAGGTTTCCAACAACACACAAACACATCCTTGAATCTAGAATTCTTCCAACCTATAGCACCAACCTCGAATTTGCAAACTCGAACACATTTCTCCATCAACCACCACATTTCTCTCAACTAATACCATAAAGACATCCCTTTTTATGTTCCTCCACAATCAATCAGCCAAACAGACCTCACTTTCACATCTCTTTATCTGAAACCACCACATAATGAAATCCTAAACCACTATACACCCAAATCAAGCAACACAACCATAAAACCAAATCAAAACCCATCAATAAAAGAACATAAACCCATAAACGAAAACCACTTATAGGGAACTAGATGTGAGTAATTGTTTCCATTAGCAGTTGAACCATTGATGTCGTTGTGATGGTGATGAAGGGTTGCTTCATTTTTATCTAAGATGGAGTTGACTAGTTCCATGTCTATCTATGATGGAATTGGTCAGCTTCATTACCTACCACAACCCTATCCATCAGTTTGATCGACGACTCAACAATTTGAAGCTGATTATGCGCCAATTACGGTTGCGTTGACGCACAAACGGTCGGTCCATTATTTAGAGTGGAGGTGCTGAACTAGTGGTGGGTGATTAGGATTAGTGGTGCCCACCGATGGTAGTGAGTTTCTGATAGGACCCGACCCAAATTCCTACTAGTGAATCTAGAGATCTTGCTGGGCACCTCACGAATCCGTATGAAGCCTATCTAATAGGCCCAAAAGAGTATCGTAAAGCGAACCCGTAACTATTTAACTATTTTTAAATCAATCTTTATTAAGATCATCTTTACTTGTATCAAATAATTTAAACATCGTATTAAAATAAAATGTGAATATTTAAAACATGCATTTATAAAAGTGCTACAATATCTAATCATAAATATGAAAAATATGCAACTTACATGAGTAAATCTAAATCATGAATTTTACACAATAGATTATGTTGTATCGTCGGTCGGGACCCACCTAGTCTGATCGTGGCTCTCTGATACCTGGTTCACTTGCACCTGTACCTGGAGAGATTTTTGAAAAGCAAAAATGTTATGAGCTATAAAGTCTAGTGAGTGTACATACGTTTATAAGAATTTCCTCCAAAAAATGTTTATGAAAACATTTTTCTTTGTTTAAAACCATTTTTACTTCTAAAAGATAAAATCATTTTAAATTTCTAAAGCTTTGGGATTTTATAAAATTTATATAATTTTTAAAGCCTTATTTAAAATGTTTAAATCTTTCTAAAAATATTTTCTTTCCAAAATTTGTTTTAAAAATGGTATGTTAGCTATTGCTAAAAGCTCTAAAGGCTATCCAAAAAAGCTAAAACCACAAAAGCGGTCAGACCAGCTCTGCTTAGTGTAGGGTAAGGTCATATGGCATAAAGGTTAGTATTGCTCATCTTGACAAATGCTACTAAGACGTCTTGTACATGTATGACGGAACTATCATCACTTACCATGCACTGAGAAAATACTCCACGAGTGTAGAGGGCGATAAACTCAACAGACTCAATCCCTCCAATGTTAATTGGACTAACCCTCCCAATACTATGTCATACACTATAGAGTATACCATCCGGATTTAAAGCTAGAAGGTCACGTTATAAATGCTTGGGCTGTCCACTAGGTTTGAAAACTTTTTTTTTTCTTATAATTTAAATCTATTTCTTTATCATTCTATAAAAATAAATAAATAATATATAATGCATACCATATCTAAATAAATATTGTGTGCTAAAACATGCATTATTTATGAGCTTAAAAGAACAATAATTAAATAAATGAATATAAATGAAAATAAGAAATTTGCTAAATAAATTAAAAGTATTCAAAATATTTGCACACTCACTACTCGCTACCCAGCTACTTTATTTCTGCTCTCAGTGACCTCCTCCTCTTACTTGCTACTTCACCATTCTCAACTTAAGCTACTCATGTGAGCTCCAACTTCAACTCGCATTCAGTTTTAGCTCTAACTCTTATCCAGCTCCATCTTTAACTCTAACTCCAACTCTAGCTCTAGCACCAGCTTCAGCTCTTAACTCCAACTCCAGCTCTCATCCAGCTTTAGCTCTAGCTCACATCCAACTCTAGCTTTAGCTCTAACTCCAGCTCCAACTCACATCTAGCTTTAGCTTCAGCTCTAACTCCAACTCACATCTAGCTCTTGCTCTCATCCAACTCCAACTCTAACGAGCTCCTCCACTCAGCTCACCCACGCGAGCCCCTACTCTCAGCTCATCCATGCAAGCTCCTCAGCTTCACTCACGCGAGCTCATACTCAGCTTTCCTCAACCTTCTGCCTTGATCTCCAACTCATGAGCTACTTCAGATCTTCACTTACTTCTCACTAGATTTGGTTCTCTATTTAGCTCTCAATTTTCTCCTCCAAAGCAGCGGAAACTCACTTCAAATGACGGTAGTAGCTTGTCTCCTCTACTGGCCGATAACTCTCTCTCTCTCTCTCTCTCTCTCTTTCTCTTTCTCTCTCTCTCTCTCTCCTCACTCTCCCTTTCCTCTCCTCCACTGACTCACCACTCATGCCTATTTATAGGCGTGGGCTAAGCTTGTCTTTAACCCTTAGATTTTCTAAAAATTACGAAATCGCCACATTCTAAAGAATTCTCTCAAAAATATCTTATATTTTTCTTTTATGTCCCTCAACTTTAATAATTTACACTTATTTTCAAATATTTTCAAATTTTTACAACATTAAATTTTTAATTCTAAACACTTAAAAATCATTTTTATTATTTCTTCAAACGGGGTATATTTGCACATTCCGCTACTCCGTACATAAGAATAGTTATGTCCTCGAGAGAGAGTATTACAGTTTTTATATTTTTTGTTTTTGAACCCAGATGATGTTGAAGTTTTTTAATATTGCTGATATTGTGGGTTGATATTGCTGATGTTGATAATAATGGTAGGTTGAATATTGTTGATATTTTAATGATAACGGTGGCCAATGGTATATGATGATTTATTGAAGGTGGAGATCCAATCTCCTAATTGGATCTCCACCCCTAAAAAATATTTTTTTTTTTCAAGATTTAAAAAAAAAAGAACTTTTTTTATTTATATTTTTTAAAATGATGTGCACATGATAAACAGTGAAAATCATTTTAATTTTTTTTAAAAAAATTAAATTTTGTACAATTATTTTTATTTTTAAAATTATTTTGATCTCCATCGACCATCTCTAAGATAGACGATGGAAATTTTTTTTATTTTGTGTGTTTTAGATTTTTATTATTATTGATTAATAGAGTTATTAAAACAAATATAATTACTATTCAATTACCATTATGGCCATCAAATTTATCACTATTTGGGGCTTTTTTTTTTTTTTTTTTAATTGGTAGAGAGTGGTTCACCTAATGAAAAAAAAAAAAAAAAGTGCTAATCACCATTAGTTTACTTTTTGGGGAACTTTTTCATAATAACTTGCTTTCAAAATGATGTATCAAAGACGAGGTAAGCATACACGATTAATTAGATAAGGGAGTCTTTCAGCAATTTAAAAAAAAAAAAAAAACAAACAAACTATCATTCCAATTATTAGAAACAAACTACTATTTCACTTAGAGTTATTTTAATTTTTCCTCTTACTGATTTTAAAAGCATCATTTTACCACTTCCATTAAGTTAAGTTAACATTAAATAAGAAAATTCGAGTTTGCCCTTAAGATATTTCAAAATAATAATGCATATTAAAATTTGTGGGTACATTGATCGAAGCTTGGTGCCGGTCATTGATCGATGAATAGTACCAATCATTTTCATTTGGTTAGTATCCTAAAGGATGAAAATTCATATAGAGATATGATAGGAGTAAATGACAAGGATTGGGTTGGTGTAACAATAAAGAGTTACTCACATGGGATTAAGTAGTTGAGATTAATCAGCGATCATCTTTCAAGTACCTATCACATGTGATGTGTTAGTATCATAATGGATGAAATTCATGTATAGATTTGATAGGACTAAGTGATAAGGATTGGCTTGGTGTAACAATAAGGAGTTACTCACATGGGATTAAGTAGTTAAGAATACATTGTTCAAGTACTTACTATACCAACCCAATCTTTGTCGCTTTGTGTGTGTGTATATATATAAAGCGACAAGGATTGGGTTGGTATAGCAATTAGCAATTAGTCACATGTGATAAGTACTTGAAAAATTACACCTAATTGGACAATAGTTGATATATATTCCTTTCCAATTAGGGTATGAAAGCATCTTAACCATCTAACTCTTCGTAATCTAATAATCAATAAATTATGTAAGAATATATATATAAGCAGCATTGGTAGTACATAAATATTATATAATTTGTTGACTCTTAGATTATGATGAGTTAAATGGTAAAGATGCACTCATACCATTAATTAAATTGATAATTCTAATTTCTCATTTATAGTTTGGTGTAATACTTCAAAAATCATTAAAAATCCCCTTATAATTTATAAAAATAGCCAAAAAAGAAACCTAACAATAAGGTTTTTGTTGATTTTTTCTCATAAACAATAGGATTTTTTTTGCTGTTTTAATAAATTATAGGGATATTTTTAACTATTTAAAAAATTATGGGGTTTTTGAGCTATTATACCAAACTATAAGGTCAGTAGAATTATCCCTTAATTAAATGAGTGAATAGAATTAATTGTGTTGGTTGGATGCAGTCCACAGCTTTTAAAATGATGTATATGAAAGCTGAGGTAAGCGAAGACGATTAATTAAATGAGGGATTAGAATTAATTGTATTGGTTGGCTGAGAATTAGTTACGTATGAAAGTTGGTTGGATGCATTTAGCTTTCCAAATGATGTATGAAATTTGAGGTAAGCTTACACGACTAATTAAATGAGGGAGTCTTTCAACAATTTAACAGAAAAAACGAAAAGACAAACCACCATTTAGATTATCCGAAACAAATAACCATTCCACGTAGAGTTATTTTTATTTTCTTCTTAATAATTGATGAATTATAATTTTTTTCGTTATAGATTTTTAAAACACCATTTTACCTTTTCTATTAGCTTAAGTTAACATTAAAATAAGAAAATCTCAATTTCACTCTTAACATATTTTAAAAATTATTAATATTAAAAAATTAAAATAAAATAAAAATTGTCAAATTTTCAATAAATCAAATAAACTCTCTTTTATCCAAATTTTCCATTGCAACCAAAAAAAAAAAAAAAAAAAAAAAGATTTCATCATTATTTTAAAATTTTCCTTCATCACTATGATGGAGCTCGGAGCTCTTCATTATCATCTCCAAAGATTTCTTCAACAGTAAATTAAAATTACAAAACCAACACTACCATTACAAGCTTTCATCAAGATCACAAAAGGGAAAAAAAAAAAAAAAAAAGAAAGGAAGAAAAAAATCGCTCATTATTGTGATCACTTATCACTATCTCTCTCTACATCAACGTTAGCAAAAAAACATATAATCATCTCCTACTACAACCAAATCTCTCTTCCTCGTGTCATCATCTCCATTACTCTCTTCTTATATTATCTCTTTTTAATCCAGATATCAGATCCCAATTAATCCACCACCCTAACACCAAAATCCAATTAAGATCCCAATCGCGGATCCAACACCAACATCCCCTTTACTTTGTACTTCTTCTTTTTATTATTTTTTTAAAGGAGTGATGTATAAAAAATGAAACTTTTTAATTTACAAATAAGGACAGAAGAATGGAAGAGAGAGGCATGGGAGAGGCGTTTAGAGAGAGAAGTCAGGTGTTGACTTTTGGAGTGGGAGAAACTGGTCTATTAGTGATTTTCACTTCTATTTTTCATTTAATTTTTTATTTTTATATTATATTGAGTTTTTTTAATTATTATATTATTAATTTTAACAATTTATTATTTATCTAAGTATTTAATTTCATGAAATTACATGTTTATCCATACTTTTTTAAACAGTTAATGGTAGATTAATAGGTAGGTTAATAGTGGTTTTTTTTTTTTTTTTTCCACTTCTTTAATCATCAAAAGCGGAAAATGGTGATTTGCTAAATTAAATATATATATATATTTTTGTTAATAGCAGAATAATAGGTAGCTCTCATGTCTCTTAATTCTCCATCCAAAAGCCCTCAAAATAGTATAAACAGATGCTTCTGAGATAGACCATGGAGGCATTCTTAAATAAGTGCTCGAAAACAAAGTCTTTATAGTCCAGTTACATTTGGAGTTTGGAAATCAGTCCAGTGGAATTATCCTACCATAAAATAGGACATTCTGGCAGTAGTCCTTTATATATCCAAAATCCAAGGGGACATGTCAAATACAAAATTTCTCTTATTGCAAAGCCGCCAAAGAGGTACTCGAAAACGACGTGAAAAATCCAGCCTTTATTTTTTAGCTAGACAATATTTGTAGGATATCTAGCAAATATCAAAGAAGGCACAAGAAGAATATCAAAGAAGGCTCCACAAGCAAAACAGTAGGAACCTAAATAAAGGCTTTCAATTCATTATGTTGTGCAAAATCGCAAGTGGACGAACCGAACAAGTAATAAAGTGATGAGAGAAGTATCGTCCCGAGAGAATTATTGTTAATTAATGCCCCTCCTGAGATCTAAGGAAAATACCCTATAAAACTTAACTGCTATGTCCCCATGCAAATTACAACATTAATGGATTCATTAAGATTTATGAATCTCTTTTATAGACTACACAACCATGCAGGTATATTCTTATTCTGTATGTAATTTATGACATTCAATACAATGAACTAGACACATAAATCAGTTTCCGCTATCATTATGATTAACAATTCAAATAAATAGTGATAAGTTATCTAGAAGCATTAAGCACAATATTAAATGCATCAACCAAGATAAAAAATCCTTAATTAAATTAAACAAAGGATTGAAACATAAAAATTAGACTACATCATAACCTTTGAAAAATAAATCTACTCCATATTAGAATTTATAAAGACTAGAAAATTAAACATAATAAAATATAAGAAAACTTAGTGGATTGAATTTTCGCCGTAGAATTACTTCCTTTGCTTTGCTCCTCCTCTCCAAGCTCTTTCTCTTTTTCTGTAAATTACTTGTTGTTTTGGTTTTTGATAGGATGCTTGGAATGGTATTCTAAGGCCTATTTATAGGCAAAGTTCACCTCCAATTACATGCATTATCTTTTCCTAATTTTTCACCCTTCTGCATCATTGCTTATATCATGGTTCACCTACCTCATTCAAGTCAACTTTCATATTACATCATAGCTTACATCATGGTTCACCTACCCCATGCAAGTCAACTTTCATATTACATCATTGCTTATATAATAATTTTTATTACATCATTCCTTACATCAATATGACATAATATTTATTTTTAGAATACTCGATCTTTAAACTGTGATAACTTCTTTATGCGATCTCTAATTCGAATAATTCTTGAGAAGATGAACTGCTTCGAATGACATTCATTTTGTAGCGATGATTTTGTCTTGAAGCACTTGGTGGGGTCCACATGTACTTTTTCACCAATTTTATTCTGAAAATAAAAATACAAAAAATATGAAATAATTTACTTAATAATAATAAAAATATCAAGAATTAAGTAAGAATTCAAGTTTAAAAAGATAAAATAACTCTATAAAAATAGAGTTATCACACCCTCAAACTTAAGATTTTGCTTGTCCTCAAGCAAAACTAAAAATAACAATCTAAGCTAAAAATACAGAAAATAATAAAAACACAATCTATTTTCGTAGGTAAACACGATGGCATTGAGCGTATGCCACAAGCTTTTAAACCCCTAGGTGTTCCTAGTAGGAGGAGTTGTGTCTCCTGAGAGTTTACCAACAACGATACCCACAAACGTTAAAAGATTTCACCCATAACTCGTCAACATCTCACTAAATACAAATTAATAGAAGTCTCATACATGTATGATCTTATATCAGGACTAAAGATAAGTCACTAATGATCTAAAACAGAATCATCAACAATCTCATACCATTCTCAAAGTAATTTTATTTCAAAACACCATATTCACACGTCATGGACTTATTTCGCCTCGTTTCTAATCCTCACAAGATATCTCTCATAACTCTCATAAATCCTGAAACAAACGCTCTTACAATCATATGTGATAGAAGTTATGTAAAGGCATATCAAGCCTCATTTACATCACATATAAATATAGAAGTTTAAAAAGAACCGCACTTTTAAGTGAATAGATCTCATTATTGGAATCAAATACTAAGAACGTAGATAGAGTATGATGACATACTTTAACTCTCAAATTGGATTTCTTCTTGAAGATCAATAGGCTTTATTAAAGAGTATTTGGGTTATGGTTAATTGATATGTAAGAAATTTTAAGGTACATGTTCAACAAGAACTTAAGATTATACCAAAGTACTTCATTTAAAGTCAGATTTCTAAGACCATAATGTTGTTTTTCTTTATTGAATAACTCTCATAAATCTAAAAGAATGCGTTGAACTTTCCCACAGTGATGCGTCTTAAGAGTCTCAAGGATATTATCCAGAGACTCCTTACTCAGCCTATCCTTTATGCATTTAATTTTATCTTCTCGATTTATGGACAAAAATCCAGGGTTTTTACAACGTGTGTCGCAGTTCCATCTTGCACACTTATGGCAGACTCTCATTCTCTTAGCTCTCCTTTTCTTTGAGTAAGAACTTCTTCCCAATCCTGGTAAATGTTTAATGAATGAATCATTCAACTCACCTACTAGACGTATCTTAGTTTCAATGATCTACCGAATATGCTCTGGAAGACCTAAACGTTCTAGTGCTTTTATTCTTTCAACTTGAGTACATCTTGAGACAGAGTAGGGAAATGATTTTTGAGTACTGTAAGACTTGTCTCCATCTCTGAAAGAGAAAAGAAAATTATCAAAGAAAAACAATAACACACAAACAAAAGAAAACTAGTTAAGAAAGAAAAACATGGGTTGCCTCTCAAGAAGCGCTTAATTTATAGTCATTAGCTTGACTGTTGAAAAACGCTTTAAGTTGGATCTGAAAGCACGATAGTGGATTTCTGTTGAGGCTCTCCACCATCCATGTAAGCTTTAAGTCTTTTTCTGTTGACTTTGAATCGACGATCTGGAGTGAACTCCCTGTTTAGGATACGTTGATCATGTCAGTTTTTGGTGCTTTCTTTGTAAAACTTAGCATTTTCTTTGATATATTCATCCACTACATCTACCCTTATGCAGTTGCCAGGGTATTATTTTACCTTTGAATGAGCTGATTTTTCACTCAAAACAACCTTAGGATCACTCAATAGGCTGCCATCCTTCAAAACTGGACACCAACCTTTTCCGAGCTACTGCATTCGATAATCTCTTTCTACCCTTATTGGACGAGCTAAACTACTCCAAATGGCCACTACAGCTGCTGCATTTGAAGATCTACTTTCAGATCTAATTGAAGACCGAATGAGAGAGAAGAAGGAGGGCTATTCTTGCTCGGATCTGCTTGTGCATTTCTGAGTTTGACTTGTAGCACCGAACTACTTCCTTCTTGCTACACTCGGTCTGCACTTGCTTTCAAAATTGAGCACTTCTCCTTCCTTGCTTGTTCTTCTCGGTTTTGGAGCTGAAATTGTGTGCATGTAGCTGCTGCTTCCCTTCCTCCTTACTTAAGTCTCTCAGTTTTGCTTGGTAAAGTCAGCCCCTTTCTTACATCAAGCTTGAAGACCGAACACTCTCATTTTGGCTCTCAGTCTTGACTCGCTCTCCCTTGCATGAGCTATCTCACTTTCTTGCAAGGTAGAGCTCTTGGTCTCACATGCACTCTCTCTCCACTCTCAAATGTCTCTCATGGATTTGAAATGGGGAATCGAGTGGAGGATGTCTATTCTCGCTTCTCACGAGCTCTCTCCCCTGCTTTTAAAATGACTCTTGATTTTGAAGGATGGAGAGTGACTGAATTCATGAGATTTGTTTCATCTTTTCTCTTTCAAATAACATATATATACTATTCATAAAATCTTGACACTTGCCCTTCATGCACAAGCTCATTGTGCCACTTGCCTCACTTCCTTTTTGCATGCGCGACAAATGTCCATTTCCATGCATTAGTCATGCCACTTGTTGCTCTATCCATTCTCTCGTTCCGATTTCAAATTCAAATTTGATTCCGCTCATTCAGGAACTCGCTTATAACTCAATTACGCCTCCGAAATTTTAAATTTCGATTTCATCTCCTAGCACTCGGAATTATATTATTTCTCTAAAAATATTTCGTACGATGCGAAATCGAAAAGTATATTTCCATCAGATAAATTTTCGAATTACTCGGAATCTATCCAAATGGATTCGTTTTTGATCCGATTAACTTTTATTCAACTTGAAAATAATTTTCAAAAATTTCCATTCACTAAATCTGCTTTTTGAAAAATTATTATTCTCGCGGGTACTTTCCATTCGAAAATAAGATTCATTGAAAAAATAATTCGTTTTTCGACGAACGAAGTTTTGAGTTTTACGGCTTTTCTTTCTAAAATTGAACCAATGGAAATCCAAAGAAGCTATAATCACATGCCGACTGATCTAATATCGCATAATGTGAGGTCAAGTGGCAAATTTGCTAGCAGTGCACATCGTGACAAAATACAAAGATATCTAACTACTACGCAGTGAAACTATACATCACATACATAGAGCAAGATAATATCCACACGTATAGAGGGTGACACGACTGACTCCAACTCAACCCCTACCCCTCGAGGTTAGTGACAAGGCTTCCCAACACTTGTCATACACGTGTAAGGTATACCGACCAGGTCTGAATCTATAATCTATAAATTTGGGTAAGCCATTAGCCTTTGAAAACTTCATTTACATATATTTTCAAACTTAAATTCTTTATTCTATAAGCATGAAAATAATAAAACATGTTTTGAATTAAAATAAGTTAATAAAACATTTAACATTCATAAAATAAATTTGCACTCACAGTTTCCTAACTCATGATAATTTTACGATTTTGAATCTCCTTCGTCTCCTCATTACCTACATATTTTCACGTTTAATTCTTAGGTAACGTTGCAACTAGTTTATTCATATAAACACTTCCATATGAATACATCAATACACACAAATGTCTAACTACTCAAGGGTATTGAAATACCATTTTTCAAGCCGTACCAACTCTAATTATTTGTATATACTTTCCATTCAATTTTCTTAATATATAAGCATGGAAAACACTTCAATTTAAGTCCAAATTTCATATAAACACATCAAACACATTTTTGAATCTTATTGGTCTATGTTGACCAAACATACACCTATTCCTTCACCATCAATTTCATTTTATTTTTCTCATCATAATCAAACTTAAAGATATGTATAGAGACATAAATGCAAGTCCAATTCATAGAACATCACATTTATATAATAAACCAAAGTTTTGCCATAAAATAGTCATTTAACATTCCAATGAATTTATTTTAATTCTCTTATTAAATTCATCATCAATATAAGCTATAAAATCATCCAAACATCCAAAAACAATTTTCCATCACCTTAAACTCATTATGGCTGAACATAGCATTTCAACATACAATAATTTTTACTTCTCATTTCAACACCTAAAATCCAAATTTTCAACAAATTTTCAAGCATGAAAATCACTCAAAACAATCAAGCTTAAATTTGGTCCATTGAACCTCATCTCGTTCGAACCATATACAAATACATTTACAACATTTCTTCAAGATTTCACACTTGAATTCACATCAAAATATCACCAAAACTCATGGCAAAACAATCAAACTACATTTGAACCACTAAAACTCAACTTGATCGTGACCTTCATGCATAACCAAACAAATTTTCTTTCAAATTTCTCACCAAAGCCGCATACAACTTAACATCCACACTATTAAGGTCTCAAATCCTAAAACACACAATAATCCATCTAATTTCACAACAAAATCATGGAAACTTAAAACTTATCTCTTGAAAATCAACTCAAAATTGATGGGTTTCACTCCTAAACTTATATACACCTCTTTCATGTGTTGAGATTGCTTAAAAATCACCTCCAATCCACCATGCACGGTTACTGTCCTCCTTGGTTCTTCTTGGTCGAGAGCTCCCTTCAATCCAAATGAATTTGTTTTCTCTCTCTTGTTATGTTTGATCGATTACAACACTTTCTCTTGTTCTTTTCACTTTTGATTTTCAAATATATATATGGATAATATTTCTTTGCCACTTGTCAATCACTTCCCTTCTCTTGTTCACACATGTCTTTCATGCACTATCTCTTTCTTTCCTTTGATGCCAAATGTCTCATCTTCATGCATCACTTTTAAGCTTTCCAATTTCCTAAAATGTTTTTCTTATATTCGAAATCATTTCCGACCCATCTGAAAATTATACTAGAATTCAATTAATGCATCCAAAATTTTTACTAGGATTTGATTTCACATCCAAATATTCTACTAAAATTCAATTGCATATTCGAGCTATTCAAAAATTTTATCGGAACTCAATTTACATATCCGGATTATCCGAGAATTCTCTTAATCATTTTCGTTATACTTGAAGATTATACTAAAATTCAATTTCACAATCAAAATCATCTACGGTCTGCCCGAAAATTTTATTATTCATCTCCGAACTATCCGAAAATTATATTATAACTCGATTTACCATTTTTGAATTTTTAAAAAATTTTATTAATTACTTTCGGACTGCCCGACAATCATATTGAAAATTCAATTTTCACATATGGGCATTTTAAATCGTTTTATTATTCCATAAATAAGAGTTTACAATATTCCATATAAGGATTGGAAGGGTATGTTACATTGTTCCTATAGTTACTTGTCGCTACAATTTGCAATTTGGAATTACAATTGCAATTATATGGAATATTACAGTATCAATCATATTAAGGGATTAATTATCTCGAGCAAATAAAATTATGTTAAATCTAGAATATAATAATGAATAAATTTACAATCTCTTGCATAGTAGTACAACTGAGATATGAAGAGATAAGTCGTGCTACATACATTGTTGTTCATAGGTCACACATTGTATTTACCTATATAAATGCCTGTACTCATTGTCATAAAATGGACACCAATGCTTTCTCTATGAATTCTGTTTAGTTCATCTTATATGAGTGAAAGATGTTGAATTATTTGGGTCATAGGTCTGGTCCACCCAAGATGACCTAAACCTAAACCCAAAACCCATTTAGACAAATTGGATGGAACCAAATAACTGCCTTTAGCAGTTGTTATATATTATAAAAGGGGGTTGTTTAAAGAACTGATGAAAAAAAAAGTTTAAACCGTACAACATAGAAAACACAGAGAACAAAAAATAAAAGAAAGAGAAAACAAAGAAAACAATAGCACAACATCTACATTGTGATTTAAGGGTTTGGTCCTGTAATTGGTGGCTAAACTCTAATCAGTTAAACAATCTAGGATCCAGAGCAATTTTCACTGCATAAAAACTGGTACATTTTTGGTTTCGCTTTACCCTTTTTGTAGAATTTATATACCGCTATGAACTCTTTCAAGGCTTTGTTTGTTAATGTTGATTTTTCAGGAGGTGTTAAACATTGACTAAAGTATGGTCCACTTGAACACCACACCATTCATGCATAAACAAAGACCACTAATATATATGTTAAGGGCATTTTTGCGATCATAAAAAATGGGCTGATAAAGGCCCAAGGATGAGCCTAGTATGTTATCCTATGAGAAGAAGCCCAAAAGGTTGGTCCATTAGGCAAATATCAAAGGAGGGAGCATGTGGTCATTTTTTAACCTATAAATCCGAGCACATCTGATCGCATGGTTGATTATTTTAATTACTATATGATTGATCATATCATTTGATCATGTGTTTGATCGCATGGTAGCCTAGTCGTGAGTTGTGATCGCTAAGTTGATCTGATCGTGGACCAAGAACTATTTGATAGTATTCTTCAATAGGCAATCAAAGCGATCAAAAGGTCATCCGTTGTGCGACCAGATGCCATAGTCTTTCCAGAATGCTTGATAAGTCATAGGTTGACTGTTCATCTCTTCATCTGCTCGCTGCAAGTAATATCTGATCGCTTGAATAATCTGCTCGTTCAAAGTGCTCGTTAAATTTGACCAGTTGACCTTCTAGAAGCCTAAAGTGATTCAATTAAGGAAGAAAGTCAACTTGTCTATTTTCATGCAAATCAAATCATGACATTCTTGGCAACCGTTGTTGGTATGGTAGAGAGAATCTTGGCAAATATTATCTTAATTAATATATTTTATTTTTTGCCTTATCTGTAAGATTTTGAAACCAATTTAAATTATAACATCCACATGCAATCCCTAGGAATGTAAATCCCTAGTGCCGACCAATTAAGGAGATGCCAACCTAAAGGGAAGAAGCTGTCAGAGAGAGGGCATAGTTAGAAGCTTCGGTCCGCTCCTCAAATCTGCATTCTAGGAGAGGCGGACGTCAGGTTTATGAAGAATTACCGCCTCACCTACCTAGTCTGAGGATCAGGGTGAGTCAGGATGGGAGCCGCCATGTAGAGGCTAGTCGTGGTAATGAGCGAGCTTGTGGACATAATGAGGAGCGTGTGTGCCAAGGAGAATCACACAAAGAAGAGAGCTCACACAGAAGAAACAGGTCGCACGAAAGGATTCCCGTTAACTAAAAGAGGTCACATGATCGACTTTCTAAAGATAAGGAGAGTAGGAGGAGCTGTCGATCCCTTGAGTGAAGAATTGAACGGTAGGACCCAATGGAGGAAGAATTAATGCAAAGGGTCCAACAACTGGAAGCACAACCTAGGTTTCAAGGTCAAGCGGAGTTACGAGAAAAAAGAACCCTTTTTTCAAAGGAAATCAAGATGAAGCCATTACCACTGAGATTCAAGCTCTCCAGTGTCCTACCCTATAATGGGGACAATGACCCATATGACCATCTCGATGCTTTCAATGTTCAGATGGACCTGCAGATATCCAATTCTCTGGTTAAATGCCGAGTGCTTCCAGCCACATTTGGGAATGTGCCGAGAGCATGGCTGAAAAGTCTTCCAGATCATAGTATCAATAGTTAGAAAGAATGCCAGAGGAAGTTTACCGATTAGTACAAGGCACTGAGAAAGCAGTTAAAGCCAATTTGTCACCTAGTAACGGTCTTTCAGAAGTAGAACGAGCCATTAAAAGACTATATTGCTAGGTTCAGAAGTGAGGTGAATAACGTGGAGAATCCCTCAGATGAAAGCATCCTAACAGCAATCTTAGTAGCCCTTAGGAAAGATAGGAAGCTTTATAAGAGCATTTATAAGTCCCTTGTAAAAGATCTTGGTGAGCAACAAAGGAGGTCCGTTGGGAAGAAGCTTTTGGGTCAAGGAGACCCAACGATCAGAAGAATGGAGCAAGTAGTTCTCACCAAGGAAAGAAGAGGAATCAAGGTGGGAATGAGGAGAGCAGTCACAAAAATCGCTTTAGCAATCAAGTAGCGAAACGTGCAAGGAATGAGCCCAGAAGAGAGCCACCTCCACCGCGAAGTCGCTATCAGAATTACAACGTCCTGATAGATTGGCAAGATAGGATTTTTGAAGCAAAAAAGATACGAGAGAATTTCAGGAGGCTAAATCCCATAAACATCCTGAGCAAGTTTCGAGACTCGAGGAAGTATTATGTCTATCATAATGAAACCGGGCACTATACTTCCCAGTGCAAAGAGCTCAAGGATGCAATAGAAGATTTAATTAGAAGAGGTCACTTAAAGGCATTAACCAGGACAGTAATGTCCTGATCCAACTCAATAACCTGCCCAACAACAACATCAACAAATAGCCGATCAAAACCATATGCCAGCGGTAAGAATCATTTTTACTATTCATGACGGGCTGTATATAGCAGGGACATCAAATAGATCGCACGAGCTCTATGTGTAGAAGGCCAGTCATATTCTGCTGATGGGGCATAACGAGGCAAAATGACCCTCGAAAAGAGCCAAAATGACTTTAGGTGGCATCGTGTTCAATGAAGAAGATGATAGAGGAGTACATTGGCCTTATAATGATGCGCTGGTCATTAAGGCAAAGATTGGTAATGCCGAAGTGAGAAGAATCATGATGGACACGGGCAGCTCAGTAAATATGATGTATAGGAGTTGCTTCGAATAGATAGGCTTGAAGCCCGAACAGACGACACCATCTCTTAAGCCTCTTTTCGGACTTACTAAAGATGCAGTCATGCCATTGGGGCAAATCAGACTCCCCATTTTTGTTAGAGATTTAGATTGGTAAGCTATGACGTTGGCTGACTTTTTGATCATTGATAGTCCATCGACATATAACTTCATCCTCGGAAGACCTGCCATGAATAACCTAGACATGACAGTATCGATTAGAACCCTCACAGTCAAGTTTCCAATGCCAAATGGAATAGGGTGTATGCGAGGAGAGTAGGAATTGACGAGGAAATGTTATAGAGATGCAGTAAATATGGGGGTTAAAGGGAAGAAGGTTAATATGGTAGCCGAAGAGAAGCCTCGGCTAGTTAGTGCAAGTGGGGTAAGCTAGGACCTAGATCTAAGAGAGATAGAAGCAAAGTGAGCAATAGGTCCTGTGGAAGAGCTCGAGGATGTGCCAGTCAGAGAGCGGGATGCTAAGCGGTGCTTAAAGATGGGGAAGGATTTACTTCTAGATGTTAAAACACAGCTTATTGGCTTTTTGAAGGAGAATTTAGATGTCTTCACCTAGAATCACGAAGACATGGTGGGATCAGTCCGGATGTTATGTCGTACAGATTAAATATCGACCTCTACTATAAGCCCTTGTTCCTACAAATTGAACTCCTTAGAAATAGGAGATAGAGTATACAAGGAAAATACTAAAGCTCGTAAATAGTCAAAGTATGAATGGTTAAAGTTATTCAATGCTCATTTTAATGCAAAAATGAAAAAAAAGGGCAAAAGGGTCATTTTGCCAAATTAAAAGCTCTATATATATAAAGATGGATAGAATAAGTTAGATAGGGAGAATTATGAAAGTACATAAAAGTTAGTGGAATGCCATGAAAATTATAGAAGTTGGAGGACATTTGGGTTAATTTTCAAGTAGTGGCATGCATTGTAATTAATTATCAAACTTCAAGGGAAATTATATAAATGCATGTCTATATATATGTGTTGTGTCTCGACACTTAGCAAAATTTTGAGTGAAAATAGAGAGGAAAGAGAGGTGAGGGATGTCCATAAGGAGGAGAGGAAGAAGAAAGCTTGTCCAACCCATTTTCTAAGCCTCCAAAACAAGATTTTAAGTCATTCCAAGCTAGAAAATCATACCCTAAGCAAAACCTTGGTGAGTTCTCATCATTCTCTTCAAGATTTCATAAGATTATTGTTGTAGTTGGGTTTGTATGATGAGATGATGATTAGGTTAGTTTTGAGAAGTAATTTGATAGGGGTTTTGATCAAAATCAACATTAGAATCCTCATGAATGAAAAAGAGAGCTTGAGTTGAAAGAAATCATGCAAGATATGGAAAATTATGTTTATATCGATGAAACCCTAAGTGTGGATTGAAGTATGTTTGATTGAGTTGAGTTGTAGATATTATGTTTGATGAAATGTCTAAGAGAATTACAATATGACAATAGGTAAAAATTGAGAGAAATAATGGTTGTGTACATGGGTGACTCACGGCCAAAGGGGTGCATGTGTGGCACCATCATGCTTTAATGCATTTAAACTTTAGTTCATGCATAATTGATGTTAGAAAAACTATTAGAAGTGTTAGAATTGAAAGGGAACAAGTGTAGGATTAAATTGAAGAATTGAGAATTTAGTTGAAGGGCATTTAGGAATTTCGAGCTAGATGAAGGGGCCCTAAAGACCTGACTTATTTGAGCTTAATTGAGGTTGTTCTAGACCTCAAAACATGTCTAGGAATCATAAAAAACCATAGGAATTGGAATGGAATCATTTCGATAAAAATTGACGAAATTATGGCTAAAATAGTGCGCATATAAAGTCATAATGTAAAATATGAATGTAGATGCATTCTTGAATGCATGAAATGAATGTAATTGATTATAATTAAGTAAAAGAACCTTAGATATGAAGGAATTGAATTTGTTGCAGGTAGGATGCAAAAATGTGCATAAAAAAGTGTCCAAAAAACGATGTTTTTCTTAAATTTGACATAGTAAACGATAGAATTTTTTGATGAAATTTTACAGGTGACCAGAATGTGAGATAAGAGGACTGTAGAAAAAAGAATGAAAGAAAACAGAGCTCCGAGTAGGGCTGTGCATTCAATTCGGGTTTATGGCATCCAAAAATGGTGATTTTGAGTTCCGGGCATCCGGTGACTATTCTAAGCAGTTTGGAGTGTCCCTAGGTAATAATAATTAAGGTTTGTGCAAGGAAATCAGAATTTAAAAGCCTTGGTCAAGTTAGAAACTAGATGAGAAAGTTGTAGTGTAAAGAGTGGTTAATAGAGTTCATTGTGTTTCAAGCTTCATTTATAGTTTAATGAAGGCTATTTTAGCAAAGTTTGAGTAAGAATATAATGTGTAGGTTCAGAGCAGGCTAGCGGAACGAAGGAGGCTCGTTAGAGTTAGTGGGCAAACGTGGAATCGAGGTGAGTACACTAACTCACATTGTGTTCAATTGTCTTGTTAATTATTATGTTATTATTATTTTTTAATGAAATTTCAAAAGAAAGTTGTTTTAGTGCTATTAGCACTTAGTAAAGTAAAAAGAGATTTTCAAAGCCTTTCGTATACTCCTTAAAGTTATGTATGAGTAAGTGCTACGGTAAACGATGCAGAAAATTCTATCCATAGTTGCTCAAAGTTTCAGTTTAGCACAGCGCTACTGTAAGCCCTCATTCTCACCCGTGAACTCCCTAGTACTATACGATAGATCATGTAATAACATTACATAAGTTGTAAATGGTCCACATAGAAAGTGTTAAAGTTGTTGTATACTAATTGTAATGCAAAAATGTCGACAAGGGTAAAATGGTCATTTTGCTAAATTAAATGCCTATGATCATGATTAGAATAAGTTAGTTAGGGAGGATTATGAAAGCATAAAAAAGCTAATAGAATATCATGGAAATGATGCAAAGGTGGAGGAGATTTAGGTAAAATTCCAAGGAGTGGCATGCATGTAATTAAGTATTGAACTTCAAGAGCAATTTCCTAAGTGAATGCCTATATATATGTGATGTTAGTCTTGACACTTAGAGAAATTTTGAAGCAAAAATAGAGAGGAAAGAGAGGAGGGACGTCCATAAGGAGGAGAGGAAGAAGAAAGCTTGTCCAACTCATTTTCTAAGCCTCCAAAACAAGATTTTAAGCCATTCCAAGCTAGAATATCATACTCTAAGCAAACACTTGGTGAGTTCTCATCATTTTCTTCAAGATTTCACAAGATTATTGTTGTAGTTGGGTTTGTATGATGAGATGATGATTAGATTAGTTTTGAGAAGTAATTTGATGGGGGTTTTGATCAAAATCAACATTAGAATCCTCATGAATGAAAAAGAGAGCTTAAGTTGAAAGAAATCATGCAAGATATGGAAAATTATGTTTATGTAGATGAAACCCTAAGTGTGGATTGAAGTATGTGTTGATTGAGTTGAGTTGTAGATATTATGTTTGATGAAATGTCTAAGAGAATTACAATGTGACAATGGGAAAAAATTAAGAGAAACAATGGTTGTGCATACATGGGTGACTCATGACCAAAGGGGTGCATGTGTGGCACCATCATTCTTTAATGCATTTAAGCTTTAGTTCATGCATAATTGATGTTAGAAAAACTATTAGAAATGTTAGAATTGAAAGAGAACAAGTGTAGGATTAAATCAAAGTATTGAGAATTTAGTTGAAGGACATTTAGGAATTTCGAGCTAGATGAAAGGGCCCTAGAGACCTGACCTATTTGAGCTTAATTGAGGTTGTTCTAGACTTCAAAACATGTCTACAAATCGTGGAAAACCATAAGAATTGGAAGGGAATAATTTCGATAAAAATTGAAGAAGCTATGGCTAAAATAGTGCACGTATGAAGTCGTAATGTAAAATATGAATATAGATGCATTCCTTAATGCATGAAATGAATTTAATTGATCATAATTAAGTAAAAGAACCTTAGATATGAAAGAATTGAATTCGTCGCATGTAGGATGCAAAAATTTGCACCAAAAATTGCCCGAAAAAGAGTGTTTTTCTTAGATTTGACATAGCAAACGATAGAATTTTTTAATGAAATTTTACGGGTGACCAGAATGTGAGAGAAAGGACCGTAGGTAAAAGAACAAAAGAAAACAGAGCCCCGAGTAGGGCTGTGCATTCAATTCGGGTTTAAGGGGTCTTAAAACAGTGATTTTGAGTTTCGAACTTTTGGTGACCATTCTAAGCATTCTGAAGTGTCCCTAGGTGATAATAATTAAGGTTTGTGCCAAAAAATCAGAATTTAAAAGTCTCGGTCAAGTTAGAAACTAGATGAGAAAGTTGTAGTGTAAAGAGTGGTTAATAGAGTTCATTGTGTTTCAAGCTTCATTTATAGTCTAATGAAGGCTATTTTAGCACAGTTTGAAAAAGAATATGATGTGTAGGTTTAGAGCAGTCTAGCGGGGCGAGGGAGGCTCATTAGAACTCGTGGTCGAGCGTGGAATCAAGGTAAGTACACTAACTCATATTATGTTCAATTGTGTTGTTAATTGATATGTTATTGTTTTCGAAAGAAATTTCAAAAGAAAGTTGTTTTAGTGCTATGAGCACTTAGTAAAGAAAAAGGGATTTTTAAAGCCTTTCGTATACCCCTTAAAGTTATGTATGAGTAAGCGCTACAATGAGTGATGTAGAAAATTCCGCTCGTATTCAATTTAGCATAGCGCTACATATTGCGATGCAGAAAATTTCGCAATATAGTTGCTCAGATTTCAATATAGTGTTTTGCGCTATGATTGCGATGCAGTAAATTTCGTAATATAGTCACTAAGCCTATATAGCAGCTTTCACCACGGTTGGCAATGCAGAAAATTCCTCTACGTGGTTGCTGAGAGTGTTAGTAGTGTCAAGGTGGGGTTAGAAACAAAATCGCCACATGACATACAGACTAAGGGGTACGAACAGTGCTTTTAGAAGTAAAGGAATTTTATGAAAAGCTTTCTATGTTTTTGATAAGCTTAATTATAATTGTTTAGTTGTGAAATTTTGTAATCATTGAAGTTGTTTTAAGTTTATGTTGTTGTTTTGTATATATTATAAAACCTCCATAGGTATTCGCTCGGACGGTCGTAATGTAAAACGAAAATAAAAACTTCGACAACCAAATTAGGTGGGCATAATAATGGATGCATCGCACAAGTTTTAACGCATTTTGTTGTAATTAAAGTTAAACAATTGCTTGCACCATTTTGTATCTTTGGTATGCCTACCTTATCAATATAAATGGTGTATGTGTCAAGATGCAAATGAATCATAAAGTTTTCTATGACAAGAAAAATGTTTGATTTTCATTGAGGTTTTATTTGAGTATTTGTATGATCGTAAAAATGTGATTGTGGAACAATTGAAGTTGGGTTATGAATGATGTATATTTGGGAGTGTTTATTTCATTTACAGGAAATTGGAAACCGTACAAATGCAGCCGTTATGCTGTTGGATTTTCGTTAGAAATATTTTAGATATTGAACATGAAAAGGTTACTTTTACAACTTTAAATGGAAATGAAAATTTTCAAATCAAGTAAACCAACCCAACTAGTTTTGACATAACAACATTAAATCAGTCTCAAAGCAAAAACAAAATAGGCAAGTTTCAGGGTTCGCTCCACGAATTCGAAGCAGCTGACTAGTTAAGCTTAAAAGGTTGGAGTGTCAGGCAAGACCTGCCAGGTACTAGCCTAGAAGGAATCTAGTTTAGGTCTCGTCAGCTACATTTTGCGATGCAGAAAATTTCGCAATGTAGTCACTCAGATTTCGATATAGTGTCTTGCGCTACGATTGCGATGCAGTAAATTCTGCAATGTAGTCGCTAAGCCTATATAGCAGCTCATACCACGGTTGGCGAAGCAGAAAATTCCGCTACATGGTTGCTGAGAGTGTTAGTAGTGTCACGGTTGGCGTTAGTGAAAATCGCCACGTGACATAGCAGTTGGGGTTACGAATGGTGCTTTTAGAAGTAAAAAGAGTTTTGTAAAGACTTCTGTAAATTCAATAAGTTTATGATGGTTTAGTTACGAATTGTTGAATTATTGTAAATGATCTAAATTATATTGTTGTTTTCGTTATATTCGATAAAACTTCTATAGGTACTTGCACAGAAAAATAGAAGCGCACAATTAGAAACAAAAATTTCCTTAACAAATTTAGGTAGGCTAACGCTCAAAGAATAATTGTAATATATTATGGTTACATGAAAACATACTTTTGCATGTTGATCTATCATGTTGAAACTTGTATGTATATGTTATTTTGTGACGTAAATAAATTTCATAGCCTCTTTTTAATATAATCACATACTTTGAATATTATATTGTGGATTTGGTGAAAATGAATAATTGTTGAGATGTATGTTTGTGAATGAAAGAAGTTGGGTTGAGATTGATTTATTTTGGGTGTGTACATTTGCATTGTAGGAATTTTGGAAACCTTATAAAAGCAGCCATTATGCTACCGGATTTTTGTTAAAACAGTTTTGGGACTTGAAATTAAAATTATCACTTTGTGACTACGAATGAATGAAAATTGAGATTTAACAAACCAATCTAGCAAATTTGAAGACACTGGTATAAAACCTAATTTCAAAACAAAAGCAAAACGAACAAGTTTCAGGGTTCGCTCCACGATTCCATTTAGCCGACTAGTCAAGCTTAAGAGGGGGTAATTGGAGTGCCAGGCGACGCCTACCAGATACTAGCCTAGAGGGAATCTAGTTTAGGTTTCGTCACTTACCATCGGCCAGTCCTCCAGAAGAGGAGGCCAATGACGGGGAACGTTACGAAGCGCTTAGAGAAGAGTAGAAAAACTCCTAACAAACAGATTCATAAGGGAGGCTCACTACCCAGTCTAGGTAGCAAATCCCGTTTTGGTAAAGATGAAGAATAGGAAGTGAAGAATTTGTATTGACTTCACTAATCTGAATAAGGCATGTCCAAAAGATAGTTTTCAACTGTCAAGGATTGATCAACTCGTTGATGATAATGCTAGTCATCAGCTCCTTAGTTTTATGGACGCTTATTCAGGGTATAACCAGATCCCGATAAACCCTGATAAACAGAAGCACACTCCATTTGTTACTGATCACGGGCTTTATTACTAAAAAGTGATGTCGTTCAGGTTAAAGAATATTGGAGCAACCTACCAACGATTGGTTAACATGATGTTTAAAGATCTTATTAGCAAAACGATGGAGGTATATATGGATGATATGTTGGTGAAGTCTAAGCAAGTATTTGAGCATGTACGTGATCTGGGGAAGATGTTCCAGATCTTGAGGAAATACCAAATGAAGCTTAATCCTTTGAAGTGTGCATTTGAAGTGGCTTCGGGCAAATTTCTGGACTTCATGGTCAACAATAGAAGGATTGAAGCGAACCCTAAGAAAATTAAAGCGTTGATTGACATGAGATCGCCCACCAAGATCAAAGAAGTGCAAAGCTTGAACGGCTAAGTCGCGACCCTTAGCAGGTTTATATTCAGGTCGACAGACAGGTGCATCCTCTTCTTTGATGCGTTGAAAAAGGTAAGGAATTTTGGTGGACTGAAGAATGTGAAACGGCCTTTCAGCAGCTAAAGGAATATATGGGTCGAGTACTATTACTTTCTAAGCTTGTAGAAGGGGAAAAGTTTATCGTTTATTTGGGGGTTACTCAGCACGCCCTCAGAGGGGCCTTAGTTCGTGAAGAGAATAGGACATAACTTCCTGTATATTACGTCAGCAAGAGGTTGCTCGATGCAGAAACCAGATATACCTCCATGGAGAAACTTGCATACTATCTAATGGTGGCATCAAGAAAGCTCTGCCCCTATTTCTAAGCCCACACAATTAAAGTACTGACTAGGTATCCATTAAAGTAGGTTCTTCAGAAGCCTGACATGTTGGGTCGTTTACTTAAATGGGCAATTAAGCTCACCTAATTTGAAATTGAATTCAAGCCTCGAACAACGATTAATGGACAGGTGCTAGCAAATTTTGTAGCTGAGTTTACAAGACCGGTCAGTGAAGAAGCCGAATCCTCTAAAGGTCAATTTTGGGAGCTTTACGTGGATAGATCCTTTAACAAGCAGAAAGCAGGGGCTGGTGTGATGTTGACTAGCCGAGAGGGTCATAAAATTTTATGCACCTTGAGGTTTAGGTTCAAAGCCACCAACAATGAGGCCGAATATGAAACACTGCTAGCAGGATTAAAATTGACGAAGAAAGTACGAACTAAGCAAATAAGAGTGTACAGTGATTCCCAGCTCGTGGTGTGCCAAGTTCGAGAAGAATATTAGGCCAAGGGTTCCAAGATGACCATTTATCTACAAAAGGTTCAGGAGATGCTGGCGATGTTCGAAAAATGTGAAATGCACCACGTTCTACGATCTAAAAACTCGCATGCAAACGCCTTAGCATACCTTGCCATAGCAAAAGATGCGAATTTCATGAGGGCTATGCCGATGGAGTTTTTGCAAGTCCTAAGTATAGAGCCATGAGATGAGATGATGGCGATAGTTGTGGCATAAGATTCCTGGATGAATCCTCTTGTTGAGTACTTACATGATAGAAGATTGCTTGAAGATAAGCTAGAGGCTCGTCGCCTCCGAGCCTGAGCAGCTCGATACTGTATTTATGATGACAAGCTTTACAAAAGAGGGTTTTCAGCTCTATTACTCAGGTGCGATGGCTTAGACTGCCAGACCGTTTTAGAGAACATACATGCAGGATACTATGGTAATCATGTTGGGAGGCTATCTTTGGCTCAAAAGGCTCTTCGGCAGGGGTTCCATTAGTCAACAAAGAAACAAGATATGACTAAAATGGTCAAGAAGTGTAATAAGTGCCAAAGATTTGCTAAGGTTCTGCGAGCTTCACCAACTTTTCTACAGTAAATGGTCAGTCCATGGCCTTTTGTTATTTGGGGTATGGATCTAATCGGTCTACTCCCAATAGCTCGGGGAAGATGCAAGCATGCGATTGTAGCTATGGATTATTTTACGCAGTGGGCAGAAGTTAAGGAACTGGTTGAAATATCCACTGCAAAATTCGAGAAGTTTGTCTATGAGTACATAATTTGCAAATTTGGAGTTTCTCAACAGATCGTGATAGATAATGGAACCTAGTTCAGCAGCGAACAGTTTCAGAGATTTTGTAAAGATCTAGAAATTACAAAGAGTTTTTCAGCTGTAGACCACCCACAAGCCAATGGTCAGGTTAAAACAATTAGCAATATCATTAAGCAAAACTTAAAGACCAAGCTAGAAGTAAGAAAGGGAACCTGGGTTGATGAATTGCAGAAGGTGTTGTGGGCTTATAAAACAATTGCTCGTAACACCATCGGGGAGAATTCCTTCTCGATGGTGTATAGATCAGAAGCAATGATTCCAACAGAGTATGAGGTCACTAGTCAACGAAGAGCAACATTTAGGCAGGAAGATAATAATCATCTGCTCGCGGCTAGTCTAGATCTGCTCGAGGAAACAAGAGGAGAAGCTCGAATGAAGGTTGCTGTTTATCAGTAGAGGGTCGCTAGATTTTATAATAGAAAAGTTCGAGTTCGAAGTTTCAAGCTTGGCAACCTAGTCTTACGTCTCATCTTACCTACTGCTCAGAAAGCCTGTAATAGGACTCTTAGTCCAAACTGGGAAGGCTCTTATATTGTAAAGGGTAGTATGGAAAATGAAACTTATTGTCTGGCCAGCATGAATAGGGCAGAGGTCTCGCGAGCATGGAATGCAGAGAATCTTCGGTCATATTATGTCTGAGTTATTCATCTAGTTTGTACCAGCTATTTCATCAATAAAAATTTTCAGGTGAATTAATTTGATAGCATTCATTATTGATTTTTGTTATCTGCCAAAGTTATTATTATCATCTCTACTCATGCTTTAGAATGTTTGATTGCTGCCTATGAGTGAGTAGACTCTGGAAGGTGCAATTAAAACCTATAAGCCAACGATCTAGAAGATATGATTACTATCTATGAGTAGCCAGGCTCTGGAAGTGTAATCATTATCTATGAGCTAAAAATATCCTGGAAGGTCCTAATATTGCCTGTGATCTAGCAAGCTCGGGAAGACATATTTATGGCCTATGAACTTATAATAATGTCTTGGAAGGTCCCAATATTGCCTGTCAACAAGCGAGCTCTAGAAGGCATACTCATGGCTTGTGGATGTATAACAATCCTGAAAGATCTATGTAGCTTGTGAACGAGCAAGCTTTGGAATGAACATTTGATCTGTGGATTTTTCATGTTCTGGAAGGTATCAACACTACCTGTAAGCGAGCAAGCTCTGGAAAGTGTGCTTATTACCTGTGAACTTTTTTAAACCTCGGAAGGATCAAATAATCTAATTATCATATGACTTGTGGGTGTCTATATTGAAATTGCAACTTAATTAGTACTTATTTTATATAAGCGATCAGTCCAGATATTTTATTATTATTAGACTTAATTAACGACCAGGAAAGCTCGCTATTCAACATCAACAAGGAAAGAGGAAATGAAGATAGCTGAGCAAATAAATAAGATTGCGTCTAAAGTTCACGAAATGAATAACTTGTATTTACTACAAATTAAAAGAAAATAACAAAAAAAATTCTAAATACCACTGGGAGGAATGCTCTGATCGCCTGTAACTTCTGCTGAAACTTTGCCTTTATCATCAAGAGCAATTGTCGGTGAGGAGCTTGAAGAAGGTCCTGGATGAGCAGAAGCACTACTAGAAGAGGGAGCAGGTATTGTCACATTTGAAGGAGCCGAACCTTGAAAGATTTCAAATTGTGATGCTGCAGGATTTAGGCCTTCAGGTAGAGTTAGGGACACCTCAAAAGTAGAGGGCCTGAGCCTGACTAGGGGGTTGGGAGGCTAGCCTCTGGTTGAACCTTTTTCGTAACTTGGTGAGCAGCCCTCGCTATATACATCTTCACCTCTTCAACAGCTTCCCCCCCAAAAAATGAGATATCTACATCTGGGCGCTTCTGCCATAAGTTATATAAGAATAAACTGCCTGTCCTTTCTTTTGCCTGTTTGATTAAGGCTTGAATGTTGTTCTGTTCCAGGCCTAGCTCCTTTTTAGTCAAAATTACTTCCTGCTACATCAATTCGACATTCTTCTTAGCTTCATCAGCTCGATGCTTTTGTGAAGCCAGCTTCTCTTTTAGCTTTTTGTTCTCTTCCTTCAGTTTTTTGTTCTCTTTTTTAAGCTTTTTTTCCAAGTCTTGGGCATTATTCAGCTTTTTCTTTAAATCATCACCCTCTTCCTTTAATGAGGCGATAGTGTCATCTCGAAATTTCATAGCTTTCCTCAGACCTGCTCTTAGCTTTTGGGAACGTTTAAGTTTTTCATCCAGGTCGTGAGCAGTCTTCTAGGACTTTTTAGCCTCCAGCTTGAAAAACTCTACTTCGCCCTAGATTTTGTTCTTGTCACCCATCAATGTTTTTATTATCCTCTTCATTGAAGCCTTCTCCTCAGGCCAGTTAGAAGTTTCTCTGAGGAGCTTCATGAAAGCCATAAAGGCCTGAAACAAGATGTTAGCAAGGCAAAAAGGACAAGGAAAATAGTAAAATGTACTAATAAAATGTACTAGCAATAAAAGAAGCTTACGAGCAGATTGTGGTGACCAAAGTAGTTGATCAGCTTCTCGTCTTTCATATACTTCCTATAAAGGTTGGGTTTTTCAAGACTAAGGAAGTGAGACGCGCGATCTAGGAGATCAATATAGTATATTCCCGTGTCGAAGTCTTGGATTGGTTCTTCAACTAAGGGGCTCTTTCCCTAGCATTTTCTAGTGCTTTGAGGGAGGTTTTACGATCCTTTTGCCTTTATCAGCATTCTGAGGACACGGAGCAAGCGAACTGCTTGGGGAAGGAGCTGATCATGAAGGGGACTCTCTCTAAATATACTTCCTCGTGGATTTCCTTCCCATTGATTTATATCTCACGACGCGATCAGAATGTGCAGCATAATCCATTTAAGTAGGCGACCCAGTACCAATTTTTTAGGTCACTTGTGGATCAAGAGTACTCACAGCTTGAGCAGGTTTCTTTCGAAGGGGAGACGGAAGATTAGCAGTTTCTACCACTTAGACATCTTCCTCATCATCAAGAAGGGGCTCATCAAAGTGAAGCCAAACCATTACTATAGATTGACCTTTTTGTGAGCTCGATGCTACCTTGCTAAAGGCTTCAAAGACATACGAGATTTCCTTCTTTTTGCGAGCTCCTAGGTCCAAATGTTTATGAAGTAGTTTGCTACCTATAGAAGGAGCAAGGTGGTATATTTGAATGAGGTGTTTTGATGGTGGTTAGTCGTCCAAAGGATTTTTTACCTTCGAAAATTTCTACAGTAATGCTAACTCCTCGCTTGTCAGCCCGATCTCACTCTTGGCAACGTGTGCACAGAAGCAAAAACGGATTAGTAGCCAATAACATATGTGCTTAATAGCAAGATGAAGATATACTCACCAGGAGAAGAACAAAATGAAAAATGTTTAAGATCGGCTAAGGAGAGGCAGGACGCATAAAACCATCGCGACTTGTAGTCGCCTACATTGGATTTACCAACCCCTTTTGAGAGAAACGCTTTATAAAGAGAGTTACGGACTGGTGTATAATAAAACCCATCTCGTTTCTCTGATTTGAGGCCTATAATGCTTTTGAAAAGAAGAGACTTTGAATCATTGGCGGGGTTGGTGGAAGAAGATTATTTTTGATAAAAACTAAAGCTAAGGCAGTTAGGTGAGCATAGGAATTGGGAGTAAGCCAAAATGGTGCAAGCTTGAGTGAGATCGTTTAAAAGATCAATTAGATAAAGGAAAATAGGAAATCTAAAGTCAGCTTCTATATGCTGGCGACTAATGGAAATGAACTCCTTAGGGGGGTAAGCTGCATGATCATGAGTGGCCAGCAGCATTGCTCGACATTTAAAAGGCAAGTGAAAATCCTCAGAGATTGATTCGAGCTCACTGAAGTTGATAAAAGAATCATGTCTGAAAAAAGGAGAGTGAGCAAGAGGATCATTATGCCTTACAGGTTTTGATACAACCTCATCGCTCTGAGAGGTCGCGATTTCAATAGTTCTGACTTAGATAAGTTCCTCTTTAGAGTCCCTGTCAGCAGCTCCCACTTTATGATTGTGACGACTATGACCAAACATCTACAAAATCAATGAAGGGATCAAGTCGCAAACAGTAGACCAGAGTACAAAGTTTAAGGTTAATTCTATTTTTCCCTAAAAATTAAGTCGCACGTACAGGGGAAGAGGGGCTGCCAAGTTCCTAGGAGCCTTGGTTGCAAGCCTAACAGGCTGCAAATGTGACAACCCGACCAGAGTTGGGGTATCACATGGTTACAAAATAGAGAATGGTACGTACATATGTAACTAATACGATCAAACAAGATTTTTATTCAAGTTCTTCAAGTTTTATCATGCCTAGAATGCAAAAAAGAGTCATAGGATATTCATACGAGCATGAAAGCAGATTCATATATGTAACCTAACATGATGTAAGTAAAAATTATAACTGAAAAAGTTGTGGAAGGATGTGAAAATTTACCTTGAGCACGATGAAGCTTGGTGATGGTGAAGAGACTGATGAAGAACAGCAATGGTGGACGAAAGAAAATAGAAGATGAAAGGGCATCGATTTTTGAAAGTGACTGGTAAAAGCAGAAAGTGAAACGACTAGGTTTATATATAATTAAAGCCCTAACCGTCAGATCAAAGCAGCTGTGTAACCGTCATTGATCCAGCGGTGTAACGCGAAACCTGCGATTTTGTCATTATGCGTAGCCAATGAGGGATGTGCATTAAATGTGCATTAATAGCGCATGATAAGGGACGTGTAGTGAACTGACGCCTAGGAAAGTGTCACGTATCGGAGGATAAGTCAGTGTTTGAAAAGGAACATTATGGATCCTACCAAAATTGCCTTAATGAAGAGTTCGTTATTTCCAGTAATGAATGTACTGAAAGCAAGGGGGCTAATGTTATGGGCATTTTTGCGATCATAGAAAATGGGCTGATAAAGGCCCAAGGATGAGCCCAGTATGTTATCTTATGAGAAGAAGCCCAATAGGCTGGTCCATTAGGCAAATATCAAAGGAGGGAGCATGTGGTCGTTTCTTAACCTGTAAAGCCGAGCACATCTGATCACATGGATGATCGTTTTAATTACTATATAGTTGATCATATCATTTGATCATGTGTTTGATTGCGTGATAGCCTAGTCGCAAGTTGTGATTGGTAAGTTGATCTAATCGTGGACCAATAAATGTTCGATAATATTCTTCAAGAGGTAATCAGAGCGATCAGGAGGCCGTCCGTTGTGCGACCAGATGCCATAATCTTTCCAGAATACTTGACAAGTCATGAGTTGACTATTCATCTCTTCATCTGCTCACTGCAAGTAATATTTGATCACCTGAATAATTTGCTCGTTCAAAGTGCTCGCTAAATTTGATCAGTTGACCTTCTAGAAGTCTGGAGTGATTCAGTTAAGGAAGAAGTCAACTTGCCTATTTTCATGTAAATCAAATCATGACATTCTTAGCAACCATTGCTGATATGGTGGAAAGAATCTTGGCAAATATTATCTTAATTAATATATTTTATTTTTTGTAAGATTCTGAAACCAATTCAAATTGTAACATCCCCATCTATAAATAGGAGATCAAATTTATTGTAAAAGAGAGAACTGAAGAAAATATATACTATTAATTTGCAAAAATAAGAGTGACAGTCGTGGATGTAGGCCATTACTTTGTCAAACCATGTAAAAGTTAGCGGGTCCAATCTATTTTGATCATGGTCTTCTATATTTCTCTTTGCTATTTGTTGTTTTGTAGGTATTGAATTTCAAGAATCGGGTTGACCAGAAAACGATGTCAACAATATATATATAGGCACATTTCAAGGTGCACCCAGTGTGTGCATACATTTAACAAAAAAATATATGATTGCAATTCGTAAATATGATCATATTTATTGATTATGATCAATATAATCATATTTACTGATTATAATAACATATATTTAGTTAAAATCATATATAATAAAATTACAGTGACATATTTTGGAATGCAATCACGTATTTTTTTGCCCAGTGTATGCATACACCTAGTGTGCACAACGTGATCCCGTATATATATCGCTAATTATATCGAGGTCTTCATTTATTAATGTTGATTGATCAGGAGTGGTTGAGCATCGATGGGAGATCTAATCCTTGTCACTTCTCAAGTACTTGATCACGTGTGATTAATTGCTAGGTTGGTATATATAACAATTAGCAATTAGTCACATGTGATCAAGTACATGAAAGATGACCTACATATAAAATTGATAAGAGACTATATAAAACTACTAAGAGACAAGGATTGGGTTGGTATAACAATTAGCAATTAGCCACAACAAGGACTGGGTCTCTAATTAATGCGCAACCACTTCTAACAAATCAACGTTAATAAATGAAGACCTTTGTACAATTAGCGATACATACATATATATATATATATATATTAAAGTACTAAGTGACAAGGATTGGGTTGGTATAACAATTAGTCACATGTGATCAAGTAATTGAAAAATGACCTTTACTAAGAGACAAGGATTGGGTTGCTATAGCAATTAGCAATCCCCTTTGTCATTGTCCTTTGCATATTTTCTAAGCATTATGGGTTCATTGCAAATTGACAATAACACCTTTTCTTTTAATCAACATACGTTAATCATGAGGCATTACAATACAGTGCAAAATCATAATTATTCAGTTATAGACTGGCAAACAAACAAGATAGTTAGGTATTTGTATTCAATTATTGCCTTAGAAAAAACCAAACAAAATAAATAAATAAATAATATTTATTTATTTTAAAATAAATAAATATTTTTTATTAATTATTATCTAATAGTGTAGCATCATGTATATCTATATATATCTATATATATATATATAACAAGTATCTGTTACATTTGTTATAAAATGTATTCAGTTAATATGTTTTAACATGTGTATGAACATCTAAAAATTCTTTATAAATAACTAATCTAAACCGTCGATGAATCTAGGTAATTCGCAAGAATACATATAACTTTCAAATTGGTGGATTTCAAAATAAAATAAAATTGGTCGAATGATGGTGTCTACATCATTTGAGGTGGAATCTTCAATAGGGGTTTAAGTAATAGTATATGACAAATACATCAAATTGGAGCATACATATGGATTACTGCCCAAGTGGATGAGAAGAAATATAGCGATTATAATAATAGTGATCATAATCTAAAGAGGGTGATGAAATCATATTAAATGATCAACTGATTTGATACATCAATGAATGAGATATATTAATAATCAATATCTCAATGTGTTGGTGAGCTCATTACTACCATATGGAGGAAGCACACACTTAAACGAATTCTGTTAACCTATTCGATATGAATGTTTTATTGGGCTATAACATTAGTAATGACTATGGTCATGGTCATGATATTTTATTGTTAACAATAAAGTAGTTTTATTATCTTTAAATATCAATTAAAAAATCATATAATCGTAACTGGTGTAACTAGAGGATCAAACCAAATATGTATCAAAATGCAGTTCACAAAATATAATCTCCTCCTTGATTGAGGATATCCGAGCAGACGATTTAGCTACATGTCATATAATTAGTCAAGGATGTTATGATAATTTACTTGATCACTTCAATATCATATTTAGCGTTCGATTGCTTTACTAGTTGTGCAAAATTACCAACCCTTCTTACAATTAGTCAAATGGTTATTATCGATGAATAAATTTACTCCACCAGTAAGGTAGTCAACCCTTATATTTATATGAGTTAAGTTATAACTTTACAGTGATATGAATATTAACTAAGAAAATATTATTATAATAATAGGGAAAATGAATTTATGATAAAGGAATATTAAATAAGTCCTAAGGATTCATACTAAGTTTGATATATTTATATAATTATTAATTTAATTATTTATTTGTGATTTCTCTTAATTAAGGGATCAATTTACAAAATAATGAATTAAAAAATCTTTTCGACATTATATATGCAAGGTTACATCTTTAAATAAGATTAATGATAGAACATGGAAACCCCTAAATAGAACACATACTTTCCGGTAGAGAGAAAAGGGAATCACGGAGGGTGCCACACGAGAAGGTGTCATGTGCCGCTATGATTATCCACCTCATGCTTCTCTGTTTTATTTTTCCAATGAGGAATAGAAAAAAAAAAAATCGAAAGTATATAGAAATTTCAATACCTCTTTAGTAAAGAGAAGTGATCACATTCATTTTTATTTGATGTATTCTCTTCAGAGACATCCGATAAAATTGAAACGATGTAGAGAAGATTTAGCATGAACCCTACGCAAGGATGACATGCACAAATTAAGAAATAATCTAAATTTTTTATATACCACCCTTTAGTACGAGTAGTTGAATACTTCTCTTGATTGTAAAAGATCAAAAGTTCAAGTCTCATTTTTGTTCTAAAACATAAGATGCAAGTAGTTTTCTTTAAATTTAATTTTTCTCTTCCACAAAAATAAATAAATAAAAATATAAATAAAATAAAATAAAATAAAATAAAACTTTTAGTTACTAAAGTGCGACCAAAAAAATTAGAATTGTTTGGAAAGGTACGAATAGGGTTGAAGAAGGCTCTGAGAGTTATTGGAGCTATATTGGAATCAATTTTTGGTAAGATTCTCACTCTTTTCGTCTTTTTAAATTCGATTACGTGATTTTTAAGTTTAGCATGTGAATCTTTTTATTTTTATTTTTTTGATAGAATAAAACTTCCTGTTTATGTATGCTTAATTTAGCGGAAGACATGTAAAGTTTAAATGTAAATTCGTATGCATAGAGTTTAATATGTACAGTAAACTTCACATTATATATTATTCAACATTCAATTTACATATTTAATGTGAGCGCAATCATATCATACAAGTGGTTGGATACTTCCTTTGATCTTAAAGGATTAGGGTTCAAATTTCATGCTTATCATTAAACTTAAAGCATGGATATATATATTTTTTTTAATTTAATTTTTATCCCATCATAATAATAATAAAAAAAAAATCATTCCGTAGTCCTTGCAAACATTAATTAATAAACACGGAAGCAGCGTTGCCATTGTGGCCAGGCCTCACCAGGTGGGGTTATTTGACAAAGTAAAAATTCTCTATCATCTTTTTTTTTTTTGTTAATCTATTGATAATCTAATGACAAATCAATATTTTAAAAAATAAATGATCAAGATTGATAGATTTTTTCTCTCTTATACATCACTCAAACTTAAATTGTTCTCATAAAAAAATTAGCATCATGTCAACATTGACAGAGAATCCTTATCTTATTTGACAACCCAAATTAGTCACGTATGCTTTGACATTTGCATTTACTTTTATTCTTCTCTTTCCTCAATAATTGTAAAGTAGTGGACTCGCATCTACCACCAATTAATTAATAGAGCCCCACAGTACTCAGAGCATGACCCTCTGACGCGACTACGATTTATTTGTTGATAAACATCAATTTAATTTTCAACTTTAGCGTGATAAAAGTTCAAATTTGTTTACATTCTCACTGGTTATATGACCTTGACTTCAGCCAGATAACTTTCTCTTTAAATTGTAAAAGTTGCTCAACGTTTCATTTACCGGCCTCGAGTCTACTACCTTCATTGATATCGTCTTCTTTCTCCCTATTTCAATCCTTCTATTAATTAGAGCTGCTAAAGCTGGTAAGTAAATACATCAAAATATTCTCAAAATCCTTCTTTCTTTGTTTTTCGCTTGAAGTTACTTTCTGTTTATTTTTTGAGTGCCTTAATTCTCATTTTCTTAATCTTTTCCAACCTTTGTTTCACATAATATGGTAATTTTTTCATTGAAGTCTCGAATGTGAAGGATTCAATCGATATATAGGCATCGACTATATAGTTAAGGACTCTCTTTTCTAAGACTCACTAGTCAATTTGGGACGAATTCTTTTTTGAACCAAATAAATTACAAGAAAAAAAAAAGTCCAGAATGTGAAGGATTCAATTGATGAGCAAGAAGTACTATATTGTTTTTGGTTAGATGATTTTTGTTTCTTTGAAATTCAATTGGAGTATAGCTTATTATATGGACTAATACGAGATGTGTGCACTCTATGATTAAAATACAGTAAGCTCTAAAAAATAGAAATCGACTGACGACATAACGCTGTGTTTGTAGATACAAACAAATGGCGACGACTGAATCCATGAGAGAGATAATGCCACTGCAGAAGAAAATGAGGGATATGAAGTTCAAGTTTTCATTACTCAACAATTGCCTGATCAACCATTACCTGGTGGTATGATTTTTGCTACTGTGATTATGAGTGATTTTTTTTTTTTTAATTTTGTTTTAAGTTCATATTTTTATTCTATTTGCAATACCTAATATTTGATTATGACTTTTGTTACTGTGATTATGATTTTTCCTACCACAATGTCAAAATATTTCTGAACTTCGTGCCAAAATTTTGGAAAATTATTTTTGAATGATGACCCAAAGGGACCTGAATATATTTCAAGTAGTTTGCAATATATAAATGCTTAATTGGCTACTTGTTTCCTTGAGTCATTTTCTTGTAGAGTAGTACTAGACTTCTCAAATATTTTGTTCAAATTCATACTCAAATGATATGACATATAAGTTGTTAATATCCTATTAGTTATTATCTTATGATTTATAAAATATTCACAATTTATATATCACATTATTTAAGTATAAATTTTGATAAAATATTTGAAAAGCCCAACATTATTCTTTCTTGTATTATTTTTGAGATTGAAATTTAGGAACCGCCTATTTTTTTCCCAGATAAACACTATTTACATTTAATACACATTAAAAAATTTATGTGTAAAGACGTTGTGCACGAGACCCATATAATAAATGTTGCTAATTCTCCTCAATTAATCAATTAATTTTCCTCTCGTTTGGACCAGAGATTCTCGTGAATGCTCCGAACAACTTCTCAGTAATTACAAATAATCAGAAAGAAGAAAAAGTTGATGGTACGGTAATTAAACGATTTCAGTTTTTTCTATATGTTTACATAGTCCTTTTTTAGTTTAATTAATTATGATTTGAAATTCAATCTACATAATTATTCAATAAGTTTTCTTAATTTAGTAATTTGACTAATTTTGATTCTTGATGAATATATTATATGGAGAGCTTTCTAATGAGATCAGAGTGAATCAGAGCATGAACTTTATGGGAAAGGAAAAAGAAAAAAAGAAGAAGAAGATTTTACATTTCGGTATAATAGATTCAATCTCACCAAAATGTCAACACACTACTTATTTTTGTTACATTTTTGTTCATTTCTAGGGCATATCCAATCATATTGGTTATAATTATCCTTAACCAAGATGAATAATGACGTGACTAATGATGTGATAATTTAGAAACTTCAATCACTCTCTCATTAACTATTTTAGAAAAGTTGAATTATCTTGAATAAATTAATTTAGCGAGCAAAAAAAGTCCTAATTAAACTCCCTCTTAACATTTTTTTTTTTTTAAATTAAAAAAGAAAATTTGTAAGAATTTTTTCATTTATTTAGTTAAAATAAAGAGGATGATTGGAATGATTTACTAAAAAAATTACTAGTTAAAATAGATTTATAATAATTTTAGCTAAAGTTCAGTTTATATTTAGAGAGCTCCCTAGAATATACTCCTAGTGCTATCTAATTTGAAAATTTGTTTGTACAAGGAAAGGTCTTAGGTATTCCTAATTCTCTAAGGGTTATAGATGAAGGGAAAAACAACAATTGTTTCTATTAAAAATATGAATTTTGCGGAACACTGAGTTTTAAAAATTTTTAGAAAACTCAAGAAATCCTTGATCCATAAAATAATGAAATAAAATAATATAAAAAAAATAAAAATTAGATTTTTACCTTATGTATTGATCTTTGTAGATTGCTCATCACCTAGCCTTCCTTGATATGACTTCACAACAATAAACTAGTGAGTGGGCACAGTTATATAGAATTGTACTCACTTTCTTTTGATTTCTTTTCTAAAAAAAAAAAAATCAACAATATATTTAAGAGGTGAGTTTTTGTTTTTGGTTATACAGAGAAGAAAGATACAAATTATTCTTCTCTGTATTATGCTGTAGAAAAAAAAAAACTTTTTATTTCTGTTTCAAAGAATGTACAACAAAAACCAAAACCACTTCTGTTAGAAAAATAAAACTATTTCTTTTCTATTTATAGGCAACTATTTAAGGTTTTAATTAATCAAATTAACATTAAACCCCAAATTTATTAAAATTAAACTTTTACCCCTTATAACATAATTAATTCAAAATTAATTCCTGTTATATTGTAAAATTAAACTTGTGACCTGTAATTAATTCATAATTAATTTATATCATGTCACTGCTGAGAATCGAATTCAAGACCTCTAATATAATTAATTAAATAATTATTAATTCATAATTAATAATTAAATAATTTAATAATCAATATTATTCAAATATTAAGTGAACACAAATTTTGTTACTTACGTAATGATTGTAATTGGACGGTCCAATAACAATATTCTATATACAAGTTTCTTATAGTGAAATGAGCTATCAAGGGGACCCGACGGACCTACAGTTTTGAGCTCCAATAATATCAGAATTATTAATTAAACTTTTTAATTAATAATTAACTATTATTAATCTTAGAGTTGTTTCACTAAAAACCTAAGACTGCACTCTCAAAACTTTAGATGTTTTTATACAATCTGAAATTTTCAGTGTCCATTGATTTAATCACTACATATGATTTGACCCTCCACAAATAGTTCATAATTAAAGTTAGGTCAAAATGTTCGTTTTACCCCTCTAATTATTTCTTAATCCTTAAGTACCATTAATTCTCTAATGAACAATATATCCATAACAACTTATGAATTTATCTTTCCATTTTCATATAAATGGAAAGTTGAGCGCTCATATTGTTCAAGACCTGAATCAACCCTTAAGGGAACTACTACTCTACTTCTAGCAAGAAGGAGTGGATTCCACTATCGTGTATAATGTTTCCAGCTACTTACTAAATCATATCCCCAAAGTACGAAGTTATTGACCGGACATCTACACCGATCTCACCCATGTAAATTAAAGGATATAAGTCAACAAGCAGGAGTTCATAATACACTCAGGATTAAGATCAATTCATATATGATCATTTGGTTGATAAATATAAATTTCTGAGTTTAATGGATATTGATAAGAGACTTATATTTATCGTGGTCCAGTCCTATGTAATCTATATTATATAAGGTGCCTCCATTTTCATGTCACTACATGAATAGTCTCGGATAAGACTATCGTACCAAATATAAAATGGACCGTAACTGTAGATTTACCACAAATAAAGTACCTAGCTTTATTTGCTTTCTGCGGACTCTTTAGATTACTTATTTCAAATTAAATCCGCCTGTGTATAATACTTATATACTTAATTTGAAATTACATCAGTAATCAAGGATGTTTTTCATGATATATACATTTTTTGCAAAATATATAAATTGAATAAAATGAATACTTTATTATTTATAAAACCGTTTACATTATTACAAGCTCTTAAGGCATAAAACCTAACAATCTCGTACTTGCCCTAAAGCAGATGGGACATATCTCGTAATCCTAGACCTTCTAGATGACCTTCAAACACTTTAGCTGTTAAGGTCTTCGTAAACGGATTAGCAAGATTATCTTGTGATGCAATCTTCATCACGTTCGCATCTCCCCTTTGTACGATCTCCCTAATGAGATGATATTTCCTCTCTATATGCTTCCTTCGTTTGTGGCTTCTTGGTTCTTTGGAATTAGCCACTGCACCACTATTATCACAATAAAGGGTAAGTGGTTTATCCATATCTGGAATAACTTCCAGATCAGTCAAGAATTTACGTAGCCATACCGGTTCTTTAGCTGCTTCACAAGCTGCTACATATTTAGCTTCCATAGTGGAGTCAGCAATGCATGATTGCTTAACACTCCTCCACACAATGGCTCCACCACCAAGAGTGAATACTGATCCGGACGTGGATTTTCTAGAATCCTTATCCGATTGAAAATCAAAATCTGTATATCCTAATGGGATCAAATCCTCTCCAGAATATACGAGCATATAGTTTCTCGTTCTCCGAAGATACTTGAGAATATGCTTTACTGCCACCCAGTGATCTAATCATGGATTGGATTGATAACGACTAACTATTCCCACCGAATAACATATATCCGGTCTCGTGCATAACATAGCATACATGAGACTGCCTATTGCAGAGGCATAGGGAATTCGTCTCATATCCTCAATTTCTTGAGGTGTCTTAGGACACTGTTCCTTAGACAAATGAACTCCATGACGAAAAGGTAAATTACCTTTTTTAGAGTTCTGCATCGAAAATCGTACAAGAATCTTATCGATATACAATGTCTGAGATAGCGCTAACAGTTTGTTCTTACGATCCCGTATTATTTGGATCCCAAGGACATAACTGGCCTCTCCCAAATCTTTCATTTGGAATTGGCTAGCGAGCCAGCTCTTTACGTCTGACAATACTCCAATATCATTCCTAATGAGTAGAATATTGTCAACGTAAAGTATAAGGAAAACCACTTTCTTATCGATTATCCGTTTGTATACACAAGGTTCATCGATATTTTGATCATAAGACTTGATCGAAGTATCAAACCTTATATTCCAAGATCGAGATGCTTGCTTAAGTCCATAAATGGACCTTTGCAACTTGCAAACTTTTTGCTCTTGACCTTGGGACACGAATCCCTCTGGTTGTACCATATAGATACTTTCATCAAGATTATCATTCAAAAACACAGTCTTGACGCCCATTTGCCAAATCTCATAGTCGAGACATGCAACAATGGAAAGAAGAATCCGAATGGACTTAAGTATAACTACTGGCGAGAAAGTTTCTTCATAGTCAACTCCCTTTTTCTGGGTATAATCCTTTGCCATTAGTCTAGCTTTAAAGGTCTCAACCTTTCCATCCACTCCTCTTTTCCTCTTGTAGATCCACTTGCAACCTATGGGTTTTATTCCATCTGGTTGATCCATAAGTTCCCAAACTGAGTTACAGTACATAGACTTTATCTCGAGATTCATGGCTTTAAGCCATTCCTCCGTATCAGAATCCTCCATTGCATCATGATATGTCAATGGATCATCTACACTCTCATCAGAGATAGCAATTTGTACCTCTCCAATCTCTTTGTTACGAACTGGTGGTCTAATAACCCTCCCACTACGATGAGATGGTAGATGATTCTGATGAGAATCTATCTGACGTTCAGACATGGTCTGAATTATGTCATTATCAACAACTGTTGCTGACAGGGTACTTTTCGACCCAGGCAGTAACTCCTCGAGTATAACTTTACTTCGAGGTTTGTAATCTCTCATATAGTTCTCTTCAAGAAAAGTAGCGTTTATCGATATAAACACTTTGTTTTCTTCAGAACTATAAAAGAGTCCGCCCCTAGTCTCTTTGGTATAACCTATAAATAGGCAAACTTTTGAACGTGGTTCCAGCTTCCCAATCTTGTTCTTCAGCACATGTGCTGGACATCCTCATATGCAAAAATGTCGTAAACTAGCTTTATGACCTTTCCACAACTCTAAAGGTGTCTTTAGAACTGACTTGGATGGCATAACATTTAAAATATACATTGCAGTTTGCAATGCATATCCCCAGAATGAACTAGGTAATGATGAATAACTAAATATAGATCTCATCATGTCCAAAAGGGTCCGATTTCTCCTTTTTGCAACACCGTTCTGCTAGGGTGTTCCAGGAGCAGTCAATTGGGATAAAATCCCATGCTCAATCAAGTAATCCTCAAACTCTGTATCGAGATACTTGCCTCCAAGATCTGATCGTAGAGTTTTCAATGTTTTACCCAATTGATTTTCAACTTCAGCTCAAAACTTTTTGAACTTTTCAAAAGTTTTTGACTTCCGTTGCATTAGGTAAACATACCTATATCTTAAATAGTCATCAATAAATGTGACAAAGTATTCATATCCGCCTTTAGCTTTAACATTCATAGAATCGCAGACGTCCGAATGTATAAGCTCTAACGGTTTCTTAGCTTTAAACCCTTTTCCAGTAAAAGGTCTTTTGGTCATTTTACCTTCTAAACATAATTCACAAACAGGTAAAGTACCGATCTTTAACTTGTTTAAATGTCCGCTCTTTACAAGTTTGTTTAATCTGTCAAGGTTAATATGACCAAGTCTTAGATGCCAAAGATATGTGTCTTCATTATGAGAAATCTTTTGTCATTTTGTTTTTGGTTTTTCAACCTTAAACATTTCAGTATTAAGCAGTGGGTTATGCATTAACAGTCTTAATACATATAAATCATTTTCTTGTATCCCTGAACAAATTTTCAAACCATTTCTAGAAATAATAACTGATTTATTACAAAAAGAAACAGAATAATTAAATTCCAAAAGTTTAGAAACAGAAATCAAATTTCTCTTAAAACCTGGAATAAAACAAATATTGTTCATTACAATAAAATAATTATTATTAAAATGAAGTCTAATTTCTCTCACTGCCTTTGCTGAAACGACTTCCCCTATTCCGACTCTCATGTTGAACTCACCCTCATCAAGCTGCCTATATGAATCAATCAACTACAAAGAAGAACAAACATGATTAGTGGCTCCTGAATCAATTATCTAAGAGGATGAATCATCCTCCACTAAACAAAATTCAATGACTAGTAAATCACATTTACCTTTCATCTTCTTCTCTTAGAGCTCCTTGAGGTACTTAGGACAGTTCCTCTTCCAATGCTTATCAACACCACAATGAAAACATTTTTCTTTAGGCTTTATGGCCTTGGAGCCCTTTTTGCTCTTCTTCTGAGTAGCTTGTTTCTTAGACTTAACATTAGCCTTAGCCTTTCCAGTGTTTCTCTTCCTCTTGTTTTTACCAGAAGCAGAAGTCTCGGCAACATTTGCTTCACCGGACTTATTTTTGTCCTTATTCATAGACTCATAAGTAGTGAGCTCATTTAGCAACTGTGTAAGTGAGTAAGTCAACTTGTTCATAACATAGTTGCTCTTGAATTGCATGAAACTCTTCGGAAGAGTTTCTAGTATCATGCTCACTTGGCTACGCTCATCTATAGCCCCACCATGGCTTTCAGTTGTGTTGAAGTGGGTCATCATTTTCAAGACATGCTCTCGAACAGATGTACTCTCCTTCATCCTAGCAGTCATAACAGCACGAACAGCTTCGTGTCGTTGCTGCTCAGAAGGTTGCCCAAACATGCCCTACAATGACTCCAGTATTTGAGTTGTTGTTATCATTGTCTCGTGCTTGGTAACAAGCACCTCGGACATCCCTGCTAACAAATAGCAGCGAGCCTTCTCATCAGCTGTGACCCATTTTTGATAGGTCTCGTGCACAGTACGTCCAGCATTTTCTGCTGGCTGGGGAGGACAAGGCTGAGTCGTGACAAATTTAAGGTCTTCACAGACCAGGACTGCGTTCATGTTAATTTTCCATTTGATATAATTTTCCCCGTTTAATTTATCATTAGCAAGTATAGAAATCAACGGAGATACCATTACTGAAAATAAATAACAAATATTTAATATCAATTTACAAAAATTAATATCATGTAATTTTGGCATAAAATTAAACGTGATGCATGATATACGAATAATGAATTAGAAAATACCCTAGAAAATAATTACTATGCCACGATAATCTAACATTCCACAAATAAGTGCCGCCATAGGGTAGGTCAAGTATTTGTATGTTAGACTGAGACATTCTCAATTAAATAATATAACAAAATTAACTCTTATTCCTATATTATTTAACTACCGTTTTTCGGTCAGAAAAATAATTAACAATTAATTATTTCCTTTATGAGTGTAACCCATCATTTCGGATTCCATGGACTTAACTCGAGAATTGCCACCGTAGGGTAGGTCAATCCCAAGATACATATAGAAATCTTATCCGTTAGGAAGTCAACCTTAATTAACTTAAATGGACACCACCCGTAGGGGAACGATAACAAAGCCGTCTCGAGGCGCCTTTTAAGTTTCACGGTGTTGAACTAATGATGGAGGCCGTGAGATATATTGTCATATATGTCTCTCCCACTCACTATTTTAAGATAAGGGTTTTCTATTTAAATATTCCTAGTCATCGTCTTAGATTATTAATGGCTAAAAAAATAATCTAAGTTACTAAGAATTTATGTGTTACTAAAGTCTAAAACTTATTAACACTTAATGAATTACCAGATTTTTAACACTTGAAAATCTAATTCAATTTATAAATCTAATCTAAATAATCAAAATTATAAAGACTAGATTTAATATGAAGTTATCTGATTTTAATTAATTAAAATCTAATCCACATTATGAATGCCAATTATTGAAATCTAATTTCTAATTTGAAACCTATGATTTTCTACTAAAATCAATTCAAATTATTTAAAAGGCATTCTATGTATTATTCTTCTATTTATACTAACAAACTATTTAATAGTAAAATAAAATAATACATATGATGCATGTCATGTTATAATGCAATGAGTAGGCATCGTTTATTATTCTATATGACATATTTTTGATGCATATACATGTTATCAAATTAATCATTCATCTCATGAAAATAATTAAATATAACATGTGTATGATCGGGTTCTTTGGTTTTAACAACCTAAATCTAATTTTAATATTACAAAAAATTAACCAAGGCATTCCTTGGTCTTCACTTGTAGTCTTCATGGTATTGAAAATTTTTCATAGGCTCTCTTGGGCTCAAAATTAAATCCAATTTAATAATCAAGAATGTCCATCTAATGGATTGGACTTTAAGCCCATTTCTTGATTTTTGAACCTAAGAATTATTATCCAATTTCATGGACAATTTAAAAAAAATACAAACTAAACGAAAATTCAAAATTTTCGAAAATATAATAGAACGGAATTACGGAAACCTAGAGGCTGTTTGTAAAATATTTATGTGATTGTCATATGTTGAACGCATAAGCATGCAACACATTAACAGTGCATGGGCAACAATTGCACTTTCACTGCAGAAATCACACATATAATCTTAGATCAAATGTGCCAAGTGTCGCATGGATAAGCATGCACAATTTTGTGCACAATGCACAAACAAGCAAGTGCAACACATGCAGTGCATTGCATTAATGCTGCCATGTGTCGCACACATGAACAAGCACTCTTTTGTGCATGAATCCTGAACAAATGCAACAATTGTACTTTCAATGTATTTCAATAATACACGCGCAACACTGCTGCCTATCCACTCGCACACATCACGGCCCCACATTTGACCGTAGTCTGTTTAGTCACAATTTTCTTTTTATTTACTTGCGCATCTGATGCGCTTAAATTTATTCAAAAAAAATTGCATGCTTTGAATTTGTACAACTGTTCAAAAACAATATGCACACAAATCGGCACACCAGACTTAAAAACAGCCACCGCCCCCACCCCCCATCCCCCCCCTCTTTTTTTTTTTTTTTTTCTCCTCCTCTCGTTCCCGTTCGTGCATCTTGTGCCCTTGCTGTTTGTTTGCGCATCTTATGCGAACACACTGGTTCATAACCAGTGCACACCCAAATTCAGACCCAGTTTCAGCCGATCTTCGGATCTGTTCTGCTGCACTTTATTCTTATAAAAAAATAAAACCCTAATTATATGAATTACAACAGAAAAACAAAGACTATCTATTTACAAATTTAATTAAATTAAATAACCAAATAACCATATAATTAACGATCATACTATGCAATCATCATTTATCAAACATGAATAAAAATATATCACATCATAATCAAATTAAAAAATAATAATAATAACAGTGTCTACTCAATGAAATACAAATCAATACTAATATATTATTTTAAAATCACTATTTTATTGGAACTAAGACTCTGATACCAATTGAAGGGAAAAACAACAATTGTTTTTATTAAAAATATGAATTTTACAGAACACTGAGTTTTAAAAATTTTTAGAAAACTCAAGAAATCTCAGATCCATAAAATAACGAAATAAAATAATATAAGAAAAAATAAAAATCAGATTTTTACCTTATGTATTGTTCTGTGGATTGCTCAGCACCTAACCTTCCTCGATATGACTCTACACCAAGAAACTAGTGAGTGGACATAGTTATATAGAATTGTGCTCACTTTCTATTGATTTCTTTTCTAAAAAAAAATCAATAATATATTTAAGAGGTGAGTTTTTGTTTTTGGTTATACAGAGAAGAAAAATACAAATTATTCTTCTCTGTATTATGCTGTAGAAAAAAAAAAACTTTTTATTTCTGTTTCAAAGAACGTACAGCAAAAACCAAAACCACTTCTGTTAGGAAAAGAAAACTATTTCTTTTCTATTTATAGGCAACTACTTAGGGTTTTAATTAATCAAATTAACATTAAACCCCAAATTTATTAAAATTAAACTTTTACCCCTTATAACATAATTAATTCAAAATTAATTCCTGTTATATTGTAAAATTAAACTTGTGATCTGTAATTAATTCATAATTAATTTATATCAGGTCACTGCTGAGAATCGAATTCAAGACCTCTTATATAATTAATTAAATAATTATTAATTTATAATTAATAATTAACTAATTAATTATTAAATAATTTGAATAATCAATATTATTCAAATATTAAGTGAACACAAATTTTGCTATTTACGTAACAAATGTAATTGGACGGTCCAATTACAATATTCTATATAGAAGTTTCTTATAGTGAAATGAGCTATCAAGGGGACCCGATGGACCTATAGTTTTGAGCTTAAATAATATCGAAATTATTAATTAAACTCTTTAATTAATAATTAACTATTATTAATCTTAGAGTTATTCCATTAAAAACCTAAGACTGTACTCTCAAAACTGTAGATGTTTTTATACAATCTGAAATTTTCAATGTCCATTGATTTAATCACTAAATATGATTTGACCCTCCACAAATAGTTCATAATTAGAGCTAGGTCAAAATGTCCGTTTTACCCCTCTAATTATTTCTTAATCCTTAAGTACCATTAATTCTCTAATAAACAATATATCCATAACAACTTATGAATTTATCTTTCTATTTTCATATGAATGGAAAGTTGAGCGCTCATATTGTTCAAGACCTGAATCAACCCTTAAGGGAACTACTACTCTACTTCTCGTAAGAAGGAGTGGATTCCACTATCGTGTAGAATGTTCCCAGCTACTTACTAAATCATATCCCCAAAGTACGAAGTTATTGACCGGACATCTATATCGATCTCACCCATGTAAATTAAAGGACATAACTCAACAAGCAGGAGTCCATAATATACTCAGGATTAAGATCAATTCATATATGATCATCTGGTTGATAAATATAAATTTCTGAGTTTAACGGATATTGATAAGAGACTTATATTTATTGTGGTCCAGTCCTATGCAATCTATATTATATAAAGTGCTTCCATTTTCATGTCACTACATGAATAGTCTCGGATAAGACTATCGTACCGAATACAAAATGGACCATAACTGTAGATTTACCACAAATAAAGTACCCAACTTTATTTGCTTTCTACGAACTCTTTAGATTACTTATTTCAAATTAAATCCGTCTGTATATAACACTTATATACTTAATTTGAAATTACATCAATAATCAAGGATGTTTCTCATGATATATATAATTTTTGCAAAATATATAAATTGAATAAAATGAATACTTTATTATTTATAAAACTGTTTACATTATTACAAGCTCTTAGGGCATAAAACCCAACAATAGAATATATGAACTTCAAATGAGATAAAATTATGACATTAGTGTCTATTTATTTATTTCCCACTCTAATGGTGGGGTAATATTAGGAAATATATACCTTTTAGTTTGGAAAAGTATCAAATTAGCACCGTTGTTTTTCCTTTTCCTTGAATGCAAAAAGTTCGTGGACTTTCAATTTCACTCAAATACTATGGTCTTTTTTCATTACTGTTTTCTAACAAGTTTTGTTATAGTAAGGGCATTTTGGTATCATTAAAGTTTAATGACTTTGAGGTGGCATTCTTATAATTTTACATTGACATTTTTGTAATTCTATAGTGGTAATTTTACAAATGACAGTTTTCTGTTTATACTTTGGCAGCTTTCTTAGATTCATAATTTACAATATGATAAATCATAAAGGGATCCAAAATTTGTACTATTATAAAAGAATGACAAAAACAATAAAAATGCATCAGTTATATATAAATGAAAATAATAAATTTTAAGGTTAAATGGATCACATTGGTTCAAATTTTATAAATATGGGGTATAATAGCTTTTTATTGCAGTTAAAAAATAAATAAAATAACATATTAAATCATGCTTTTGAATTAATTGTTTCTAAGGCAATAAATTTTATTTTAATTATAAATAAAAAGGTTACACAAGAAGTTTAAGTGAAAGTCATCAATTATTTAATTAATATTCAGTCAAATTACAAAAGAAGATGACGTTTATATATAGTGTGTTATGGGGATCCACACATCAAAGGGTACTACAAAGCACCTTCAAAAATTACCAAGCAAAAATCTTTGTTGGCTAATGTGTCTTACTACACTTATAAATGATATTTATGGCGTTACATATATATATATATATATATATATATATTTGGTCATATTCAATATTTCAGAACTCATTAGTCGCTAGTCAATTGTCGACCTAACAAGTAGTAAGTATTTGGCTACTCAATAAGTACTTAGTTTGACCGTCGGTCAATAGTCAATCTATTGACCAATAGTCAAACTTAGTTAAACATGTAACAAAAATACAAAAATTATATAGGATTAAAATATAATTATATAGTCGTAAAACATCATAAAATCTATCTTATACAATTTTAAATGTATAAAAAAAACTAGAATTAAACATAGAAAGACAAGAATAGATTCAAGTTCAATATAATCAATCCTTACCAGTGACAATGAGTAACACGAAAAGGAGCAGCAACCGACGGCATGGAAGATGGCGGTTGTCAAAGGTACGATGGCAAGACGAGCTAGTCTACGAGAAAGAGATGACTACAATAGGGGAGAAAAAGAAGAAGCTTTGGTTTGGTTTGACTAGAGCAGCTTCTTCTTCTTTTTTTTCTCCTTCTCCTTTTAATATATATAGGTCTAAAAACAGTATCGTTTTGGACCCCCAAAACAATTCATTTTGGTCATTTGAAAAAAAAAAAAATTAAATAACCAGACCTAAACTTTTTTTTTTTTTTTTTAATAAAAAAAGAAGCAACTAAGTGGCTAGGCGTTGCCATGCTAGAGTCGGTCGCCCAGGCAGCCAACTGCCAACTACACCGATTTCCATGAAATTGGTGTGGGCATTTAGGTGGCTAAGTAAGCCAAGTTTTTAAATACGGACAGAAAAACTCACTTCTCTTGGCATTTCCCACCTACTCTACTTATTAGCCTATTCCTACATTCTCACAAGATATGTTAGGCTACTAAATGTATTCCCAAAAGCTATTTTTGAGTCCAATTATACTCTTGGTATGACGTCCATTTTACATACTCACAAGCTTTTGACTAGGGACCCTTGGTTATCTCTTTACTAGCATATAAGCGCTCACACCTAATTAGACTTGTCCTAAAAAAAGAAAAGAGTTTTAAATGAGAAAAATTAATGGCTAGTTAATATTTTCCCTATAAATTCATCCCTTTACCCCATTTTGAGATTTTAAAAGGTTTTAAACTTTTCTGTCATCTACATGAAGTCTGCTTATGAAATTTGAGCCATAAAGTTTCATTTATACACTTTAATTACATTCTAGAGCTTAAATTTTCTTATTTACTCTTTGAAAAAGAAATTCTTTGTGTTAAATTTATTATCTTTATTGACTGCATGCATTACATTCTCTTAAAAGAAATCCAAGTGTGAGGTATCATTTGGTAAAGATTGATGGTGCATTTACTTAACTTGGAGGAATCAGAATAAAAATCGCAATGATGTGGAATCGAAATAACTTAGAATCGGAATCATAATAAGTTGTTTACTTTAACTGTAGGAATTGGAATAGGAATCAGCAGTATTACCATTGAGCTGTTTACTTTACTTTAAAATCGGAATGAATTAATTGTTAGTTATAAAAATGTCCTTAATTAAAATTATAGATTAATTATAATAATATGAAGTTTTTTATTATAGTATACTGTTTTTTTAAATATCAAATAAAAAACATATATTATAATAAAAAAAATTGTATATTATTTTAATAGTCTACTAACGTGGTGTGCAGTTTTTTATTATAATATGTTGATATCAAATAAAAAACTGTATATTATAATAAAAAAAAATTCATATTATTTTATTAGTCCATTATGATAATTAATAAATTGATGATGAAAAATCAATGGTGTGCAGTTCTTTATTATAATATGCATTTTTTAAATATAAAATAAAATATATATTTTTTATTTTTTAAATAAGAGTATAAGGGATTTTTTACTTTAACAAAAGAAATGAGAATGAGATCCCCAAGTAGGTTAGGGGGAATGAGATTCCCATTCTACAACCCCAAATTGATGTTGGACTTACACTTTCATTCTCATTACGGAATGAATTTTAAGTAAGTAAACACCATCAATCAATCTCATTTTTCATTCCCATTCTCTAATCCATGAAGTAAACATCACATGAGTGTGTAGAGAAAAATTCATTATAAAAGGTTTGATTGGCACCATGAAGTTTTATTGAAAATAATAGAGAATCTACAAATTTGGTGGGCTTGGAGGCATGGATGCAAGTAGGTTGGCTTATTGTGTTTGATTTCTCTATTCCTAAAGTACTCTTTAATTTGTGTAATTTATATTTATTGACTATATTTGAATTTGCACTATGCAATAGAGGTGCGTTTTGTGGCTAGGACATTTCTATAAAGTTTTAAATTTCTAGAATCCCACCTCAACCCACCCACCTACCATGGATAACCAAATTGAACTCGATCTCGTTCGAACAAGATTAAACTTCATTTAGTGGAGATCATCGTGAATAGATCTCCATCAATGGTAAAGATTTAATCTTAGTCTTTGCCTTTTTTTCTTAAAATCATCTTTTATCTTTCTAAATCATATTACATATAATTTTTTTAATAGTTTTTTTATGTACTTTTAAATCAATTTATTTTGTATTTATTATAAAAGTTTTAGTTATTTTTAAACTTTTTCCAATTTTTTAGTTTTTAAAAATTTTTGTTTTAATAATTAGTTTTAATAGTATATAGGTTTTATTTGGTGTTGGCATGTCTCCTATTTATATCCAATGACAATAATACTCTTCCAATCAGTAAGTTTAACTAATGATCAATTGATGGACTAATCAAATTAATATATTTCTGAAACTTCCGGGACCAAACAACAAGGTTTTTAATTCATCATAAAAAAGTGACATTACAATGAACAGTAGGGGTCCTAAATGATTTTTTTTTTTTTTTTTTTTCTCATTTAGTTTAATGTTTCACGAACTTGTATAATGAATTTTCATATGTGATATCAATGGTACATTGGGTGCCGATATGATTGGGTTAATTTTGGGTTAATTTTTAAAGAGTGTCGTTACTGGCACCTCATAATCTGTATATACAGTAGACACCAGACACCTCACATTAAAAGTTTTTCTTATTATTTACGAATTTATTCTTAAAAATTTCATCGAGTTACCCATATTTTCTTGGAGCTTCTTGTCAATACGATACAAAGTAACATAATAAAAATCTAAAATAATTATCTATATTCATTTTATTCTTGTTTGATAATCTACCGCATTTGTTCTTGTTTATATAGTAAACTCGTTAATATAATTTTTAAGGTGAAATGTTGTACTGGTTAAATGCTTAGGCTTCATAGTAATAAATAAGGTCTTTTATACATTTTTTTTTATTGATAAAGTTATAAATAATAATAAAACAAATTGATTTGGGGTGAACAGACAAAATAAAGTGCGCTAATATCCCCTCTCTTCTTTAAATTTTAACAGTATAGTTGATACAATGGGGTTGGTATAGTAATATGACTCCGTATGCTTACGCTCTTGAAGTTATGAATTTTCTCCTAACTTTAAAAAATTAAGACAAACTAATCAAATTCATTTATTGTATTTGATAATAAGAGAGAAATTTACTTTAGGAAAAAGAATACAATTAATAAATTTAATTGATTCATCTTAATATTTTAAAATTGTGAGTGTATCGAAGGTGACCCCTATATGTGTGTGTGTGTATATATATATATATTAATATGTATATTATGTATATGTATATTGGCGTGCTTATAGATTGTAAATCATGTGTACTGATACACACATTTTTGTTATGTATATTTGATTAGACAAACATACCATTGTTTTGGCTTGATAGATGAGGAAACTAGTAACGAGTCGATAGACGAGGCAACTAGTAAAAGACACGGGAAAATATATGAAGCTGCACTGAAAGGTGATTGGGGCAAAGCTGACGAAATTTTTACCTCTTATCGAGATGATGCTCGAGTTGCACTCAAAAAAAATGGAAACACTGCTCTCCATGTTGCAGCAGCAGCAGGGAAGAACGATTTTGTGAAGAAACTAATGAGCAAATATATGGAAGAAATTGATGTAGAAAAGAAAAATGAAGAGGGCAATACAGCTTTTTCTATTGCTGCAATGTCGGGAAATACAGAACTTGCTGAAATGATGTTGAAGAAGAATAACAACTTAACAATCATCCGTGGGTCGGGAATGCTACCAGTTGAAATGGCTGCTATGCTAGGGAATGAGAAGATGGTAAAGTACCTCTATGCAGCCACCAAGTGTCACTTAATTGAATCATACAGCTCAACCAAAGAGGATCTCATTGAATTGCTCGTCATACTCATAAACAATGATTTGTACGGTAAGCTTTATTAATCACTGAAGGTGTGTTTGTTGGAGGAAATTGATTCAGATTGAATAAATTCCTATCAAATCTCCTGTTTGTTTGTTGCATCCGATTAGATTTCTTGAACCCCGTGCAACCAATCTTTTTTTTCTAAATTTTCTTTCCTTTTTTTTAAAATTTTTTTTCTTTCCTTTCTTATGTTATTTATATAAAACACTATTTGTTTTTTAAGATTAATTTATATGCTTTATTAAAATATATAAAAAATAATATATTTCAATAATAGTTATAAAAATATTATTTTAAAAATTAAATTTAAATAATTAGATTTACTTTTTTAGTTTATTTTATTAAAAATATGTAATACACAATTATTTTTTTATCTAAACTTATAATACACTAAACAATGCACTATTACTGTTTTAATCTAATTCCATACTCCATAAGGATGAGGGTTGTTTGATCTCCATAAATAGAGGTTGCTTGATCTCCTTTTAAAAAAGAACATATGACCTTCATCAATAGAGGTCGCTCACAACCTCTTCTTTCTCTATCAAAGGAGGAGATCTCCTCATTCAATGGAGGATGGAAGGTCAAACACTTTTTCATCCACCAGTGTTGGAGTTGTATTTTCTTTTAAAAAAAAATATATGATATTAAAATGATTGGGAATATTTTAGTCACTGCGCAGTCATTTATTTGTAAAAATTTAATCTCCCTTTCTCAAAAGGTAATTTATGGGTTTTTTGCCCTTATTATCATATCCTAATCATGAAAAAATAAATAAATCTTATCGACATCACATAAAAATGCTTTCGAATTTGTGAATATATTTATTTTGGGTGTTTAAATCATATTAACAAAAAATGTGAAAAATTATTTTCCTAAATAATGAATAGGTACCAAAAATACCGATGATGGTCTTTTTTTGTTTATCGCTTTTTGAGTTTGCTATAATTTTTTACATTAGTTTTTATATGGCAAATGTGTTATAGATAGCATTATTGAGTTAGTTGAGCGGTCTTATGTCTTAGGGTGGGTAAATTTAATAATTACAATTTTCAAAAGGCTAGTTTTTAATTTTTGCGTATCACAAATCATAATATAGAAATAGTTTTATTTTGTTCTACGAAGAAACTAAGAATTAATTAATAAAAAAAAAAATTGAATTCAACAATGGTGTTGAAACTTGCAACATAAGCTCCACAAAATACGAACATATCCTTCTTTAAAATTGTTTATTACAGGTGTAGTAGGTTAAAGGAGAATTTTGCCCATATAAATTGATAATAGAAAAAGAAAAATGTTATCTTTTGGAGAATAACCTCGAAAAAAAAATTAATTGCAATCCAGTTTTTGAAAAATGAGGTGAAATGTAAACTTCTTTTACTTTTCCTTAATTGTTTTTTAATAAGTTTGAAGTTGTTAGACTACTTAAAAATAAACGAAAAAAAAAATTAATGAATCCAATTCAAATACATTAACTTATAAGTGGAAAAATCAAATGACACTTACATTTTTTTTAAATGTGTATATAATTTATTTTTGGTTCCACCAGATGTTGCGCTGTCCATTGTAGAAGAATTCCCACAGTTAGCAGTTTTACGGGCTAAAAATAAGGAAACTGCGTTGCATGCCTTAGTTCAAAGGCCTCTGACCAAGTTACCTCAAGGAGTTTTGAAGAGATTTTACCATCGAGGTTAGTCCTTCTTTCAAAGCTTTGAAAATCTTGTGGATGAGTTGATTACCTATATTACTTGGCTTATACATATATTGATCCATAATTTACATTTCCATTTGACAATTAGAAGAGTCAGGAGTGCAAGCAAACCAAATATTTTGCATTTAAATCATCGTACTTTTTCCTTTCTGTGTCGGAACCGCAACATTCACTATCTAGATGCTTGTGACGAAAAACATCTGCACTCTATCTAGCTAGTATATAACAACAAAAAAAAGGTCGATCAAGTTCAAGATTTATGATGATGGGATATTTGCGATTTGAAGTTTCTTGATATGACATATGTCGAAAACCTCACTTCGATTTCTGCACAAGCAGTGCACTGCTACAATTATGTTGGATAGTAATTAAAATTAGGATACAATCAATTGTTTTTACATAGCTCGTAATTTATGTATATTGTTCCTAGAAATACTTTGATGTAGAACGATGTAGGACATCTATATTGAAAGTTAAGAGGGGGAAAGCATTTAGATTTGAGCCTGAAATATATTGCTATAATTGTCACAGGACTCACAACAAGTCTTACAATTTATGACCGTTTATTCAATTTCAGTCACTTCGATCTTCATTTTTGCATATTTTTCTTCATGAACAACATTTTCTCAATAACTTTTAGTAGAAATCTCAGTTTTTAGTGCGGTTATGTTGCAAAATTCTTCTAAAATATATTAATAATTCAAATTTGTCATCTTTGGTATAATTACGAGATTTTTCTTTTATCAGTTTAGGAGCGCTAATTCTAATCAGTGTCTGTTGACAATTCAAAATATGGGTGTACCATATGAACTTAAATTTTGAGTTAGATTTATAACTTTATAATACATCCATTCTCAACTCAGAAATCCATGCAAGAGACCTCTATTCTACTTTTAAAAGATCTTGGGTTGTATCATCAGATCTCGACGTTTTAGGCTCAATTGAAGGAATGTTACTCATCATTAATTCCTTTACTCTTTTCCAGCCATGGATTAAATTTATGGATATTGAAGTCATAATTTCAAACCAAAATTTAAAGTTAATAAAACCAAATGTTAAAACAAATTGAAACCTTATCATTCTTATTGATTATGATGAGGACCTAACTATAAATCCAACAACAAACCACCCTAGCTATCCTGATTTGTATCACACACTAGGTTAGATGATGAACCAACCAACTTATGAAATAGGTAAATTAGCCCTCTAGAATTAGATCACAAAATGGCATAACCCTAGCCTAAGCAATCCCAAGCAAAAATTCCCAAAAAAATCGAAATAAACCACAAGATACTTGTCTCATAAAGTTGAAAGATTTATAAATTTTTCAAAAGCCAAAAAATTATAACCCTAAACTAATCTCCTATTTGTAGCTAACTAGTTTTAACTTTTCTAGCTAACAATTATTCCTTAGGAAATATAATCCTAAAAGAAAACAAATTAAATGACTTAAGGAAATAAAAGCCTAAAAGGACATAAATCCAAAACCTAAAAAGAAAACAATTCAAATAACTTAAGAAAATAAAAACCTGAAATGAAATAAATCCAACTAGTAAAAGGAAATAATGTTAAAACATAAATAAATTAATATCTAAAAAAGTCTCAAGCCTCCTCTTAGCCCTCTGATCATTCCCTCGTTCTTCGAGAATACCCTATAAATCTCTCTATTATGACATCATAATCCTTCCAAGGCACTTCTTTATTTAGGCACTACTTTCCATCGAACCTGTATTCATCAAAACTTGATTTTTCCACGATCTATCCTCCAACTTCTATAACGAAAGCTTTCTTGGATTACAACATCCTTTCTACCTCCAAAACTTTCTCGATGTCAAAATTTTAGAATGAGACTCAAGCATAGTATAAATTTTCAAATAAAGCTCTAATAATATTGGATTCTTCGTATCGATCTCAAGCTCTATTGTTGATAATTTCACATCTAAAGGACTTTATTCTAGCGGTAGACCTGAATGTGGCACCTGTTTAGAAAATAGATCTCTACCCTCTAAATGTTGTTTGTTCGTAGCTTTCACTGGCTTTATACGCATGCTCTTCTCCTCATTCTGAATTTCAATCTCCTTATATGCTACTTGTAACTCATACTTCAACGGATTCAATTCCTTCTCATTTGACATAATATTTCCTTGCAAAATTCAATTTTAACATCAACTTGATATATTTCATCATTCATCTTCTCTATTAAGATGGATTTTTCTTGCCATGAATTTGAAATTACAGCCTTTTCAATCACTGTTGTGTGTTGTTTAACCAAATTACCCTTGAAGGTTGCATCAACCTTCTCTCTATGTTTATATCTTCCATGCTATCCATGGAAATTGCTTTCATCTAACTCATCTACCGTCACACCCATCTCATATTTAGAAATATTATATCACAATTCTCCTCCATAAGTTCATCCAATGTTCCTCTCTCATTTTTCTTCTACCAATCTCCTCTCTATCCGCTATAGCCTTTCCTAGGTTGATCTTCTTATCTCCTCCATCGATTGGCTAATGATCATTGATAACTAAGCTAAGGACATATAACTTTATTCCAGAGCTTACAACCTTCTAGCCTCCATGTATTTTGTTGAAATTTCCTAGCAAAATTATTGTTGGACATTTTTAATGAGCTTCAAATTATTGACGATCTAACTATAGATCCAACAATAAGCCTTAGCCGTTCTAACATCTATCACATGCTAGGTTAGATAATGAACCAACTAACCCACAAAATGGGTAAATTGGCTCTCTAGAATCATATAACAAAATAACCTAATCCTAGCTCAAGGATAAATAACGAACAAAACCAACCCATTGAATGGGTAAATTGATTCCTTAGAATCAAATCATAAAATGACATAAACTTAGCCCAAACAATCTCAAACAATAATACCCAGAAAGGTTGAAAGAAATCATAAGATGCTTGCCTCTTTGTTATAGGTGATTTTGCGATCAAGCCAATTGGGTCGAGAAAGGCCCTCAATATGGGCCCAATGACCCGAAGACCCAAGAAATCCAGTGGTCATTACATCTCTCTGATCGTGCGCTTGATCGTTGACTTGCTCGTATTCCCAGTCATTCTGTTGGTTGTTAACCTGTTTGTCATTAAGCTCGATACCCTGATCGGTATCTGCCCATCCCTATGCTCGCTCATCAGATCGAATAAGAACCCATTTGCTCTGATCGATCAACTACTCGTCAATTCTTACTCATGCTCGCTTACTTGCTCGTGTCTGAGATCTTTTGCCTATTGAGTTACCTGACCACCTGAGGACTCGCCAATGACCTACCCCGTGACCTTTAGGGCGCTCGACTATCTTGAGCTTTATTTGCTCGCTAGTCGAGAAAGCATTCTGCTCGTTGGAAAGGTTCACCTCTGCCTTGTCCATTAAGTCACAAGTCAACAGAAATCAGAGCTGTTAGGTGGATTACAGCTCCAGACGTGCCGTCCAAGCCAATCCCGTCAGAGATTACAGCTTGGATTATGGGAATCTTACCTAACCAGCATGGGTTAGCCATCTAAACCTATACTTTGGGCAAAATAAACCTAACACTATCAGTTGTATTAAATGTAATTCCGATGCATTAAATACGACCCATCATTGTAATATTTGTTTACTGTACATTATTTTATTGCATACTACTGTAGCTCCTCATTTTCTCTATAAATAGGGGAGGACCCCCATTGTAAAAGAGGATGAATCTTTTGAGTTTCGTTATTCTACCAAAATAGTAAGAGAGTGAACAGTGGACGTAGGCATCAAATTGGGCCGAACCACTTAAAAAACTTCTTGTGTCTCCTCCTTCCTCGTTGACCTCATCTCCTTTTCTTGTTACTTTACTTATTCAACAACATTGAATCCAACACTGTAGCTTAGGCCTAAAAGACGAACTTGGTTGGCTAAATCCAGACGTCCATTTTTGGCGCTAGAGGAAGGGCCCATCTACAGTTTCGTCACCTTTATTCATAGTTAATAGAGCTCATTCATTAACCACCATGGTCAGAGAAAGGACCATAAGGAATTTTGATGCTACCGATGACCACCCATAGACCTCGGATCAACGATAGAGTACTATACCTACAACGGAACTGCCCAATATTAGTGCAGGGATGGCCAATATGCCTATGAATGGGGATGCTCAGGGTATGCCTAGTTAACCTGTGCCTAATGTTATTGGAAGAGATGTTATACAGGTGTTGCAGCAGCGATAGGAGATGCTGGAGACTACTATGGCACAGCTGGCCAACAAAGTCAGGACATTAATTCAGACTGAAGTCCAAGTTGCTTAGGGACCACCCCAAGCCTATGTGAGAGGGGATGTTCCCCAAGAAAGGCAAGTTGAAGACCCTGACGCAAATAAAAGAGTAGTCGGGGAGTCGATGCGAGAGGGGTCAGTTCATTCTTTCAACGTGCAGTCCAGCACTCGGTTCTAGAGAGCCTATAATGAACACCAGCCGGTGCGGACTGGCTGTAACGCCCTCAGCCCGACTTCCGTTACAGTCAGAAATCTGGAACGGAGAACGTTACTTACCTGATAAAACCGTTTCTGTTACTTTTGAAAAACTATTATCATTCTAAAACTCTTTACCAATAGAGAATTTTTTTTTTTTTAAAAAACATAAATCCAGAAGAGTTTCCTCTGTTTTTCTGAAATCCCAAAATCCGTTTCCTATAATTGAAACTCCAACATTTTTAAAACATCAATTTCTAACCTCCCGTCCGTTTCCAAAACATTTCATTACTCAAATATATCATAAACATTTATATGCATACGTAACCAAAGGTATGCTTTTAAGAAATATATATATGCTTTTATACAGAACTTTGTTATAATTAAATGGAAAACAATAATTTACACAAATATACATGTATCCCAAAAATGCATGATCATATGCAATATATCTATATATCTACCAAAGGTGTAGAGTGGATGGTGATTATCCAAGCCTTCGCGTACAAGCTATTTCTGTCCGAAGATGGAGTCAAAAGCTTCAACCTGCGCACAGTAAATCAATGCGCTAAGCAAAATTGCTTAATAGGTATACACATAATCTAATTTCTCAATTTCAAATGTAATTTCAATTGCAACTAAAAACATTCTAACTTGAACATTCATAAATATATATATATATATATGTTGTATAAAAATACTTAAACATTTAGTTCACAATTTTTCGAATTCAGCATCTTTCAAAGCAGTGAAAATTTCATTTCACATAACATTTTCATTTCATTTCTTATAACATTTTTCAGTGCCTTTAGTAAACATATATTCGATACTCATGTATTGGTATATGGGTTTTCGGCATCGAAAAAACGATAGTTATCCGTCGGAATAACGGTCGACCCCGGCATCGGTCGCTCGGTGATATCCACCGGGTCGTATATCATAACACATAATCGTTCAGGACCGGACACGAAGTGCCTCTCATAGTCCATAATGAATCAATTTAATGTATGCAAATAAACGGTGCAGCTGCTGATTTTCCTATTGACATGTCAATTACCAATTTCCATTTATCGATATCTAAGTTTACTAGGGCTATTTACAACATAACGTTTGTATCACATTTTACACTTTTGTTTTAGTATCAAGATTTTCATAACAAATAAATTTCGCGTTTCATTTCACGTATAGTCAAATACGTTTGTAAATGCATCATATTGAAATGATATAACAATCTCATTTAAGAAATTCATATAACAGTCTAATTTAAGAAATTCATTTCACAATAAAAACACTTTCAAGTAAAATTTAAAGATAATGTGTATACCGACCTCAAATGGATTCGATCTTTGAATCGTATACTCTCTTACGCTTTTACCCTTATTCTTTGATTGAGAATCCGGTTCGCTGGGTTCTCCTTGACTTTTCAATAAAGATAAATGTAACGAAAGTTTATTTAATAAATTTCGAGGCATACTTAGTGCACTATAACTATATGTTCTCCTATATGCATCCTAAAACACTTTCAATGGATGTCACTTAATATCCTTTTTATGACTGTCTTTACCGTATTGAAAATAATCTCAAAACAATCCCATTAAAATAGCTTATGACAGCCCACATCTAGCTCATTTACAGTTCACTAAAACAGCTCTATAACAGCTTGAAATACTGCATAAAAACAGCCCTTAAAACACTCAATATCAACACTTAATCATGCATAAAAATTGCACATAAACAGCTTTTAAATTTTATAAAAGCTGCACATTAAAATCAGTCCACAATTCTTACTCGCATCGACTTTTGCTTGATTTTAACTCTAACAATTCATCATCTTAACATATTTTTATGCATGAAAATTCATTGCGAAACTTAATTTAAATTCACAATATAACAGTTCGCACAACTCATCAAGACAGCTTATGACATCAAAATAGTTTACGCAATGCATTCAAGATAGCTTAAAACATCGTAACAGCTCACACAACTCTACCAAGGCAGCTTACGACATCAAAACAGCTCCTATAACACCAAGACAGCCCTTAAACCCTCATCCAACATAATCAAAACAGTCCGTTAAACATTAAGACAGCTCTTAACAGCCTTTAAGACCATCCGAAACAGCTTAAACAGCTTTTATCACAAACCAAAACAGCTTAAACAGCTTTTATCACAAACCAAAACAGCTTAAACAGCTTTTAATATCATCAAGACAGCTTCAAACAGCTTTACTATCATCAAGACAGCTTCAAACAGCTTTAATATCCTCAAGACAGCTTTAAACAACTTTAATATCATCAAGACAGCCTACCAACTAAATCAAGACAGCACCTAAAACAACATAACGGCCCATACGCTTAAACAAAACAGATTGCAATACCATAATAGCCCATAACAGTTCATAGAAAGTCCATAAAAACTGCATGTAATATCAGCCCCTAACATGCAATCGCATCGGCTTTTATTTGTTTGTGTTATCTCTAAAAACCCATCGACTTAACATATTTTTTTCTTATGCATGAAAATCATTTGCATATCTTAATTTAAATACTCAACAAAACAGCTCATTCGCAACCGATATAAAAACAGTTCACACATTTCGTTCGAAACATTTCGCATATCAAAATACACAATGACACGATTAAAATTCATTCAACTTAGAACGTCATTTCCTAACTGAATCCGATATGAAATTTCATATTCGATTTCCCATCATATTTAAATACTTGAATCATATTTAATATCACTCAACATCATGGTAAAAGAATAAGAATTTATTCGAAACATAAATTGCAACTAACATATTCATATTCATCGAAAACTTATCCAAACCACTCGGAAATGATTTTTCGATATCCAAACAACTCTTTAATACTTCAAAATACATCATTATACATCATTTTCCAAGTCAACGAACTCGAAAATAAAATCATAATATAATAGCCCATACCATGATAGATTTTCGCAATGAACTCAACATCGAAAAGTCATCCAAAAATCGTAACGAAACAATAACGAACGAACCTCTACACTAACGAGGTTCTAATTTCTAAAACCCAATCATGTCATCATCCATTTAATCCACAACTAAATCATAAATATTTTCATTGCAAACGAAATCCATAATTCAGACGTACCTCACGAAAACTAATTGAAACTTTTCGAAATTTACTTGCGAAGGGCTGTCCACTTTCCTAAGCTTGACCGAACCTATACCAGCCTTAAACCTCAATTTATTTTTATCAATTTAAGCATTTAAAACACATAAAACACCACATAATCAGCAGATTACCTCATGATTGTCCAGATTTCAAAAATAGTCCATAAACCAACATGCATGCAACTGATTTCCTTCAAAACAGCATCCACACATTCTTAACAGAAATTTAATGACAACGAAAACTCACCCACGGCAGCAGCACACCCACGGCAGCAGCTCCTATGGCAACAGCTCCCACGGCAGTAGCTCCAGGTCATGGCAGCAGCTCTCGCCCACGGCAGCAGCACTACGCGGCCGCAGCAATGACAGCACCAGGCGGCAGCAGCAACGACAGCACCTGGTAGCAGCAGCGACAGCACCAGGCAGTAGCAGCAGTAGCCTCACGCCAGCAGTAGTTGCCTCACGCCAGCAGCAGCTCCTCCAGCGCTCGCTCAACAGCAACTCACTTTCTGGCAGCAGCAGATCTTCAGTCCTTGGTTGCATGCACGGCTAGAGTTCTCAGATGTAAAGTATTGAGCTGCCAGCAGTCTCTCTCTTCCCTTTCTCACGATTGCACACACGCACAAGCTTACAGATTTCTGGTCGCTCATCCCGCGTGCAGCAAGGTAGCTCTCGGTCAAGGTCTGATCTGCACTTCTTCCTTGCATGCACTCAGATCTGGTCGCTGCACTCACTCACATTCTCTTCACGGTCAGCTTACATTTCTTCTGGTCTGCTGCATTTTTCCTTGACCGAACAGTAGCTGTTCTCTTGCTCGACTCCTTCTGGCTTTTACATGAGTTGGTTTGCACGCCCAAGTAGCTCTTCAAGTCCTCATGAGCTACACTTCCAACATCTTCATTTTACTCTCTCTTGGTTCTCTCTAATATTTTCTCACGGGTCTTTCTCTTCCTTTGGTTTTCTATTGACCGAGAATGAACTTGTTTCTCATCAATATTTTGCTTTCATTTAATATATGATTAATAACCATCACACACTTGTCACCTTCTCATCCACCATTCAATTTTTTTCAATTTATTTAATTATCATACCATCAATTATCGCTTTAAGATTTCGTTTTAGCTCGGATTCGTTTCGGGTCCGCCCGAAAATTTAAATAAAAATCCAAATTCACATACGGGAACTTTATTAGATTCCGAATAAATATTTGAATCCGGACGCTCTAATTTATTTTATGAGATTAGATTAAATAATTATCTCCGGACCCGTCTGGAGAATTTTATAAAAAATTCAATTACTTCTCCGAATATGGACGGATAATTAATTACATCATCCCTTAAATAATAATCAACATTTAATAATTTAATTGAACACCGAAACAGCATGTTACACTGGCCACAATCCTGATTGGATCTTAGCCTTTAGAGGTGGAGTAGGACAAAGGCCCAATGATAGAGAGTTTAAAGATAGGAGGGGACCGGGGGCTTGAAGCCATCATTCCTCGAGCAGACAAGACAGGTGGGACAGGCAATCCATTGTCAAAAGAATTGAGGTGTAGGGCCCACTCATTGAAGAGTTCCTTCAAAGGGTCAGGTAGCTTAAAGCACGACTAGGGGCCTAGGAGCAGAAAAGTCAAAGCGGGGAAAGGACCCTATTTATCTCAAAAATTGACCTGGAGCCGCTACCTCAAAGATTCAAAGTTCCCAACATCCTATAGTATAAAGGGAACTCTGACCCGTATGACCATCTGGATGCTTTCAACATTCAGATGGATCTCCAAACCACTAGCTCGCCTGTAAAATGTCGCGTGTTCCCGGTAACACATTGGGACATCCTGCTAACTTGGTTCAGGTACCTCCTGCCCTATAACATCAATAATTGGGAGGAATATCAGCAGAGATTCCTGAACTAGTATAAGGCGTTGAAAAGGCAGCTTGCGCTACATTGCCACCATCTTCCAATGTCCAAGCGAATCATTGAAAGAGTACATCGTAGGTTCAGGTATGAGGTGATTAATGTGGAAAACCCAACAGATGAGGGGGTTTTGACAGCGATTTCGATGGGTTTGAGGAAAGACGGGAAGCAATATGAGAGCATCTATAAATCCCCAGTAAAAAACTTAAGGGAGTTCTATGAGCGAGCAAAGAAAGAAATCAGATAGGAAGAAGCGTTCAGTCCCAAGAAGGCTAGTGCCTAGAAGGATAAAGCGGGTAGCTACAATCAGAGAAGAAAAATGAGCAGTGGAGGAAATAGCCTTGAGGGCCAGAGAAACAATAACCAGATTGCAAAGAATGCCAGAAATGGGCCTAGGCCGGAGAATAACTAGAGGCGAGAGTGACCTTGGCATCAAGGCCGTTACAACATATATAACGCCTTGTCTGACACCCAAGACAGGATCTTTGCAACCGAAAGAAATAAGGAGAACTTCAGGAGACCAGCCCTTATTCAGACTCCTGAGGGACGACGAGATAGAAGCAAGTTTTGTGCCTATCACAACGAGGTAGGGCACAATACCTCAGATTGTTGGGCTCTCAAAGACGCCAAACGCTATTGAGGAGATAATTAGAAATGGTCACTTGAGGGATTATGTTGTGAGACCTTCAGGGCGACCATCCCAGCAGCAACGCCCTCACCAACGCTAGTAAGATCCACCGACCCAATCTCAACAAGAGCCTGACCTTAAGTAGGGACCTTTCATCAACACAATCCATACAATCCATGGGGGTCCCTCGGTGGTCGGAACGTCTAACGGATCGCAGGAGTGATATGTGCGTGAGGCTAATCACGTCCAAATTATAGGCCAGAAAGAGTTAAAAAGACATGCTAAAAAGGTTAGAAAGGTACCAAAGGAGATTGTTTTCACTGAAGAAGATGCCCAAGATGTTCGTTGGCCGCATAACGATGCATTGGTGATTCGAGCCCGTATCAAAAACTCGTTAGTCAAAAGAATAATGATCGAAGTTGGGAGTTTAGTGAATATGATGTACAAGAAGTGTTACAACTAGATAGGGATCGGTGATGAGCAGTTGAAACCATCCCCCGAGCCTTTGTACGGGTTTACTGGAGATTCAGTCACTCCTACTAGGCAGATAAGATTACCCTTCACTTTCGGAGAGGCAGCTCATCAATCAATAGTGCTTGCAGATTTCCTAATCATTAATTCCCCATCTACGTATAATGCAGTCTTGACTGATGAGCTGCGTCCCTACTTCCAAGCGTACAAGATTGAAGTCTTGACCAAATATCCACTAAAGTAGATCCTTCAGAAACCGGATACCTCAGGTCGACTTCTCAAGTGGGCAATTGAGTTCACCCAGTTCGATATTGAGTTCAAGCCAAGGTCTGTGATCAAGGGGTAGGCATTAGCAAATTTTATTGTTGAGTTTACTAGGCTTATGGAGAAGGAGGCTAAGTCCTCTGAAGGTCCGTTCTGGGAGCTGTTTGTCAATGGGTCTTCCTGTGAGCGAAGTGTAGGTGCTGAAATTTTGTTGATTGGTCCGGATGGAAATAAGTTCCTGTGTGCGCTTAAATTCGAGTTCAGAGTAACGAACAATGAAGCAGAGTATGAAGCGCTATTGGCAAGGCTTTGTTTAGCCAAAAAGTTGCAAGCTGAGCAACTTAAAATGTTTAGTGACTCTCAGTTAGTGGTCTGTCAAATAAAGGGCGAGTATCAGGCCAGAGTGTCAAAGATAACGATCTGTCTGCAAAAAGTCCAAGAGCTATTGGGGACTTCGAGAAATATGAATTGAATCAGATCCCGCGAGCCCAGAATTCCTATGTAGATTCGCTGGCTCGCTTGGCTACAGCTCAGGACACGAATTTTACTGGAAGTATACCCATGGAGTTCTTGCCAAGGCCAAGTACAATGGTGAGGTGATGACCCTAGTAGTGGCGGCAGATTCATGGATGAGCCCGCTAGTTAACTATTTACAAGAGGGCAAGCTACCAAAAGACAAGATAGAAGCTTGTCGTCTATGAACAAAGGCAGTAAGGTACTGTATATACTGTGATGTGCTTTACAAGAAAGGCTTCTCAACCCCATTTCTTCGATGTGCCAATGGGTCGAACTGTACTACTCTCCTAAAGGACATCCATAAAGGACATTGCGGTAACCATGCTGGGAGGCTGTCTTTAGCTCAGAAATCACTCAGACAAGGGTTTTACTAGCCAATTATGAAGCAGGATGCCATCAACCTAGTAAACAAATGCGATAAATGCCAGAGGTTCTCTAAGGTCTCCCAAGCACCACCAATCTACCTTCAGCAGATGGTCAGCACATAGCCCTTTGCCATTTGGGGTATGGACCTGATTGGACCCTTTCCAATAGGATGAGCAAGATGCAAATATGCAATGGTAGCAGTCGATTACTTCACAAAGTGGGCGGAGGCGAAGGAACTAGCTGAGATCTCCACTACGAAGATTAAAAAGTTCATGTGGGACAACATTATTTGCAGATTTGGTGTCCCTCAATAGCTTACGACAGATAATGGAACCCAATTCACAAGCGAGCAGTTTCTAGAATTCTACAGTAGCCTCGGCATAACAAAAAGCTTCCCAGCGGTAGATCACCCACAAGCTAATGGTCAAGTGGAGGCAATCAACAAAATCATTAAGCAAACCCTGAAGACTAAGCTTGAAACCAGAAAGGGAGCATGGGTAGACGAATTGCAGAAGGTGTTGTGGGCCTACAGAATGACTGTCCACAGCACCACTGGAGAAACCCCTTTCTCAATGGTCTACTGATCTAAGGCTATGATCCCTGCCGAGTTTGAAGTATTTAGTCACCAAAGAACAAGTTTTAATCTTGAAGAGAACGACCAACTTCTGGCCGCTAGTTCTGACCTTCTCGAAAAAGCTAGAGAAGCAGCTTGCCTCTGAGCAACCGTTTATCAATAGAGAATGGAGAGACATTACAATAAAAAGGTCTGAGTATGCAAGTTCAAACCGGGCGACCTTGTGCTGCAAGAGATTCTACTTGGAGCCCGCAAAACCAGTGAGGCACGCTAAGACCTAACTGGGAAAAACCCTTCGTCATCCATAGGCCTGGAATGCCATCCACTTAAGGCTTTATTATACATAACTGTTGTATCATTATTTCTTTACTATCTCTGTAAAGCTAATTATATGATGATGCAATGAAGGCTCCATTATTCTCATATATTATCACTAATGCTAAATGCTTACTTGTTTTCATATGTGTGAGGTAAGCGGTAGTGAGAGATAGAAAGTAAACTTAAAGCTCGAACACTTGTTCACCTTGCAGGAATAAGGGGCTGAATATCGGTGGATACCGACCCTACACATGTCCTATAGGGATAAGGGGCTGAATATAGGTGGATACCGACCCCACACCTGTCTTACAAGGTTAAAAGGGTCAAAAACGGCCATGAGCTCGTGCACCTAATCGTCGCTCGATGATTAGCCTCCCCCTCTACAAGTTGTTCCTAACATCTCACAATTCGAATAGTTACGTATAGAAGCAAAGTACAAAAAGACTTAGCCGTACACTCTACTTCTAAAGATGTTGAAGATGCTCAGGTTATGACCCTGCGAGTGCAGCTCAGGTTCTATTACCTTCCCTACTCTCGCTATAGATGCTCGGGTTTTGGCTCTATGAGCGTAGCTCGATAGGACAATAAGTTGTATAGCTCAAGTATCAACTTTGTGAGTGCAGTTCGTTGTAAAGGCTCAAGTATGGACCCTTTGAGCGCAATTCGCTATAGATGCTCAGGTTTCACCTTTTGAGCCTAGCTGACTGTAGATGCTCGGGTCCCTACCTTGCGAGTGCAACGCCTTGTAAAGGCTTGAGTCCCTACCTTTTGAGCATAGCCCTTACCAAGATAGCTATGTGGGTAAAATTGCTCAATAGGAGGACTTCTATAGCAGACCTACTCTTCACTAAGAGGACTCCTATTGCGCAAGCAGACCTGCCCTTCATTAAGAGGACTATCTGCTAAAGCATTCGAAGGCATGCTCGCGGTCTAGGAATGTGATTTCCGTGCTCTGAGGGGCACCTACACGATCAATCAATACTTGCAAGCATGACAAAACAAGTGCAGTCAACCCAATCAGCTAGTCCACTGTCTAATCATTTTATTAAATGTCTCATTATTCATATTTGTTCGTAATTCATCTGAAATATGCAAGTATGATGTTATTCAATGATGCATGAGAGATTCAGAAAAAATAAAGTGTACTAGCAAAGAATCTTTTACAGTTGAAAATAGAAATTAAATGTCAAAATAGAAACCGAATAACAATATTATCCACTACAGTGTTCGTGCCTAAAAATGAACCCCATCATAGGGGAGATAAACCAGAGAAAGCTAATATATAAGGAGCCTGAGAAGGGCCTGCAATAGTTGTCTTCTGGTCTTGGCCCTCAGGGGCTTCCTTCGAAGATGCTTTTTATGCTCCTGAGGCAGTTGACTGTGAAGCGCTCAGGGAAGGTACCGGCGGTGCTGAGGAGACAGTACCCGACCCAGGAACATATGAAGTTGTGCCTTGGGTAGATAGAGGTTTCTTCTTCTGAGCAGCCCGCACAGACCAATCAGCATACTTCTTCACCTAATTCACTGCCTCCTCGTCGTAGAAAGAGATGTCGATATCTGGATGGAACTTCCACAAAGTATACAGAAACGAGCTTGACGTCTTCTCAACAGCCTCCTTGTGAACCTGCTCGATACGGGCTTCAGCTTGGCTGAGCAATTCTTTGGTACGGATAAGATTCCCTTTCATTACTTCTATGTAGCGCAGCACCAATTCAGACTTCTTCTCAGTAGTTTTAGCCCGCCTATTGCTCAAGCTCACGTCATATCTCAGCGAGCCATTCTCTTTCTTTAAAAAGAGAATCTCCTACTTTAGCTTCTTGACCTCCTTGGTAGCAGTGTTAAACGAGGAGGCGGTGATGTTTCGGAGCTTCATTTCATGAACTAGGGATTCCTCTACCTTGTCACTTTACTCCTTAGCTCCCTTCAGTTTCTGCTCCAGATCCTGCATAACCTTCTTATCCTTTTCTGATTCTTTGCACAAGTAATCTGCTTCTCCCTTGATCTTTTTGTTGTCACCCCCAAGCTTCCTGTTCGCCTCTTCCAACGAAGCCTTCTCCTACGCCAACTTAGAGAAGTCCTTGTACATTTTCATCAAGCCCAGGGCGGATTGAAATGGAAGCATACCAATAACAGATATACGAGGGGCAAGCAAAATATTAACAAAAGAAAGAAGAAAAACTTATCAGCAGCAAATGTCGTGTAGAATACCCGACCAAATTCTTGCCACGAACATAGCTTTGGTAAACGCCTGGCTTGTAGGGGCCTAGCAGCTATGGCATCTAATCCAGGAGATCGCTGAAGTATTCGCTAGCATCGAAATTCTGGCTCTGCTGCTCTTAACCTCCTTCCATAATGACCTTTTTGCCTTTGGCTTTCTGGTGCTTTAGAGGGGGTTCCGTGATCCCTTTTCCTTTGTCTGCTGCCCCTCGCTGCCCGACTGGTGATCTGTCTAAAGTTTATGTCTCCCTGCTCGGAGTCTCACTTGGTAGAGCAGAATCTCTTAGAGGTTTCCTCCCCACTGATTTGTACCTTCCTCTCTATTTTGGTGGGATGACCTTTGTATCGGGCTTAGAAGAAACCTCTGTTGCAGTTTTCGTGGCGGCGCTTCCGAAGGCGAGCTTGCGGGGCTTGCGATGCCCGTTATTTGGACTTTCGAATCCTCTTGCTCGAATCCTGGCGAGGATGGCAGAGTGGTAAAACGCAGTTCAACCATTGTAGTGAGCTTCCTCGAGGTTAAATCTGGTGCCTCTTCCTTGAAAACTTTAAATACCAAGGGAACTTCCCTCTTCTTTTGGACGCCAATGTCCTGATAAATGTTCAAGAATTTGATCCTGACCTTCGGTGCTAGCCCGTATTCTCTTAATAAGGAATCGTTGGGAACTGCTCATCTAGCGGGTGCTTAACTTAAAAAAAATCTCTTGAGAGCCTCTACCTCTTCGTCGAAAAGCCCGAGTGAGCTTTTGACACGTCTGCATGTAAAAATTGAAGTCAATAAATACAACAATAAATATATATACATATGCAAAAGCATGCAATAGCAGACTAGCGATTTAGCGGATAAAAAGAAAAAGAAAAATTTTCTAGATCGAATAGAAATGGGCAAGACACATAAAACCAACAAGTCTTGTAGTCACCCACATTCGATCTGATAGCCTTTTTGGGCAGGAATATTTTATACAGTGAAACATTGGCCGCGGTGTAATAAAATCCGTCCAGCTTATCCATTTTAGGACCCATGGTCGCTTTAAATTGATAAAGGTATTGAATCATGAAAGGGGTCGGAACTGGAAGACCGTTTTTGATGAAGATGGAGGCAAGGTTAGATTGGCATAAGAGTTGGGTGTAAGTTGGAACGGGGCTAGTTCCAGGTCGATAAGGTAATAGGGGAATGGGAATCTGAACCCGGATTCCAAATGTTGGTGGCTGATCACTATAAGCCTTGGAGGAGGGTGAGCCACGTGATCATCTTCGTCCGGCTTCATAACACGGCAACCCCAAGGAAAGTCATATTTTTAAGCTATAGATACGAGCTGATGGTAAGGAACGGTAGAGGCATGCCTAAAGAAGGGATTATGAGCAGGAGAGTCCTCTCGACCCGACATTTTCGATGCACTCTCGCCGCTTTGTGAAGCTGTGCTCGGAGAATCTCTCACTTGTTGAATAGATTCTTCCTTAGAAGCTTCATCATCAGCCCCTAATTGATGATGGCGGTGTCCACGACTTGACATCTACAAAAGAAGTAAGAAGATTAGGCCGCTAGTAGTAAAGAAGCAGAATCTTCCTGAACCCCTTTTTCCTAAGCATAAAGTCATGCGCTCTGGGGAGCTGCTTAAGGTAAGAAGAGTTCCAGGCACGAACTCATCCAAACCTAGTAAAAAAAAAAAAAAGAGAGAGAAAAGGGTGAGGGAAGAAGAACCCTCCCTTTTTTGCCATGTAGGTGTTCCTAAGAAATATCCTGAACGACGATGAAGAAAAGGTAGTATGTATGACCCAAGTTAGACTAGACATTACCTTTCTACCTGTACAATTTCCCAAAATTCTCTCAAACCAATAAAATGAAAAAACGCCCAAGCCGAAACCAGGCCCAGAAATGCAATGAAATCAACAGCACGATGCACATAGGACTAAAGCATAAAATACAAGACTAAGCTTGCGAACATACCTCGAGTATAATGGAGGTTAGAAACCCTAAAAGGATAACAGCAAACAGAGATGGTGGAAAACGCAGAGGATGTTGGAAGATGATAGAATATCCAAATTTTTGAAAATGACAAGAAAGAAGAAGAAGATGAAGGGTCTCCACCATTTTATAGCTATCAAACCCTAGCCGCTAGATTAAGACAGCTGTGTAACCGTCCCGAATCTGATGGTACAGCACAACTCTCGAAATTTTATCATTATGCAGCTGTCAGTTGAGAGACGTGCATTAAATGTATATGGCGCATAATGTGACCTGTAATCGCTACCTGAGGTAATGCCACGTGGCCTGAAGATAAAACAAAATTCAAAAATAGCGTAACTGTTCTCGCCAGGATATTTTGTATTTCAGCTCGTAGCTCCTGGTCCACTAGATGCACCAAAAGCTAGGAGGCTTGTGTTATGGGTAATTTTGCGATCAAACCAATTGGGCCGAGGAAGGCCCTCAGTATGGGCTCAATGACCCGAAGACCCAAGAAACCCAGTAGTCAATCCATCTCTCTAATCGTACGCCTAATCGTTGACTTGCTCGCTTTTCTGATCGTTAACTTGCTCGTATTCCCAGTCCTTCTATTAGTCGTTAACCTGTTCGTCATTAAGCTCAATATCCTGCTTGATACCCTGATCGGTATCTGCCCATCCCTGTGCTCGCTCATCAGATCGAATAAGGACCAATTTGCTCTGATCGATCAACTACTCATCAATTCTTACTCGTGCTCGCTTACATGCTCGTGTCTAAGATCTTTGCCTATTGAGTTACCTAACCGCCTGAGGACTAGCCAATGACTTGCCCTGCGACCTTTAGGAGGCCCGGCTATCTTGAGCTTTATTTGCTCGCTAGTCGAGAAAGCATTCTGTTCGCTAGAAAGGTTCACCTCTGCCTCGTTCATCAAATCACAAATCACAAGTCAACAAAAATCAGAGCTGTCAGGTGAATTACAGCTCCAAACATGCCGTCCACGCCAATCTCGTCAGAGATTATAGCTTGAATTACGGGAATCTCACCTAACCCGCGTTGATTAGCCGCCTAAACTCATGCTTTGGGCAGAATAAACCTAACACTATAAGTTATATTAAATATAATTTAGGTGCATTAAATGCGGCCCATAATTGTAATATTTGTTTACTGTACATTATTTTATTGCATACTATTGGAGCTCCTCCCTTTCTTTATAAATAGGGGAGGACCCCCATTGTAAAAGAGGATGAACTTTTGAGTGTCGTTATTCTGCCAAAATAGTGAGAGAGTGAATAATGGACTTGAGCATCAAATTGGGCTAAACCACTTAAAAAACTTCTTGTGTCTCCTCCTTTCTCTTTGACCTCAACTCCTTTGCTTTTTACTTTACTTATTCAACAACATTGAATCTAACACTGTAGCTTGGACCTAAAACACGAACCTGGTCGGTTAAATCCAGACGTCAATACTCTCAAAGTTGCAAGATTTTATTAATTTTCCAAAAGCCAAAAGATTATAACAACCCTGAACAAATATTCTATTTATAGCTAATTAGTTTTAACTTTCTTAAGAAATAAGTCTTCCTTCGAGAGTAGAAACATAGAAGAATTCAAATTAAATAACTTAAGGAAATAAAAACCTAAAAGGAAATAAATTCAACAAATACAAGGAAATGACATTTAAACATAAATAAAAAATAATATCTAAAAAAGTCTAAAACCTCATCTTAGTGCCCAATTGATTAAAAAGTGTCTTTGGTACATTTTTCTTAGTAGATTAGATCAAATTAAAAGAGTATTGCAACATAAGGGGCTTGAAGCATTCGAACTGCCTTCCTTTAGAACATTTATTTTGTCTTGTATTTGACCTCTTTCACTTTGAAGAAAGCTCATTCGAGAAGGTGGAATATTTGACTATATAGTATTTGACAGATGTACGTTTGTTTATTTATTTGTTTGTGTTTTTATTTACAAATTTTATTTTACTCCTTATATTTTGAAAAAACGCCAATTTTTTAATTACGAATTTAAAAACCATCATATCTTTTTTAAAATTTTCAAAATACATTCAAATAGTGTTTATCATCAGATAACAGACAGTCAAACAAAATCGAAAATATAAATACATTTATTTGCCCTTAGATCAGCTAGGATAGAAAAAATGACTATTTTGTTCTTAATAAAACAAAAATATTACGATATTATTTGACCATTAATAACTTTGACACGTGTGGACTTTTGTACGATGTAATATAATTGAAAGTTTTTTTTTTTATTCTAATTATGTATTTTTAAAAGTTAAATGAACAAAATTTGATTCTTCAGATGAAGATCTAGATCTCCACTTGACGCAACAATAGAGTCGTCAGCCAAAAATTATCAGCACTAGAACATCACAACCAAACACCACTACCACCACAATATCGCCATGTCACAAATATCACAACCATTATCATCTTTCTATGGATTCTGCTCCTACTCTCTTCTTCGCCATTCACTCTCCAATCTAACCACACCTTATGCATTATTGGCTTCGGAATCGGCGGCTCATCAGTCGCCCATTTCCTTCGTTGCTGCTCTCTTAACTCAACCTAAATCCTTGTGTTCGAGTGAAACGACCTCGTGGGAGGTCGCATGGCTACCATTACAATTTTTAGCAAGACGTTCAAGGTCGGCCTATCCATTTTCCACCCAAAGAACTACCACGCGCTGCTACACTAAGTATGTGAATCTGTAGAGGACAGAGCCATCTTCGTCGAGTTCATCTAGAGCCAATCAAACCCAGATGACGATCCAGGCAATCAACTTCGTACCTAGATCATGATCTAGGTTCTAGTGCCATAAACACATAGAGTAGCACCTAGTTGGATTCTACATCCCACGTAGTCAATCTCTATCTGAGATGGACATTGCTCCGTCTCCGTTAGAGTCGATCTCCATTGACTCGATGGAACAGATCTCCATAGAGTTGTTTTATTATTATTCTTTTAATTTTATTTTTCAGACTTATTTGATTGTTTTTTATTTAGAATATTACTTTTTTTTTATCTCCATCTTCTCAAGGATGGACAGTAAGGATACATTTTTATTCTAATTTTTATTTTTTTTTAATTTTTAATTATTTTTTAATCTTAACTATCCAATTTTGGGAGATCCATCTTCTTTTTAATTTAATGTTTTATTAGTTGTTTTACGAAACTTAAAAAAATACAATTAAAATGACGAAACTATCCCTATCTTTGTTAATTTTGACTAATGGTTGACTAATCTAAGGGAGTAAATTGATCTATTTATAAAACTTTGTAAAGATTTCGTCATTTTCTAATTCGTAGTTAAAATGTTAATAAGTTTTCAAAATATAGAAATTAAAATAAAATTTATCTTTTTTTTTTTTTTTTTTTTTTTTTTTTTTTTTTGTTTTCCCGCCGTAGCATCCAGTAAAACAATCAAATGGGCAAAAACCTTCCCACAACCGTTCTCTCCTAGTAGAGAAAACTAAGGAAGCCAGTTTGTGCGTTACACCATTCTCTTGTCTAGGACTGCCAAGGCTCTTGAGAATCCTAATCTCCTTGCCTAAAGTCTTAATATCCGTAGAGACAAACCTAACATCTCCACACAAAGGCCTTTGCTCACTAATGCCTATAGTTATATTGATTGTATCCACTTCGGCCGAAAGTACTGTTAACCAAGCTGTTATGCCATTAGTGAAACTTTTCTCATGGTCAGAGCCTCATCAATTTTTGTAGAAACTAAACCTTCTATCATTTTCGAAAGAGCAATTACAACCTTCCATTAGAATCATGAATAATAGCTCTAACACCTATACCCAAACCTATCTTACTTTATAAAAGTATCAGTGTTCAAGTCCAGAGAGCTTAATGGAGAACTCCAAAGCAAACCAGGATACCTCTAATAGATTTGATTAGAGTTTTTAAAGCTTGTTATGTATATTGAAACTCCACTAGAATCCTTGCAACTCACTGTAGTAGGTCCCTATTTGGTCTAACCTTCTTATAATGCACCAAGAATTTACTATCAAACTGAAGGCCTCACAAGATCATGGCTACAAAGGCAAAGTCTACTTTACTAACGTTCAAACCCAACCAACGAATTTTATTGTAGCTATCTAACCTTCTCACTCTAGATAACAACTCCTAAAACACAGTCTGTTTTTAGATGACAACAATTGCTTTACACTAGAACAACGCATGAGTTGTTTCACACGGTTTTTAGATAAATTTCCACAGCAATTGTCCACGACAATTGTCTTTTATGAGGATTATTTAAGGAAGTTACTGCTTCATTACACACTTTCCATAAAAACAATTTAACTTTCGTAGGGATATATTAGGGATATGATAGACCTCCAATTAGGCACACATATGTAAGGCGTAAGACTCAGGTGTTGGGTTGAAGGGTATTATGGGAAATTATGAGCTGGTTTTTTATTATTGTTGGTTTTTGGGTGGTTGCCACTTGTTTTCGGTTAAGAGTCTGTTTAGAGAATAGAAGTGCGGGAATTCTGTTAGAAGTGAGAGAATGAGAGCTGTTTATATAAGGAGTAGAGTAGGACTGGGAAGGCATTCATGTATTTTCTTAATTTAGAGCTGAGCTCTTTTGGGAGAGTCCGGGTCTCTCGAAAGCCTGTGTTATCTTTGTTTTCAGCAGTCAATACAATTTTCATTCGATTTCGTAGTCTCAATTTTCTAGTTAGTGTTTGGTGTCTATCAAATTGGTATCAGAGCACGATTTAGGACCATGGCTGGAAAGAGCGTAGCGTCCAGAGTAGATGCGGTAGAAGAGAGTGTAGGAGCCATGCATGGAGAAGTTAGATCGCTGAGAGATGAGATACAAGTGATAAAAGGGCAGATGGGTTCTCTGAGTGGGGAAGTCTAGATGCTAGTGAGGTGATTCGATCAAATGCTCAAAATGTAGGAGGAGACGATGAGACGACCTGCAATGGTGGGAAACACGCCAAAGGGTGATATGTTAAGTCCCCTCTAGGGAGTGGTTGGGGAAGGATCTGGAAGTTCCCTGGACTCTGGAAATTGGACCGAATTTAAGTGTCGGAAACTCAAAATGCTCACTTTCAATGGAAATAATCCCAATCGATGGCTTTTGAAGGCAGAACGGTATTTTACCATGAGTAGATATTCAAACGATGAAAAATTGGAAGCGGCTATTATTGGATTTGAAGGGGACGCTCTTCTATGGTACCAATGGGAGAACAAGAGTCGTCTGATATTGTTGTAGGAAGAACTCAAGTGAATGATCCTGAAGCAATTTCGAGCCACTTGTGAAAGGACCTTGTGTGAGCAATTCTTGGAGTTGAAACAAGAGGGAACAGTTGCAGAATATAGTCGAAGGTTTGTCACCTTGACCGCATTGTTGGAGAATGTGTTGGATGATGTTCATGTGAGTCAATTCATCAATGGCTTGAAACCTGAGATTTGGGCTGAAGTAAGAATATTAGAGCCCAATGGTTTGGGTCAGGCCATGGATCTGGCCTAAAGAATTGAAGAAAAGAACCAGATTGTCCAATCCACTAAGGGAGGCTCAAGTTATTCAAGTACAAGAAATATATAGGCAACGCGTAATTTGAGTGAGCAGCAGGGCAAAACGCGATCCACTTCTGCTGTTAGTACAGAATCAGCAAGGAATGAGGGAGGTTTTCGCAAGCTCACTGACACGGAACTGCAAAACAAGCGAGCTAAAGGGCTACATTTTCGTTGTGATGAGAAGTACTTACTGGGCACTAGTGTAAAAGAAAAGAGGTCAGCGTGATGGTGGTCCAGGAGGAGGAAAGTGGAGAGGAATCGTTAGAAGAAATCACATAAGACTTGGAGACGGCTGAGTTAGCACAGATCGTGGAAGTTTCGCTGAATTCGGTGGTGGGATTGACGACCCCTAAAACAATGAAGATGGAGGGAAGAATAGAGGAACAGAAAGTGGTGGTGTTGGTGGATAGTGGGCCACCCATAACTTTATTTCCAAGACCTTAGTGGAGAAATTACGGCTGCCCATTACAACCACAGAGGCATACGGAGTCACAATGGGAACAGGGGAGGCTGTACGGGGGGAAGGGCTTTGTAAAGGGGTAAGAGTACATATACAAAGAATCAAAATCGTGGAAGAATTCTTGCCTCTCGGGCTGGGAAGCTCTAATTTAATTCTGGAGATTCAATGGCTGAAGACGTTGGGACCTACTTTTATCAATTGGAAGTCATAGGTGATGAAATTTAGATTGGAAAACGAAACGATAACCTTACGAGGGGACCCAACATTGGGGAAAACTTTGATCTCCTTGAAAGCTATGTTGCGGACAATTCGACACGAAGGCCAAGGAATATTGATGGAGTTGGGTGAACTGGACAAGCAGGAGATAGTACCTACAAGTATGAGTGAGGCGATTGAGAAGGTGGTGGATAAGTTTGATTCAATTTTTCATATGCCACAGGGTTACCACCAAGTCGCGGGCATGAACATGCGATCACGCTAAAAAGGGGAACCGAGCCTATCAATGTAAGACCTTATAGATATCCCCAATTTCAGAAGAATGAGATCGAGAGGTTGATACGTGAGATGTTGGCGGTAGGAATCATACGAGGCAGCAACAGTCCTTATTCAAGTCTAGTCCTCTTGGTTAAGAAAAAGGATGGAAGTTGGAGGTTTTGCATCGATTACCGAGCGCTGAATAAGGCGACAGTCCCTGATAGATTTCCCATTCCCATAATCGAAGAGCTTCTGGATGAATTGCATGGAGCAAGTATCTTCTCCAAACTTGATCTGAAATCCGGGTATCATCAAATCAGGGTTCAAGAGGGAGACATTCCTAAAATCGCTTTTCGGACTCATGAGGGACATTACGAGTTCATGGTGATGCCCTTTGGACTCACAAATGCTCCGACAACTTTTCAATCTCTCATGAATGATGTGTTTCGCCCTTACCTTCGCAAATTCATCTTAGTGTTCTTTGACGACATATTAATCTACAGTTTTAGTGAAGCAGCTCATATCAAACATTTGCAGATAGTGTTTGAAGTGTTACAACAATAGAAACTTTACGCTAATATAAAGAAATGTGCCTTGGGTCAACATGAGCTAACGTATTTGGGACACATAATTTCAAGCAAAGGAGTGGCAGTGGACCCTTCCAAGATTCAAGCTATGGTAGAATGGCCTGTTCCAAAGATGTTGACTGAGTTAAGGGGATTCTTGGGGCTCACAGGATACTACCGTAAGTTTGTGGTAGGGTATGGCCAAATTGCATGGCCATTGACAGAACAATTGAAGAAAGATAGGTTCGGGTGGAATCCGCACGCAAATCAGGCTTTTCGAGAGCTCAAGGTTAAAATGACGAAAGTGCCAGTGTTGGCTATGCCTAACTTCACCAAAGATTTCATCATCGAAACAAATGCCTCTAAATATGGATTAAGAGCAGTGCTAATGCAAGATCAGAAACCAGTCGCATTTTTTAGTTAGGTGTTGGGTCCTCAAGCTCAAACGAAACCTATATATGAGAAAGAACTCATGGCTATTGTTTTTGCAGTAAATCGGTGGCAACCATATTTATTAGGCCATAAATTTGTAATGAAGACGGATCAACAAAACTTGAAATATCTACTGGAACAGTGAGTGGTTGGGATGGAGTACCAAAAGTGGGTGTGAAAATTGTTGAGCTATGATTTTGAAATATAGTATAAGGCTAGTATAGGTAACAAGGTGGCGGATGCACTATCCAGACGAGATAAACCAGTCGAGTGCAACACGTTAGTGGTCCCTCAGTGGCAACAATGGAAGCAACTACGAGCTGAAATTGACTCAGATGATTTTCTGCGGCAACTTCGAAAGGATTTAGAAACTGAAAGGGTAAAGCAGGCTAGATTTTCGTTACAATAGAACGTGCTACTTTACAAGCGTCGGTTAGTCATACCCAAAACCTCATCTTTAATCCCTTACATATTCGCAGAATATCATGGGTCACCACTAAGTGGGCATTCTGGGGAGGCAAAAATGTATCAGCGAATGGCTGCAGAATCATACTGGGTAGGAATAAAGGCTGACATCGCAAAAATGGTAGGGAAGTGTGTCATCTATCAGAGAAATAAAACCATGGCAACCTCGCTGGCTAGTCTTTTGCAACCTATTCCGCTGCCACTGCAAGTTTGGGACGAAGTGACCATGGATTTCATTGAGGGGTTGCCGTGTTCTAGGGAATTTGTCACAATTCTGGTAGTGGTTGATAGGTTAAGCAAATATGCTCACTTCCTAGGACTCACGCACCCTTTTACAACCTAAATAGTGGCAAATTGCTTTGCCCGTGAGATCTTGAGGTTACATGGTGTGCCCCTCTCCATTATAACCGACCGGGATAAAATATTTTTGAGCAATTTTTGGAAAGAGATTTTTAGGCTGCAAGGTACAATTTTGAAGCGTAGTACGACATACCATCCTCAGATCGACAGCCAGTCAAAAGTGGTCAACAGGGGACTAGAAACTTATCTGCGGTGTTACGCTTCGAACAAACTCAGGCAGTGAAGTAAGTGGCTAGCATGGGCAGAATACTGGTACAACACTTCCCACCATTCGACTCTCGAGTGTTCTCCTTTCAAAACTTTGTATGGTCGGGAACCACCACACATCCTACGTTATGAAAGGAATTCGACGGTAGTTTCCTCAATGGATCAGTTGTTAGCAGAATGTGATGCCATGTTGGATGACTTACAGATGCACCTCTTGCATGCTCAGTAGAAGATGAAAAAGCAGGCTAATCGCAAACGACGGGATGAAGAATTCGTGGTAGGTGACAAGGTTTTTCTTAAGCTCCGGCCTTACAGGCAACGTTCCTTGGTGGCTAGGCAAAACAACAAACTAGCGGCACGTTTTTATGGGCCATATACAGTTTTGGAATGCATTGGAGCAGTGGCCTACAAACTAGAACTTCTAGCTTCCTCTTCTATCCACCATTTTTTTCATGTTTCACAGTTGAGAAGGGCAAAAGCAGATTGTATTTCATCTTCTATTCTACCTCCATAACTTAATGTTGAGTTAGAAATGGTGGTGGAGCCGGAATCACTCATTGGCGTAAGGCACAAGGTTAACGGAGATCCGGGGGATTTGGAGGTCCACATTCGATGGAAGTCGCTGCTAGTTTTCAAAGCTACCTGGGAAGATTACCAGCTGTTAAAGTCCCAGTTTCTAGCATTTCACCTTGAGGACAAGGTGAAACTGTATAGACCTCCAATTAGGCACACATATGTAAAGCGTAAGACTCAGGTGTTGGGTTGAAAGGTATTGTGGGAAATTATGAGCTGGTTTTTTATTATTGTTGGTTTTTGGGTGGTTGCCACTTGTTTTCGGTTAAGAGTTTGTTTAAAGAATAGGAGTGCGGGAATTCTGTTAAAAGTGCGAGAAGGAGAGCTGGTTATATAAGGAGTAGAGTAGGACTGAGAAGGCATTCATGTATTTTCTTAATTCAGAGCTGAGCTCTTTTGGGAGAGTCCTAACCTCTCAAAAGCCTGTGTTATCTTTGTTTTCAGCAGTCAATACAATTTTCATTCGATTTCGCTGTCTCAATTTTCTAGTTAGTGTCTGGTGTCTATCAGGATAGTAAGGTTCCAAATGAGTTGCAACCATTTAGCTTTTGCAGAATTTGAACGATTTTTTCTCTTGTTCTCCCCAGTTACAACTATATATCCACTCTTCGCATTATACATCCCCTTTTTTTTAATCAAACTGTCATATTAGATAATCAAGCCCATCTCTAACTCCCAAAGGAATAGGCATAATTTCATCCTTATCAATCTGTAGAAAATTGTGAAATGTTTTTCGCAAATTCCAATAATGGTTATCTCTATCAATCAAGGAAGCCACCACAACACTTGAATAAAAAATATGAATGATAGGTTTGAAAAAGACAAGTCTGGGAATCCAAGGATAGCTTAAGGTTCTTATACTCTATCCATTCTCAACTCTTCATCTGATGCCTTTTAGTAACAGAGCCTTAAGCCAAAGTATGCTTCCCCACACATAGAACCTGGTTTGATTTTTGCATTAAGAAAATATATCTTCTTCAAGTTTTTAGCCCAGAAAACTTTGAAAACTAATTAATCGGAATTATTAGCTGTCCCCCAAGCCTACTTCGCTAACAAGGCTTGGTTAAAAAAGTTGACAGATCCTTGAAACCAACGTCATCATAAGCTTCAGTCTAACAAACTTTATCTGTCCTAACCCAACTAATTTTCCATTTACCATCTTTAGAGCTCCACCATAAACCTAAGATCCCTGCATAATGCCATAGGAAGCTGAAACATACTCATGACAAAAGTAGGAATAGCATGGGCCACCATTTTGATAAGAACATCCTTTTCTCCTACAGAAAACAACCCTCCTTTCTAGTTTCTCATTTGTCTCCAAACCTTCTCTCGAATTTCATTGAAAGTTCTCCATTTATTTCTTGCCACCATTGAAGCTAGACTAAATATTTGTCATGCGGTTGAGCATCTTCAAGCCTAATAAATCTAAAGTTACCTTTTCAACTTTCATATTCATGGTTGGAGTAAAAGTGATACCCGATTTTTGTAGATTCACTTGTTGTCCCAAGCCCTTCTCATACATCTCTAATACTTTCTTAATCTCTCCACAACTCTCCACCCATACTTTACTAAAAAACATGCAATCATCTACAAAGAGCACATGAGTAATAAGAGGACTACCTAGACAACACCTCGCTCTTAATAGCCTCCTATCATTCTTCAAGTTCTTAATAAAGGTGGATAAATTTTCTACATAAAGCTAGAAAGGATAAGGGGACAAAGAACATCCATATTAGAGCCCTTTAAAAAGAAAGATCTTGCCATCACTCTACCACTTATAACAAATGAAAGGCTCGAGAAGGATACACATTCCATGGCTAGATTTAACCATTTCTGTGAAAAACCAATCTTTCTCATAACACATATTAATAAAAAAAAAAACCCGTTTTACTCAAATGATAGCGGCCAAACCTCTATTCCTCTGCTTCTTATAAAATATGAATGAGGGAGCCCAAAGGAAAGCATATCAACCTACCTGATACAAATGCACCTTAATTATCACCAATGAATTCTGATAAATGCTGTTTTAGCTTTTCGCAAGAGCTTTTGTCAAGATTTTATGCACTATGATTTTGTCAATTTCTTTTGAATCCCTTTGTAACTACCTGAAGCTCTATCATGGAAGGCCCGGGCCACTTGATTCAAAAAGATAAGAAAATTAGCTATAGACTATATTAGAAATTCCTTCTGCATCAGTAAAGATCTTTTTATGGTAGTCTACCAAGTGAAAATTGTGTTCTTCCTTTTCCTTGCAGAGGCTTTGGTATCGAAAAATTTCAAGTTTTGATCACCTGTTAATAACCATTCAACTTTAGAAAATTATTTCTAATAAATCTCTTGTCTCACTAATAGGCTCTCTAAATCTTTCTTCACATGCTTGATAACTACCATCATATACCTTCCTCATTCGATATTTTAAATAGGTCCGCCAATTCCCTTTTTTTTTTTTTGGCATCAATCGAGCTCCACAAAGATCCAAACTTTTCTCTACTCTATCAGTCAAGTTTAACCGCGTAACAATCAAATTTATCCTTTAAATTTTCTATCAAAGTAGACATAACTTTTGGTTCCCAAATCTCCTTGATAACATCATTGCCTTTATCTTCTTTTAATCAGAACGGTTCAAATTAAAACCTTTCGCCTCATGTTCTGTTGCTGCGGAATTCCCTCTCTCGATTCACAATAGCACAGGCCTATAATTTGATAAGTTAAAGCTACGATGGTCAACCCCAAACGTAAGAAACATATCAACCCATTTACTACCAGCGAATAACCTATCCAACCACTCTTGAACATTATGAACTCCTTCAGTTTTGTTATTCCAAGTCATCATTTTCTCCCTAAAACCCAAATCCTCGTATTACAATCATCCACCACACTTTATAAAATTGCACATTCCTAGCATTGATTTTTCTAGATCCTCCTAATTTCTTTTTTTTTTTTTCTTTAAAATTTTTTTTGGATGCAGATCTCCTGCATTCTTATCTCCTTAAAATAATTCATTAAAGTCATCATCCACCAACAGAGGAGCCCCATCGACAGGCCTAAGTCTACATAAAAGCTTCTAAGAAATACTGCTACCTCTTTTATAGGGATTTTTATAAAAGCTTGAAAATCTCCAACATTTATCTCTATCCATTTTTATCCTAATATCAACATAGTATCTAGATAAAGAAAAAATTGAAACGCTCATTTCCTTTTTCTATAGAAAATTAAGGCCCCCACTTTTCCTAATACTATCCAAATGCAAACAACCCACAACAACCCTACACTGACTAGCGCCCTCGCCTTTCCACCTAATCTTACTAAAAAGAATAAATTGGGGATTGTCTCTAGGTAAAATGATTAAGAGCTAATAACGAGTGAAAGTTCTTCATCCCCTTCACCTTTCAACTTGAGATTTTTATGGCTCTCGACTGGTATGCTCCTCAATCTCTGTCAATTCCATGATAATTTCTATTTCAACGAACTTTTTCTATTTTTTCCCTTCTCTACTGTCAATGTTAAGAACTGGACGCTTCATCTTTCCCTCAAAATCAAAAATTGTTGGAGGAAGATTCAACTTTACCTTATTGGCAGGAGAGCGCTGAGGAGATAAGCTTTCATTTCGAGCTCCTTTCTTCACTATTTGTTCACACAGACAGACAAGCGTGTGCACACACAATATTTGAGCTTGATGTACATCTCACATCACGCTTCCACTTCCTTACGCTAGGCTTACTAGGACTCAAGAAACTAGTCACCTTTTGAATCTCCATATAGCTTTGTTGACTTTGTTGCGCTTGTATACTTGCTACTTGTTGATGGGCGTGTTCAATTGTCCTATTCTAGTTCTCTCCTTGTTTACTTTTCTCTAGCGAGACCATTATATCAGTAGCCACCTCTTCCATATCAACCAACTTAGCAATCAGTTCATATCTTGTTGACGTTAAAATCTTATCAACAAAGTTCTTTGAAGCTCAGAACTACAATCAAATACAAACAAAGCAAATAGAAGAGAAAGGCAAGAGCAAGAACAAGGGACAATGTATTACATGGTTCGGTCACAGAGAAAGGCCTACGTCTACGGTGCATTCTCTGGTGGTGAGAGGCAGTCTTTTTTATTAAGTGTTTTTAGTGTTTCAAAGAGAGAGAGAACCAAGCCCCTTCCAATTTGTTACAATCCCCTATTTATAGAGAGTGGGAGATACTATAGTTTGTACAATAAGAAAATTATTTATTACACTTTCAAAACTGACACTTATTAATGATGGTGTCAAATCTCGTAAAATTAATATCTTAATTTGGTAGTTGCGTGTTTCTTAATTTGTACTGCTACCATTTTAGAAAGACTCATCGTGCATGCCACGTCACGAGCTAGATGCTGCTATGGGCAAGCTGGAGCTAGGTGCTGAGTAACTTTGACTGAAACCGAGTAACGACCTGAAAGAGCTCCTTTATGCGAGCTGAGGTTGTGTTACGCGAGCTAAGTATCTGATACGCTAAAGGCTCGTATCTGCGAGCTCAATGTCTTTTGCCCTAGGGGCATGCTCCTGCAAGCTGAATATTGATAAGCTGGGACTTTTGTTGGGCCGATCCATTAGATCAGTTCATTTGGCTTTTATCAGCTCACCTAGGCGTATCTCAAAAATACATATAACATCTCTTTTCTACATGGATCACTAATAGCAGAATCTCTTTCCTTCACTCTTTGCTTTTGGTGGAGCTCTCCACCTTAAAATTTCGATTTAGACCACCTTGGGACCAACTGTGACAATTGTCTCATATTTTTCACCTTCCATCGAAGAACCTCCACCTCAGCCTCGGTTTTCCCTTATAAACGTTTGAGTCAAAAAAAACATAATCCTTATAATAGTTCAATTCTTTATAAAAAAATTGTTATTGTGGGTTTTCCTTCCCCTAAAATCTATACCTGAGTTTGCTTCTCACACCTTCATTGGTGGAATGGCCTTCAACTAGAAACCAAATTTGGCCCCCTCTCCTTTGAAAGATGTAAGTTAGTTTTGCCAAACTTGATTCAATTAATAGAGAAGTCTGATAGGACTCTTTACAAATTTTAAGATCCATATTACATCTTAATTATATATGCCAACTGCGGTGATGAATGTATTGCACTGACTTATGGGTACATATTGACTTGCATCACACTTTTAATTCGTTCTTAATATTAATTAGTCCAGTGATAAACCTCTTGTATTTATATCTTAGAAGTTATAAGTTTGAGCCATTCCCCCTTTCAAAACCTCAATTTAATTATAATGTTTAAAAAAATAGGTGACTTTCTAGTAATAGAGGTTATTTTGATAGTGTGTGGTTTGAAATTACTTCAAATTCCTAATTCAGCTTGGTTGATCACATAAGTTTTTCAATTTAAAATTTATTATCTCAACTTGGAATTTTCTATGCAAAGTAATTATAGTTGGCTCAAACCAAAATTGCTGCAGTTTCAGGATCCAACATGGAGCAGAGCAAGAAGATGGACCCAAAAGCATTTAATTTAGTCAAAATCCTTTGGAAAGAGGTAGTATCTCAGTTGGATTACTACAAAACTTCGAAGCTAATTGCAAAGCCTTTTAGAGTAGACTTAGCTGCTGCAGCGGAAGGGAATATTGAGTTTCTATCAATTCTTATCAGTGAACATCCTGATTTGTTATTCAAAGTCAATAAAAAAGGATACACCATCTTCCATATTGCTGTTTCGTATCGTCAGGAAAACATATTTAAGCTCATTTATGAGAATAATTCCATCAAGAATGTTATAGTTACATCGAAAGTCGGACAGGAAGGGAACAATATTTTGCATTTGGCCGCAAAGCTACCACGTGATCTAAATCGGCTCAATGTTGTACCAGGAGCAGCTTTCCAGATGCAACGAGAATTGATTTGGTTCAAGGTGAAATTTTACAATCTGAAGAAGCTAATCGAAATTAATTTACTTCTTCATTCTACAATTAAATTTACAGAATTATTCATAATATTATTGTAGGAAGTGACTAAGCTAATGCCATCAGTTTGTGCTCGAACCAGAAATAATGAAGGTAAAACAGCCGACACTTTATTTATTGAAAGTCACAAAACTTTAAAGAAAAAAGGTGAGAAATGGATGAAGAAAATGTCAAATTCATTCATGCTTGTGGCTACACTTATAGCAACAGTCGCCTTCGCTGCAACTTTCACAGTACCAGGTGGTGTCATAGAAGATACAGGAGCTCCGAATTTCCTTAAAAAAGCCTCTTTTATGGTTTTTATCATATCAGATACAGTATCCTTGGTATCATCCTGTTGCTCGATACTAGCGTTCTTACATATTCTCACTGCAGATTATGCATTGGAAGATTTTCTTTGGCGACTGCCTTTTATGTTGGTTCTGGGACTTTCTACACTTTTCATTTCAGTAATAGCAATGATGATGGTCTTTTGCACAGCTTTGCTCATCGTCTTCAACGAGGGAACGAAATGGCCTGCTTTTCTAGCTGTTGGACTTGCTTCTATCCCGGTCATCATGTTCCATTTTCTGCAAATCCCTTTTCTCCCCCATTTCATTTGGTCGATGCGTTTATCTATATCTTCCTCAAAGAAGTAGAAGACGCTTTCGTGTTTGCTTACATAAGCTTCTTAAAATCTTCGAAAAAAAAAAAAAAAAAACTGGTGTGTTTAATAATGTATAATATCATGGGACTTCCAATTCGTTTGAAGTTGACCTTTACGGGTTTGAATTTCTCTATTGTATATAATGCTTATTTTCTGAACCAATTCAATAAATTTTAATTTCTTGTATTTTATAAACTTTAATATCTTAATGCTCAGTTAATGTTGATGTTAAATTTCTAGTTAAAGGGACTTGGTTGATTTATTCACAAAACTTTATTAATAAAATTTTGATAATTTCTTGAAATACAAGAACGAAATAAAATTTATCCATAATTTTATTAATAAAATTTATTAACTTTTGGAAACTAAATTGTAATTTTGACAAGGGAGTCAGTAAACTCATTCGGAAACTAGAAGAAATAAAACTTACTAATATTTCAAGAAAGGACCAAGCAACAATAAATTCATATTTCAAGAAAAAATATATTTAGAAAATTATTAATTCATGGAATGAGAGAGACAAAAGATTCTTAGAAATCTAATAAATATATTAATATATTATCTTATAATTGACTGGAAATTACTAATATGTCATTTAGAGATAGATCTCCACCATAATAATTAAAAAAAAAAAAAAAGAAGAGAAAGAGATGGAGATTCATTAGGATTCCTTGCTTGGATATTCGTTGGGTATAGACAAGGGTGGAGTCAGGATCTCAATTTTAGAGGGGCAAAGGAAGATTATAATTTTTTAGTTAACACAAATCAAATTCTATTATTTGAAAAATAAATTAGCAAAATTAAATTTAAATGTCTACTATAATGGTATAAAATATTAGTGTGTATATATAACATCCTTTTTTAAAAATAAATAAATAAATAAAAGTTATGTAAGGTATTTATTAAGTTTAAGGAAATATTAATTCTAGCTTGAGAATGTAAAATAAAACTTTTTGTAAAAGTATTATTAATATTTGTAATTATCATAAATAAAAACTAAAAGATATAGTTTAAAAAAACTAAAAAAAAAAAAAATGTATATAGATAAATATAAAATTATGATAAGTTAATTAACAACAAGATGTGAGTAAGGTGTTATGTAAGTGTAAATGTGTTGGCGTTATTTAGCAGTGTTTGAGCAAAGCTTAAGTTTATGAAATTTCTTGTTTTGTTGCAACAAGTTGCTTTATCAATGTTATAACAAAATGTTTCTTCCATGTTACAACATTTTTATGACATGAACAATGATGCACTTAGTGTATATTTTCAGGATATGTTTCCTTTTGTGATTTTGTGTTTTTTATTTGTACCCTGATTTGTTTAAGATTAAATCTCTCTATTTTTTAGGATATGTTTCCTTTTCCCTAATCAGATAGGAGTTGACTGAATATTGGTCTCTCAAGAAGTTGGATGAATTTGGTCATATTCAAGACCAAAATCGGTCCTTATGCAAAATAGGAAAGAATCTTTTTGTAGGTGAACTTCTTTTGTTTGTGTCCTTTTATCTCTATCTTTCTCTGCAAGATTTTTCATGTAAATCTAACTCTTTAATTACATATTTGGTTTGACTGAATTGGTCTTTGGTTTCTGGAATGAATCTAGTTTTTTTGAAGGACAGATCCAATCAAGCTAGAAATAAGAAAACACTCATATTTCTAGCAGATTTGTTTTGTTTCTTTTTATCTCTAATTAAATTTTTATTTTTTATATAATGTTGAAGAGAAAAAAGAGTGTATGTTGGTGCTTTAAAGGCTAATCGAATTCATGAAGTTTTGGTGTGCAGACAATAAACATCTAAATGTAATATGAGGGCCCCAAAATATGTACTAGAGGGCTTATGTATTTGTGAGCTATAGATTGAATCTCTCTAAGGTATTTTAGTCTTAGGAAGAGTGTGGCTTTTAAGTAAATACAATAATATAAGTTCTTTAGAAGGAAGAATTTTTTTTGTCTCGGGAGGTGGCGGTTTTTATGTTCTTGAAGGGATTTCAAGAACCATGAGTTCTTCAAGAGGAAGAACTAGTCAGTCTTTAGGAGAAGGCAAGTTTTCAAGTTTTTTAAGAGAGTTCAAAAATCTGAAGATCGCTAAAGATGAGGGGATCTCTAGTAAACTTGAATGGTGAATTGTGTACAAGCCTTACGTCAACTATAAGAGGGAATTTTATGTTAAGTAAGTCAATAAGTGTTTGTACTAGTTGAAAGTTCGTTATTAAGTTGACATCTCTCGGCGTGGCGTTATAGATGTATGTAAAAACCGAACCACGTTAAAAATGTTGTTGTAATATGTTATTTTTGTTACAACACTTAATATCTATTTTGTTATAACATTTCTTATTTCTATGTTCATTGGATTATTAGAACACAACTGGAAAAATCAGTTTTAATAAAAATTTGGGAGGTTCAAAGGAAACCAATCTTTCATGCTTTAGTATACATGAATTAAATTCTATATAAAATTGGTCTGTTAATACAAGTATATATATAATTAATATATAGTTAAATTAAAGAAAACACTTGTAAAATTTTCATTGGTTGGGGGACGTTAGACCCTGTGAGCTCCCTTTTACCTTTGTCTTTGATTATAAAGATTCGTGATGCATTTCTATTGTTGATAGGGATCCCAATCCCACACAATGGGATCTTTATCTTGGGTGGATATTCCTCACAAGGCATCTACCCAAAACATTAAAACCTCTGTTTCATCAACTCTACCTCACTCTCCATCCTTAGACCTACAATCTCAACCTGATGTGAATCCCGTATACAAAAATACCACATCCATAATCAATTGAGAAATAACCTCAAGAAAAATTAAAACAGGTTTATATAAAAATTTTGACTCATTGATTATGTCATTCAATAACCAAAACTATAAAGAATTTTGACCTATTAGATATATGATAACCAAGAACCAAAATTATAACAAGAATGATATTAATGTTACCCCCAAGACATAGATGAGAAGATGGTAGATAAGTCATGGTTTCGATCATCACAAGTATAACCTGATAAGATCACATCATCAAAAGCTTAACTTGATAAGATCATGATATTCAATCGTCACAAACATAGCTTCATAAGATCATATCGCCATAAGCTTATCCTAATAAGATCATGATTTTAATCGTCATAAGTATAGCTTGATAAGATCACATCACCATAAACTTAGCTTGATAAAATCACATGTTCATGAAGAATATAAGAAGGAAACTCTCATTCCATTATCTCAAAACTCATGTTTTCATCTTTGCTTGGTGCAACCATGACATGCCATATTTAAAGGCTCCAAAATATATATTTTCAAGGACAATTAATGTTTGCAGCTATTCATCTAACTACCCTTGTAAAACTGAACCCTCATTTTCTAAAAAATAATTTTCTTGTTCAGTGTATTGTATTTTTTGGATGAATAGTGACTCGTAAAAACTGACCACGGAATCATAACTTTTGGAATAAGATTTTTGTTTTTTTGATGAATAGTATTTTCGAACGGAATCGGTCATCGTGAGTAATAATTTTCGAAAAATGAAACTCATTAGTTAAAAAGTTTCGAAATTAATATTAAAGTTGAGAGGAATTAAAACGGATCGAAAATAAGTCCATTTGATTAGATTAAATGTGATCCGAAAATCTTCGACCAAAATGCCCTTCGATTATTTTGGGAGTAATAAAGTAATTTGAAGTGCCCGGAGGCGTAAATCGAATTCTAGTGCGATCCCCGAATAGATTGGAAGTAATTTTTGACCTTACGGAAATTAAATATTGTGAAGTGACCGGATTCGGATGCATACTCAAATTTCCGTGGAGTTTGCAAACGTGTCGATTCAATTATAATAAAACTTCCATACGGACTGGAAATGATTTTCGAGTTTGAAATTAGCATGAGAATTAATTACGGTTTTAAAATAAATTTAGTGCCAAAGGAAATTACCAAAAAGGGCATGAGTTAATAAGTTGTTATAATTTAAGTACAAGGGCATTTCGGGAAGCAAAAGTGTGATTGGAGTGCATGGAAGACATGTGGTGTGCAAGTGGGGGAATGCTAGAATGTGTGAAAGACAAATGGTAAGAGTGCATGGAAATGGAAGCATGCATAGTTGACATGTGGAAAATGTGCCATGCAAAAGATGGACATATGGGATCCATGTAGGAGTCATGCATGAGCCAAGTGTGTGAAAGCTTGACAAATGTAATTTATAGATGAAATGAAGTCTTAAATGAGTGCCATGTGGAAGGGTGATGTAAGAGGTATATATGTAACGTCCTTCGCCCGACTTCCGTTACGGGCGAAAATCCAGAACGAAGAACATTGCTTTCCTAATAAATTTGTTTCTGTTACTTTTGAAAAAAAAAAACTGTTATCATTCTAAAGCTCGTTACTAATAGAAGAATTTTTTTTTTTTTTTAAACATAAATTCGACAGAGTTTCCCCTGTTTTTCTTAAATCCCAAAATCTGTTTTCTGTAATTGAAATTCTAACATTTCTAAAACATCAATTTCTAGACTCCCATTTGGACATCCCGTCCGTTTCCAAAACATTTTATTACTTAAATATATCATAAACATTTATATGCATACATAACCAAAAGTAAACTTTTAAGAAATATACATAAGCTTTTATACAGAATTTTGTTATAATTAAGTGAAATACAATAATTTACACAAATATACATGTGTCCCAAAAATGCATGATCATATGCAATATATCTATATATCTACCAAAAGCGTAGAGGGAATGGTGACTATCTGAGCCTTCGTGTACAAGCTATTTCCCCTGTCTAAAGATGGAGTCAAAAGGTTCAACCTGCGCGCGGTAAATCAATGCACTAAGCATAATTGCTTAATAGGTATACACATAATCTAATTTCTCAATTTCAAATGTAATTTCATTCGTAACTAAAAGCATTCTAATTTTAACATTCATAAATATATATATGTATACGTTGCATAAAAATACTTAAACATATAGTTCACAATTTTTCGAGTTCAACATTTTTCAAAGCATTGAACATTTCATTTCACATAACATTTTCATTTCATTGCTTATAACATTTTTCAGTGCCCTTAGTAAACATATATTCGATACTCATGTATTGGTATATGGGTTTCCGACATTGAACACGTGGTGATTACCTACCGGAATAACAGTCGACCCTGGCATCGACCGCTCGGTGATTATCCACCGGGTCGTATATCATATCACATAATCGTTCGGGACCGGACACATGGTGCCTCTCATAGTCCATAATGAATCGATTTAGTGCATGCAAATAAACGGTACAACTGCTAAGTTCCCTACTGACATGTCAATTACCAATTTTCATTTACCGATATCTAAGTTTACAAGGGCTATTTACAACATAACGTTTGTATCACATTTTACACATTGGTTTTAGTATCAAGATTTTCATAACAATTCAATTCCGCTTTTCCTTTTAAGTATAGGCAAATAAGTTTGTAAATGCATTGTATTAAAACGATATAGCAATCTCATTTAATAAAATCACTTCACAATGAAAACACTTTCAAGTGAAATTAAAGATAATGTGTATACCGACCTCAAAAGGATTTGATCTTTGAATCGAATGCTCCCTTATGCTTTACCCTTATTCTCTGATCGAGAATCCGGTTCGTCGAGTTCTCCTTGACCTTTCATTAAAACAATCAGAGCAAAATTTTACTTACATATGGTACTAATATTACTTAATGCACTATAATTATATGCTCTACTATAACGTATCCTAAACACTTCCGTTTGATAGCAATTCGAAACAGCTTATAATATCCTTTTTATGACTGTCTTTCCTGCATTGAAAATAATCTCAAAACAACCCATTAAAATAGCTTATGACAGCCCAACAACCAATACGAAAACAACATTCAAAGAACTCAAAACAGCACATATAACATTCTAAAAACAGCATGTAACAGCCCTTAAAAACAGCTTGCTACTCCTCATTTTATCAGTCCATAACTAGCATATTTATAGCTCATATAATAACACTTTAACAGCTCATTTATATAGCATGAAAACAGCCTTTAAACAATTCAAAAATAGTCCTTAAACATGCTAAAAACTGCACATAATTTTCATGAAAACTGCATGTCCAAAACAGCCCATAAATTGTCACATCATCTTTCATTTACACGAATTAACTCTAACAAACCATCATGAAATCTCTCAGTCATTTTCATCATAGATATTCATTCGAATCACATTCAAATATCATTTAACATCATGACACTTTAATCACAATTCATTCGGTACTAAATTGCAAACTAATGCATTTCGAAAACATGGAAAACTCTATCGAAACACTTGAAAACAACCTAGCGATATTCAAATAACTTTTCAATACTCTAAAGCATATCGTTGCCAATCATTTTTCATGCCAAAAAATTTCAAAACGAAAAGCAAAACATAACAGCCCATACTTTCCCTCCATAACAGCCCCTACACGGCTTTCGCAACGCAAATCCAACATCGAAAATCAATCGCAAACACGTCAAAAACTTAATCAAACGAACCTCCGCACTAACGATGTTCTAAATCCTATATCCCAAACATGTCAACATTAATTTGTTCCATATCTCAATCCTAAATATTTTTCATCCAAGACGGAAACCATAAATCTAGAACTTACCTCTCCACAAGCGTTTCGAAAGCTTCGAAAATTAGCACGAAGGGCTGTCCAAATTAATTTCCTTATCCACGACTTCCTTCAACCCAAATGGACACCATTAACATTTAAACATCACTCAAATCATGATAACAGTATCAACGGGGCAGCAACTTACCTTTGCTTGAGCTGTTTTTTGTTTCGAAACAGCTCTCTGGCAATTAAGACGGTGACGACGCTCTCAAGTTTGCTATCGGTAGCAACTTCTTCTTTCACTAGCAAGCTGTCTTCTCTTCAGGTCTGCTTCCCTTCGGCTCTGAAATGGTGTTCAGTCTGACTTGATAGCAGCTCAGCATAGCTCGCACAACTGCAGCAATCGGCTACAACGGAAACAGCAACTGGTTCACGGTAGTACCTCAATAGCGGCGACAACAGCTGCACTCTCGCCAGCAACTCCTCAAGGTAGCAGCTTCTCCAGACAGCAACAGCTCACCATCTTCCTCATGCTAGTAGCTCCTCTCGCCAGCAGCAGAAGCTTCATGGCCTTGATTGTCCACGAACTGCACATGCATACCGAACAACTCACTCTTTCTTGCTTGCATGCATAGTTTCTTGGCTCCGATCTGCTATTGGGTTGCTTTGCTTCAGATTTGCTCTCGGTTCTCTCTTCTTCCACAAGCAGCACGCACAAATTCAGCTTGCTTCTTAACCGAGGATCTCCTTCCTCTCAATCTCTTTGTTGCTCACTATTTCTCACTCTTGATCTTAAGACAAATGAGAGACCGAATGCATTTGTTTTCATCACTTTCAATTTTTATTTCAATTTATTTAATTCCCTTGCATGACAGATGTCCTTGATTTCTCTTGTATGCTTGCCATGTGTCCCTCATGGCCCACTTATTCTATTTATTTCTCCCATGCCATCAATTCTCGCTTTATGATTTCGCTTTTTGCTCGGATTCGCTTCGGGTCCTCCTGAAAATTTAATAAAAATCCAAATTCACATACGGGAACTTTATTAGATTCCGAATAAATATTTGAATCCGGACGCTCTAATTTATTTTATGAGATTGGATTAAATAATTATCCCCGAACCCATCTGGAGAATTTTATAAAAATTCAATTACTACTCTGGATCTATACGGATAATTAATTGCATCATCCCTTAATTAATAATCAACATTTAATAAATTATTTGGACATCGAAACGACATGTTACAATTGTCCCCTCTAAAAGAAATTTCGTCCTCAAAATTTGCCTTAACTGAATAGATGAGGATATTGATTTTGCATTATCTCTTCGCTCTCCCACGTAGCTTCTTCAACATTATGGTTCCTCTAGAGAACTTTGACTAACGGAATCTTCTTGTTCCTAAGTTCCCTGATTTCCCAATCCAAGATTTTTACTAGTTCCTCCTCGTAGGTCATGTCGGGTTGTATTTCAATAGCTTCATAAGAGATTATATGAGATAGATCTGATCTGTATCTCCTCAACATAGATACATGGAACACATTATGTATCTTATCCAATTCCGATGGTAAAACAAGTCTATAGGCTATCGGTCCTATACGCTCAATGATCTCGTATGGGCCAATAAACCTAGGACTTAACTTTCCTTTCTTTCCAAACCGAAGCACTCGCTTCCACGGAGATACCCTGAGAAAGACCTTGTCTCCAACTTGATATTCAATATCTTTCCTCTTCAAGTCCGCATAGGACTTTTGTCGATCGGATGCGGCTTTTAATCTTTCCTTAATAATCTTCACTTTTTCTTTAGTCTGCTCCACCAGATCAAGCCCGACTAACTTGCTTTCACCCAACTCGGTCTAACGTAAGGGTGTTCGATATTTTCTCCCATATAAGGCTTCATACGGTGCCATTTTAATACTTGCTTGGTAGCTGTTGTTATAAGCAAATTCTATCAGTGGAAGATGGTTATCCCAACTCCCTTTAAAATTAATCACACAGCTTCTAAGCATGTCTTCAAACACCTAAATTACTCTTTCTAATTGCCCATCCATCTATAGATGGAAGGCTGTACTGAAATGCAACTGAGTTGTAAAACCCAAAACCGCGTTCGTCGGAGAGCGAAATATTTTTCCGATGGATCGCGTCCGATCGGAAAAATATATTTATCGAGCCCGAAAATTTTTGGAATAATTATTTTCAATTAAGAAAAATAAATTCGTGTTTGTGAAATCGGATTTGAGATATTAAATAATTTCGAGTGTGCGAATAGAGATTATATCAAAAGCAGATTCCAGGACGGACGGACGGAAATGAAATCGGAATCCGAGTTTGGAATTAAAAAGCAAGAATGTATGAGAAATAGAATAAAAAGAATGCATGTTGGTGACACGTGTCACACATGCAATGGTGGAAGGTGACAAGTGTTTAAGAAAAACAAAAGCAATTATGTTAAAAGCTTAAAAATCAAGAAATGCAATAAAATAAAAGAATGAAGAAAACAAGCTAATAAAAGCTTGGTCGGTCATCATTATTCATTCAAGAGAAACAAATCCAAGCTAGTAACATTTCGGTCGCCTAAAAGCAAACCCGATTGAGATAGAGATTGAGAGAGAGAGAGAGAGAGAGTTGTGTGCCTTTATATCTCACTCGATCTCCCTGCTTCATCAGATCTGAGAGTGTGAAATGTGAGAGGTGCTGTTCGTGTAAGTGAGATCTGAGAGATTGAGAGAAGATCAAGCTACTGTCTTCAAACCAAGGTGAAGCAAAGTGGAAGAAGACTTCAGATCTGAGGCAAAGAAGGACATGCAAGGACAGATCTGAGCTCTTCAAATCGTGCATGCAAGCTAGGCGTAGTCAGACCGTGAGCCGTGCAGCTGCTGGTGTGAGGAGTTGAGCTGCTGCCTTGTCCACTGCCGTGAGGTTGCTGTCGTCGTTACCGTTGCAAGCTTGCTGTCGTGAGCTTGCTGTCTGACCGTGAACAAGAAGACAGCTGCTGGAGTGAGAAGGCTGGGCTCAAGCTGCCGTCGCCGCTGCTGTCACGTTGCTGGGTGCTGTCGCCGTGACCAAGTGCTGCCGTGAAGCTCCAGTTGCTGCCGAGTTGCTGCTGTTGTCGTGATTGGTGCTATCTTGTTGCCGATTGTTGCTGTGTGCTGTCTTCGTAAGTTGCTGCTCTCAAGCTTATTCAAGTGCATCATTTCAGAGCTGAAAGGAAGCAGAAGAGAAGATAGTTGCTGCTGGAATGAGACAGATAGCTGCCGCGAGTAATTCGTCGTCGTCGCACTTGCTTGGAGGTTGTTTCGAAGCGAATCTGGTAAAGTAAGTGCTGTCCCCATTTCTTTTGTTGAGTTGTTTCGAGAATTTATAAACGTGCTTGTGAATTAGAAATCAGATTTGGTCGACAATTGTTAATTGCTATGATTGGGCTTAGGATTGAGAACCTCGTTAGTGCGGAGGTTCGTTCATTTTGTTGTTTTGGTTGGTTGTGAATGATTTGGTAAACGATCATATTTGTTGCGAGTTTTGAATACGGGCTGTTACGATAAGTTAGGGGCTGTTAACACATGTTTTTAGTTTCTTGTTCGTCGTCGTGGAAATTAATTCATTTAAGTGTGTTTTAAAGTATCAAAAATTCGTCGAATTTTTTAGAAATCGTTTCCGAGCGATTCGGTTGAATTTTCCCCAAATACGAGCATTGTTAATTTGTGATTTTAGTTGACGAATATGAAAGTAAATGTGAGGTTAGCTCGCTGCCCCAAGATTGTTTTTAAGCCCGTTAAAGTGTTTAAGTTGAAGTTAGAATAATTTGAGTTTTAACAAAGATAATCGGATAGTTTTTGGTTTCGCGCGAAATCGTTAATTGTCGAAATTTCGGAGTTGAAAACGGATATGAATATACATTAAGCTTGCTGCCATATTTTCTTCTTTAGGCTTAATCATATTTGAATATTCGTTTGCCGTGTTTTAAGTAAAGTCTCGAGTTGAATTTGACAATAAGTTTAAGCGGAAGCAAAGGAATTGCGCGAAACGCTAAAATCGATAAATCGCGATATTAGTTGAAATCGCGTAAGCTTTAAGTTCGTCGTTTGGTTTCGAATCTTCTGTTTAGTGAATTCATTAGAATCTGATTTCGATGATGTTATATTAGATTCGAATGGCATAGTTGTTGGTTTTGTAACCATAGAGTTTCGAGTAGTTTAAGTCGCGATATCGAATCGGTTTGAAATAGTTTTCGCATGCGAATATGAGTTTTTCGTTTTGTTATCGTGTAAGGATAGTCACTTGAGTTATTGTGAGTAGAAATCCTCGTATGGCTTAAATTTTAGTTGCGTGCGAGTTGTGTTTTAATGACATCCCGATCGAAATCAAATGTAGGTGAATCGGATACCGGGCGAGAGCTATATCAGGAGTGGTTGATCAGTTATTGGAAGCAAGTTGTGAGTGTACATTTTTATTAAGCTTTCGTGAATTCTGTTATATGAAATTATTAATGCGATGTAGTTTATGATTATGTTATTCAAGTAACATTTAAATATTATCGCTTTCCCTATAATGCATATATAGTTGTATATATGTAATTAGTCATAAAGATACTTGAGAACGTTATTTCCATAATTGCGTTTTCGCTCTAGAAAGCAAGTTTTTCGGTTTTAAACCGTAAGTAGAAAACAAAGCACTTATGAGATAAATTTTAAAGGTAAATTATATCTCTTTAGTTTATCTTAACTCTTAACAGAACCCGGCCGAGGTACTCTATGCGTGTATGTTACTAAACGGGGAATCGTAATCCCAAGTTCCCGTTCGCCTATTAGACGGGGGGAACCGTAATCCCAAGTTCCCGTACGGCTTAATCTGCGGGGGGAATCGTAATCCCAAGTTCCTGTATGCCTATCAGATGGGGGGAATCGTAATCCCAAGTTCCCGTACGGCTTAACATTCGGGGGGAATCGTAATCCCAAGTTCCCGTATATTTCCAGATGTTAGGGGGGAATCGTAATCCCAAGTTCCCGCATTTGAGTACACGCAAGCAGAAAAGTTCTAGTATTTCATGTCATATAGATATTTAGTTTAAGAGCTTAAGAGAAGAAGTTGTTTTAGAGTTACCATTCTAAGTTGAAATACGTCAATAGACGTTAGTTTAGAGTAAAAGAATCTTTTGCTTTTATAAGCCGTATCATTTTCAAAATACTAATGAAAGTAGAATTTATTATTTATGTGCACTCACTGAGTTATTCTCACCATCATTTTCTGTTTTATTTAAATTCCTCCCCAGGTGTAGGAGCGAGCATCGCGGCGGAGGTATCTCCATCGGATGTACAGGCGAGCTGCAGACGCGACCACGCTGCACTAGTTTTAAACACGCCATCATGTATTGCATTTATTATCATCTTTCAGATTTCTCAAGTTTTGTAAATATTGTTTTGGGATAAAGTATTTTACTTGAATATCATGCATGATGTATAAGATTTTATTCAAGTTGCTTCCGTATTATTTCATGATTGTGAGTTTGAAAAAGGGCCTGAGGCCCACTGATTATGAAATATTTGTGGATACAATTATACAGGTTTTGTCAAGTATTTTACAGGGTGAAATTTTAGAAAAACAGCCGTTGTGCTGCCGGATTTTCGTGAAAATCCTATTTCTATAAAGTTATTTTCAACAAACAAAATTCCCACCCAGTTTCAAAACAAAAAGGATTTCAAGTATTTTAGAATAGAAAAGAGGCTTAGCTCCATAGGAACTTTCCAGTCGGAGCAGATCTCGACTGGGAAGCCACCGTGGGGTGCCGGGCAGGTCGCCTAGCTAGCAGTTAGAAAAGGGGCCTGTCAACGTTGGTATCAGAGCAAAGATTTTAAATGCATTACATGATTTTCAAGTATTTTCATAGTATTTCTCAACATCATTCATTTTATGATTGAATATCTGGTTCAAGTGCAGTGAGTCATGCGTCGCGTCAGTCGTCCGTATACTCAAAGAGCCGCAGATGATGCTCCTCCTGCTACCCCGGAGGTAGAAGAACAAGTAAGTGAATCTGTTAATAATCAGCAGCCAGAGTTTCCATTTGAGCCTACAGCAATAGAGTCCGAACTGGATCCAATTGAGAGACTAGCCCAGGTTATTCAAGGGCTAAGGCCGCAAGTACCAAGCACCACCGTAGAGAGGGCATGAAAATTAGGTGCAGATGCATTTGATGGCACAGGTGGTCCAGAAATCGCAACAGAATGGTTAGACAACACCGAGAGGGTGTTAGATTAGATGGAGTGCACCGACCCCCAGAAAGTGTCCATTTCTTCATTCTTGTTACGAGCGTCAGCTAGAGATTGGTGGGATTCCGTCAAGCGGAGAGCAACCGAACAAGTCACATGGGAAAAGTTCAAAGAGGAATTCAATGAGAAATTCTACCCAAGGGTATATAGGGACGCAAAGATCGAGGAGTTTTACAATCTTGTTCAGGGTAGTATGTCATTAGAGGAATATGAAAAGAAGTTTACTGAGCTGTCTCGAGTAGCTCCGTTTATAGTGAGTGACGAGGTGAACAAGTGCCATAAGTTTGTGCAGGGCCTAAATCCGAAGATCAAGGCATATGTGGTAGCCGCAGAGCACAGAGAGTATGGACGACTAGTTGAAGCAGTATTGAGGGTGGAAAGGACTGTGCTGGGTGATAAAGAACAGGTGCAGAACTCGAAGCGCAGTCATGGTTCAAGATGGTATACAGAAGGTTCCAGCAAGTCCCCTAAGGCTGGAGACAAATCCAAAAGGTCAGATAGTAACCTCAAGAGTCACCAAGCAAAGTCGAGTCAGAGTTCTGCAAGATCACTCTCGAGATCCCAGAACAAAGGTGGTAGCCAAAGGAGAACAGGGATCTGTAAGCAATGTGGTAGAGTCCATCGAGGAGAATGTTATATAGGTATTTTCGGTTGCTACCACTATGGTCAGGAGGGACATTATAAGAAAGATTGTCCGCAGAAAGCAACAGGAGCTAGTGGATTGAGACCGCTTGCTCAGGGACAATCTAGTAGAAGTCAGTCGTGAGATAAGATAGGTTCACAGATGAAAGAACCAGGGACTACAGTTCAATCTGGAAGAGGTGTTGGTAGAGGTTTTCCACCCAGAAGACCGTCAGAGAGACCTCGTGCAAGCTAGAGTATTGTAGTAACTCAGTAGAAGGCTGAAGCTGTGCCAAATTTATGGCAGGTGTGATGCATTAATCAAGTAAGTGTATTTAGTTATTCAAGTTATGAATTTTATAATTCATGAAAGTATTGAGTATGTTTGATAGATTCTAGTGTTGTGATGCATTGCATCAAAGTTGTGTAAATTTCGAGGACGAAATTTTTATAAGGAGGAGTGAATTGTAAAACCCAAAACCGCGTTCGTCGGAGAGCGAAATATTTTTCCGATGGATCGCGTCCGATCGGAAAAATATATTTATCGAGCCCAAAAATTTTTGGAATAATTATTTTCAATTAAGAAAAATAAATTCGTGTTTGTGAAATCGGATTTGAGATATTAAATAATTCCGAGTGTGCGAATAGAGATTATATCAAAAGCAGATTCCAGGACGGACGGACGGAAATGAAATCGGAATCCGAGTTTGGAATTAAAAAGCAAGAATGTATGAGAAATAGAATAAAAAGAATGCATGTTGGTGACACGTGTCACACATGCAATGGTGGAAGGTGACAAGTGTTTAAGAAAAACAAAAGCAATTATGTTAAAAGCTTAAAAATCAAGAAATGCAATAAAATAAAAGAATGAAGAAAACAAGCTAATAAAAGCTTGGTCGGTCATCATTATTCATTCAAGAGAAACAAATCCAAGCTAGTAACATTTCGGTCGCCTAAAAGCAAACCCGATTGAGATAGAGATTGAGAGAGAGAGAGAGAGAGAGTTGTGTGCCTTTATATCTCACTCGATCTCCCTGCTTCATCAGATCTGAGAGTGTGAAATGTGAGAGGTGCTGTTCGTGTAAGTGAGATCTGAGAGATTGAGAGAAGATCAAGCTACTGTCTTCAAACCAAGGTGAAGCAAAATGGAAGAAGACTTCAGATCTGAGGCAAAGAAGGACATGCAAGGACAGATCTGAGCTCTTCAAATCGTGCATGCAAGCTAGGCGTAGTCAGACCGTGAGCCGTGCAGCTGCTGGTGTGAGGAGTTGAGCTGCTGCCTTGTCCACTGCCGTGAGGTTGCTGTCGTCGTTACCGTTGCAAGCTTGCTATCGTGAGCTTGCTGTCTGACCGTGAACAAGAAGACAGCTGCTGGAGTGAGAAGGCTGGGCTCAAGCTGCCGTCGCCGCTGCTGTCACGTTGCTGGGTGCTGTCGCCGTGACCAAGTGCTGCCGTGAAGCTCCAGTTGCTGCCGAGTTGCTGCTGTTGTCGTGATTGGTGCTGTTTTGCTGCCGATTATTGTTGTGTGTTGTCTTCGTAAGTTGCTGCTGTCAAGCTTATTCAAGTGCATCATTTCAGAGCTGAAAGGAAGCAGAAGAGAAGATAGTTGCTGCTGGAATGAGACAGATAGCTGCCGCGAGTAATTCGTCGTCGTCGCACTTGCTTGGAGGTTGTTTCGAAGCGAATCTGGTAAAGTAAGTGCTGTCCCCATTTCTTTTGTTGAGTTGTTTCGAGAATTTATAAACGTGCTTGTGAATTAGAAATCAGATTTGGTCGACAATTGTTAATTGCTATGATTGGGCTTAGGATTGAGAACCTCGTTAGTGCGGAGGTTCGTTCATTTTGTTGTTTTGGTTGGTTGTGAATGATTTGGTAAACGATCGTATTTGTTGCGAGTTTTGAATACAGGCTGTTACGATAAGTTAGGGGCTGTTAACACATGTTTTTAGTTTCTTGTTCGTCGTCGTGGAAATTAATTCATTTAAGTGTGTTTTAAAGTATCAAAAATTCGTCGAATTTTTTAGAAATCGTTTCCGAGCGATTCGGTTGAATTTACCCCAAATACGAGCATTGTTAATTTGTGATTTTAGTTGACGAATATGAAAGTAAATGTGAGGTTAGCTCGCTGCCCCAAGATTGTTTTTAAGCCCGTTAAAGTGTTTAAGTTGAAGTTAGAATAATTTGAGTTTTAACAAAGATAATCGGATAGTTTTTGGTTTCGCGCGAAATCGTTAATTGTCGAAATTTCGGAGTTGAAAACGGATATGAATATACATTAAGCTTGCTGCCATATTTTCTTCTTTAGGCTTAATCATATTTGAATATTCGTTTGCCGTGTTTTAAGTAAAGTCTCGAGTTGAATTTGACAATAAGTTTAAGCGGAAGCAAAGGAATTGCGCGAAACGCTAAAATCGATAAATCGCGATATTAGTTGAAATCGCGTAAGCTTTAAGTTCGTCGTTTGGTTTCGAATCTTCTGTTTAGTGAATTCATTAGAATCTGATTTCGATGATGTTATATTAGATTCGAATGGCATAGTTGTTGGTTTTGTAACCATAGAGTTTCGAGTAGTTTAAGTCGCGATATCGAATCGGTTTGAAATAGTTTTCGCATGCGAATATGAGTTTTCCGTTTTGTTATCGTGTGAGGATAGTCACTTGAGTTATTGTGAGTAGAAATCCTCATATGGCTTAAAGTTTAGTTGCGTGCGAGTTGTGTTTTAATGACATCCCGATCGAAATCAAATGTAGGTGAATCGGATACCGGGCGAGAGCTATATCAGGAGTGGTTGATCAGTTATTGGAAGTAAGTTGTGAGTGTACATTTTTATTAAGCTTTCGTGAATTCTGTTATATGAAATTATTAATGCGATGTAGTTTATGATTATGTTATTCAAGTAACATTTAAATATTATCGCTTTCCCTATAATGCATATATAGTTGTATATATGTAATTAGTCATAAAGATACTTGAGAACGTTATTTCCATAATTGAGTTTTCGCTCTAGAAAGCAAGTTTTTCTGTTTTAAACCGTAAGTAGAAAACAAAGCACTTATGAGATAAATTTTAAAGGTAAATTATATCTCTTTAGTTTATCTTAACTCTTAACAGAACCCGGTCGAGGTACTCTATGCGTGTATGTTACTAAACGGGGGGAATCGTAATCCCAAGTTCCCGTTCGCCTATTAGACGGGGGGAACCGTAATCCCAAGTTCCCGTACGGCTTAATCTGCGGGGGGAATCGTAATCCCAAGTTCCCGTATGCCTATCAGATGGGGGGAATCGTAATCCCAAGTTCCCGTACGGCTTAACATTCGGGGGGAATCGTAATCCCAAGTTCCCGTATATTTCCAGATGTTAGGGGGGAATCGTAATCCCAAGTTCCCGCATCTGAGTACACGCAAGCAGAAAAGTTCTAGTATTTCATGTCATATAGATATTTAGTTTAAGAGCTTAAGAGAAGAAGTTGTTTTAGAGTTACCATTCTAAGTTGAAATACGTCAATAGACGTTAGTTTAGAGTAAAAGAATCTTTTGCTTTTATAAGCCGTATCATTTTCAAAATACTAATGAAAGTAGAATTTATTATTTATGTGCACTCACTGAGTTATTCTCACCATCATTTTCTGTTTTATTTAAATTCCTCCCCAGGTGTAGGAGCGAGCATCGCGGCGGAGGTATCTCCATCGGATGTACAGGCGAGCTGCAGACGCGACCACGCTGCACTAGTTTTAAACACGCCATCATGTATTGCATTTATTATCATCTTTCAGATTTCTCAAGTTTTGTAAATATTGTTTTGGGATAAAGTATTTTACTTGAATATCATGCATGATGTATAAGATTTTATTCAAGTTGCTTCCGTATTATTGCATGATTGTGAGTTTGAAAAAGGGCCTGAGGCCCACTGATTATGAAATATTTGTGGATACAATTATACAGGTTTTGTCAAGTATTTTACAGGGTGAAATTTTAGAAAAACAGCCGTTGTGCTGCCGGATTTTCGTGAAAATCCTATTTCTATAAAGTTATTTTCAACAAATAAAATTCCCACCCAGTTTCAAAACAAAAAGGATTTCAAGTATTTTAGAATATAAAAGAGGCTTAGCTCCATAGGAACTTTCCAGTCGGAGCAGATCTCGACTGGGAAGCCACCGTGGGGTGCCGGGCAGGTCGCCTAGCTAGCAGTTAGAAAAGGGGCCTGTCATGAGTACCCAAAGCTTCCTGCAATTTCTTCCAAAACCTGAATGTAAATCTCGGGTCTCGATCGGAAATGATAGATATGGTTACCCCATGCAATCTGACAATCTCTCTAATGAATAGCTCAGCCAACCTATCCAATGAGTAATCAACTCTGATTGGAATAAAATGGGCTGACTTGGTTAAGCGATCCACAATCACCCAAATTGAATCATGCTTGCTCCGAGTAAGCGGTAGACCAATAACGAAATCCATAGTAATTTGATCCCATTTCCATTCTGGTATAAAATCGGCTGTAGAAGACCTGATGAAACCTGATGTTCCGCCTTTACTTGCTGACATGTCATGCATTTACTCATAAAGTCTACGATCTCCTTTTTCATTCTGATCCACCAGTAATGATTCTTCAAATCTTGATATATTTTAGTACTTCCTGGGTGTATAGCATAAGGACTACTATAGGCTTCCGTAAGAATAATCTTCTTCAATTCTTCATCATTCGGAACACAGATTCTATCTTTAAAATATAGGAAACCGTCATCCCTCACGGTGAACTCAGTCTCTTTCCCCTGTGAAATTTGTCTACTAATAGCTGCAAACTTTTCATCTAATTTCTGCTTTTCTTGAATTTGATGCAATAGATTCGGCTTCACTTTTAACTCTGCCACTAAAACATTATCTTGGGTCACCTGTAAATTGGCATTCATGGCTCTTCAAGAAACCAAAGCTTTACAACTCAATGCATCGGCTACCACATTGGCTTTCCCTGGGTGATAGTCAATAATATAATCGTAGTCTTTGATTAGCTCCATCCATTTTCTTTGTCTCAAGTTCAACTCTTTTTAAGAAGGCAAATATTTTAGGCTCTTGTGATCTGTATAAATGTAGCATCTTTCCCCATAGAGGTAATGTCTCCAAATTTTAATGCAAAGACAATAGCTGCTAACTCCAGATCATGCGTCGGATAATTCCTTTCATGAGTCTTTAACTGTCTAGAGGCATAAGCAACTACTTTTCCTTCCTGCATTAGCACACAACCAAGTCCCTTATGGGAAGCATCACTATAGACCACAAAATCCTTATCGGTTACTAGCTGAGTAAGGATTGGAGCCTCTACAAGCATCACCTTTAATCTGTCGAAAGCTGCCTAACACTTCTCAGTCCACTCATACTTAACATCTTTGTGGAGCAATCGAGTCAATGGAGTCGCTATGGATGAGAATCCTTTGACAAAACGCCTGTAATATCCAGCCAAGCCGAAGAAGCTTCTGACTTCTGAGATATTCTTCGGAGGTTGCCATTCCATAACAGTTTCTATTTTCTTCGGATCTGCACGAATTCCTTCAGCAGATACAATATGTTCCAAAAAAGCAATTTCAGTGAGCCAAAACTCACATTTATTCAGCTTGGCGAATAATTGCTTTTCTCTCAAGGTTTGTAAGACTACCCAAAGCTGTCTATCATGATCCTTTCGGGTCTTAGAGTACACCAGAATATCATCAATGAATACCACAACGAACTGATCTAGATACGGACGGAAAATATGATTCATTAAATCCATAAAAGCTATAGGCGCATTCGTTAGTCCAAATGGCATCACCACAAATTCATAATGTCCATATCTAGTCCTGAATGCAGTCTTGGGAATGTCCAACTCCTTTACTCATAACTACTGATAACCGGATCGAAGGTCAATCTTGGAGAAAACACTTGCTCCTCTCAACTGGTCAAATAAATCATCAATCCGAGGCAAGGGATATTTATTCTTGACTGTAAGTTTATTCAACTAACTGTAATCCACACACAGCCTCAAAGATCCATCTTTCTTCTTAACAAATAGCACAGGTGCTCCCCATGGGGACATGTTCGATCGAATAAATCCCTTGTCAAGTAACTCATGTAACTGAATCTTTAATTCCTTTGGTTCAATAGGTGCCATTTTATACGGAGCCATTGACACTGGTGCAGTGTCTGGCATAATATTGATGAATAATTCAACTTCCCTTTCCGGAGGCAAACCCAGTAATTCATCCGGAAACACATCTAGAAAATCACACACTGAGGGTATATCTTAAAGTTGAGATCTAGCTTGGCGAGAATCAACAATATGAGCAAGATAAGCTTCGCACCCTTTTCTTCCTAATTTCATAGCAGACACAGTTGAAATCACATTAGAGAGATAATCTGATCTCTCTCCCACCATAGTTACTTCATTACCATCCACAGTCTTAAGTGTGATTCTTTTCAGATGACAATCAATCATGACTTGGTGCCTGGCTAACCAATCCATACCCAAAATCATATCAAACTCCTGAAATGGTAACACCATCAGATCACTCGAAAACTCATGTCCCTGAAGCCAAATGGAACAATCTTTATATACCCTATTCACGATCACACTGTGACCTAAGGGATTACTAACCACTATTTCATTCTCGGTGACATTAACCTATAAATTCTTATCTCTAGGTATGGAAGTGAAAATGTATGAATGAGTAGATCCTGGGTCTATCAATGCACGAACAGAAATATCAAAGATGGAAATCGTACCAACTATCACATCTGGAGCATCCTAATCATCCTGGGCCTTGATCGCGTATGCACGAGCCGGGACACGGGTATCTCGTCTCTCTGCGGAGTCTGGTACTCCCCTCAACCTACTGCTCTGCGCCTCTGACTGATTAGGACCCAGTCTCCTCCCCTTATGAACTAAAGGAGTTGATGCTTCTGACTGAGGAGCGGAAGCGGCTCTATTCTTTGGACAATATTTCTGAATATGGTCATGCGATCCGCATATATAACATGCTCCTGTAATTCTCCAGCATTCTCCCCTATGCTTTTTACCATAATGATCACATGGAGGCAAAGCTGATCTTCCAATAATACTTCCTGGTGCACCGACAACGGAACCCATGGACTGTACTGGTTGAGTAGAAGAACCCTGTCCTCATCTCTAAGTCTGGCCACTAGTCTGTGGTCCTTTCTGTTTTTTACTGAAGGGCTGAGAAGAGCTAGACTGTCTCTGACCCCTTCTTTGCTGTTTTAGTCTTTTCTTGCCCGTTCTTCCTTCTTAATCCTTTCCACATTTAATGCTGTTGCAACCAGCTGTGGAAAATCCTCAAACTGATGAGTGGTGACCTAAAGGCAAATATAATCATGCAAACCGTCCTCAAACCTCCTGCATCTATTAGCCTCTGAGGCCACTATTTCCCTAGCATACTTGCTCAACCTGTTGAATTCCCTCTTATATTCTGTAACGGTCAACTGTCTCTGCTTCAGATTTATAAATTCCCTTTTCAAATTTTCGATGTGGATACGGCCAATATACTTCCTTTTAAACTCTCTCTGGAAGAACTCCCAAGTCCTCCCCTCAAGGGGTACCGATTGAATCAGAGAAATTCACCACTGATATGCATCTTCCTGAAGTAAGGAAACCGCACACTCCACACTCTCCTTAGGAGTGCAATGTAATTGTTGTAAAATCCTCTCTGTTCTTTCTAGCCAAAACTTGGCAGTTGAGGCGTATTGGTCTTTTCTCCCATTGAAATTGTGGGACTGAACCTTGCCGTCCTTTCAAGTATAGACTTCCTAGGTATTGCCCTAGCTACATGCTGAAAGAATTCAGCCATTTGTTCCATGAAGATGGGTTGACCCTGTGCCGCCGGTCTTTCCCCTTAAGGACCTACGGACCCTCCAGACAAACCTCTAGCCACACTAGCTGGACTACCCTGCTCTGACGCACCACTGCCCTCAGTGGCTCTAACATCGAAGGGTTCCATCCTGAACCCTACATAAGACAAAAGAAATAATTTCGCAGGTCAAAGTCATATCCTTTTCACTTTGGTAGTATGTAATGCATGTATATGTATAATGTAATTATTTATCGGAAGCTTAAGTCTAGAATCGCCTAAACCACGGCTCTAATACCAATAATTGTAACGTCCTTCGCCCGACTTCCGTTACAGGCGGAAATCCGAAACGGAGAACATTACTTTCCTAATAAATTCGTTTCTGTTACTTTTGAAAAAAAAAACTATTATCATTCTAAAGCTCGTTACCAATAGATGATTTTTTTTTTTTTTAAAAAAAAAAAAACATAAATCCGGCAGAGTTTTCTCTGTTTTTCTGAAATCCCAAAATCCGTTTCTTGTAATTGAAACTCTAATATTTCTAAAACATCAATTTCTAAACTCCCATTAGGACCTCCCGTCCGTTTCCAAAACATTTCATTACTCAAATATATCATAAACATTTATATGCATACATAACCAAAAGCAAGCTTTTAAGAAATATACATAAGCTTTTATACAGAACTTTGTTATAATTAAGTGAAATACAATAATTTACACAAATATACATGTGTCCCAAAAATGCATGATCATATGCAATATATCTATATATCTACCAAAAGCGTAGAAAGGATGGTGACTATCTGAGCCTTCGCGTACAAGCTATTTCCCCTGTCTGAAGATGGAGTCAAAAGATTCAACCTACGCGCAGTAAATCAATGCGCTAAACATAATTGCTTAATATGTATACACATAATCTAATTTCTCAATTTTAAATGTAATTTCATCCATAACTAAAAGCATTCTAACTTTAACATTCAGAAATACATATATGTATACGTTGCATAAAAATACTTAAACATATAGTTTATAATTTTTCGAGTTCAACATTTTTTCAAAGCATTGAATATTTCATTTCACATAACATTTTCATTTCATTGCTTATAACATTTTTCAGTGCCCTTAGTAAACATATATTCGATAGTCATGTATTGGTATATGGGTTTCCGGCATTGGACACGTGGTGATTACCTGTCGGAATGACGGTCGACCTCAGGATCGACCGCTCGGTGGTTATCCACCGGGTCATATATCATATCACATAATCGTTCGAGACCACACACATGGTGCCTCTCATAGTCCATAATGAATCGATTTAGTGTATGCAAATAAACGGTGCAGCTGCTAAGTTCCCTATTGACATGTCAATTACCAATTTCTATTTATCGATATCTAAGTTACAAGGGCTATTTACAACATAACGTTTGTATCACATTTTACACATTGGTTTTAGTATCAAGATTTTCATAACAATTAAATTCCGCTTTTCCTTCAAGTATAGGCAAATAAGTTTGTAAATGCATTGTATTAAAATGATATAGTAATCTCATTTAATAAAATCGCTTCACAATGAAAACACTTTCAAGTAAAATTAAAGATAATGTGTATACCGACCTCAAAAGGATTCGATCTTTGAATCGAATGCTCCCTTATGTTTTACCCTTATTCTCTGATCGAGAATCTAGTTCGCCGTGTTCTCCTTGACCTTTAATTAAAACAATCATAGCAAAAGTTTACTTACATATGCTACTAATATTACTTAATGCACTATAACTATATGCTCTCCTATAACGTATCCTAAACACTTCCGTTTGATATCAATTCGAAATAGCTTATAATAACCTTTTTATGACTGTCTTTCCCATATTGAAAATAATCTCAAAATAACCCATTAAAATAGCTTATGATAGCCCAACAATCAATACGAAAACAACATTCAAATAACTCAAAACAGCACATATAACGTTATAAAAATAGCACGTAACAGCCCTTAAAAACAGCTTGCTACTCCTCATTTTGTCAGCCCATAACTAGCATATTAATAGCTCATATAATAACACTTCAATAGCTCATTTATATAGCATGAAAATAGCCTTTAAACAATTCAAAAACAGTCCTTGAACATGCTAAAAACTACACATAATTTCCATGAAAACTGCATGTCCAAAATAGCCCATAAATTGTCACATCATCTTTCATTTACGTGAATTAACCCTAACAAACCATCATGAAATCTCTCAATCATTTTCGTCATAGATATTCATTTGAATCACATTCAAATATCGTTTAACATCATGGCACTTTAATCACAATTCATTCAGCACTAAATCGCAAACTAATGCCTTTCAAAAACACGGAAAACTCGATCGAAACATTTGAAAACAATCTAGCGATATTCAAATAACTTTTCAATACTCTAAAACATATTGTTGCCAATCATTTTTCATGCCAACAAATTTTGAAACGAAAAGCAAAACGTAACAGCCCATACTTTCCCTCCATAACAGCCCCTATACAGCTTTCGCAACGCAAATTCAACATCGAAAATCAATCGCAAACACGTTAAAAACTTTATCAAACGAACCTCCGTACTAACGAGGTTCTAAATCCTATATCCCAAAATGTCAGCATTAATTTGTTCCATATCTCAATCCTAAATATTTTTCATCCAAGATGGAAACCATAAATCTAGAACTTACCTCTCCACAAGTGTTTTGAAAGCTTCGAAAATTAACATGAAGGGCTGTCCAAATTAATTTCCTTATCCACAAGCTTCCTTCAACCCAAATGGACACCATTAACATTTAAACATCACTCAAATCATGATAACAGTATCAACGGGGCAGCAACTTACCTTCGCTTAAGCTGTTTTTTGTTTCGAAACTGCTCTCGGGCAATTACGACGGCGACAACACTCTCAAGTTTGCTCTCGGCAACAACTTCTTCTTTCACCAGCAAGTTGTCTTCTCTTCAGGTCTGCTTCCTTTCGAGTCTGAAATGGTGTTCAGTCTGACTTGACAGCAGCTCCGCAGTAGCTCGCACAATGGCAACAATCGGCAGTAATGACGACAGCAATTGGTTCACGACGCTGTACCTCTCGCCAGCAACTCCTCAAGGCAACAGCTTCTCAAGATAGCAACAGCTCACGATCTTCCTCATGCCAGTAGCTCCTCTCGCTAGTAGTAGAAGCTTCACCGCCTTGATTGTCCACGAACTGCACATGCACACCGAACAACTCACTCTCTCTTGCTTCAGATCTGCTCCTGGGTTGCTTTGCTTCAGATCTGCTCTCGGTTCTCTCTTCTTCCACGAGTAGCATGCACGGATTCAACTTGCTTCTTGACCGAGGATCTCCTTCCTCTCAATCTCTCTTGCTCACTATCTCTCACTCTTAGTCTTAAGACAAATGAGAGGCCGAATGCATTTGTTTTCATCACTTTCAATTTTTATTTCAATTTATTTAATTCCTTGCATGACACATGTCCTTGATTTCTTTTGTATGCTTGCCATGTGCCCCTCATGGCCCACTTATTCTATTTATTTCTCTCATGCCATCAATTCTCGCTTTATGATTTCGCTTTTCGCTTGGATTCGCTTCGGGTTCTCCTGGAAATTTAATAAAAATCCAAATTCACATACGAGAACTTTATTAGATTCCGAATAAATATTTGAATCCGGACGCTCTAATTTATTTTATGAGATTGGATTAAATAATTATCTCCGGACCCATCTAGAGAATTTTATAAAAATTCAATTACTCCTCTGGATCTGGACGGATAATTAATTGCATCATCCCTTAATTAATAATCAATATTTAATAAATTATTTGGACATCGAAACAGCATGTTACAATATAATTGAAATTTGAAAAGCAAATGCTTGAGTACAAAGTGAGCTCTCGGGTAAGGTTGGTGCTCACGACAAAAGAGAGGAAAAAAAGGGGAGTTGTGACCTAGAGGGAGAAATCAAAGACAGTGTGCTTGAGTGGTGTATTTGAGTGGATTTTTGAGTGATCTCAACTCACTCTAAGGGTGTTTTAGCTGAGAATAAGACGAACCAAGGTAAGTGTATTACTTTTGTTGATTCTTGAGTTGTTTTTGGGTGTTTCTAATTCATGTAAATCCATTGAAGGGAAGAAGTGATAGGACCCAGATCAGACATTTTCTAAGCTCTTGTCTGGAGGATCCCGCCGGACACTTCAACGGACTTTCCGAACTTGACTCGTCAGATTAAGGAAATCCAAGAAGCGAACCCTTGGAATACTTAGTCGGTTTACTCGTTTTAACTTAAATCTTTCTTTACTTTTAAAAATAATTGGGATTGGTGGAAATTTTCCGCATTTCTTTAAAATAGATTTAATAAAAATTTTGACAGCACAGCTATAATTTGAACATTTTCAAAATTTGACCTCCATAAAATACACTTCGAACTATCCTTGATCACCTCCTAACTACTTTTATTCCACAAACATATAATTTCACATGTATCCATTTTCACAAACATACAATTCACATTATGTTTCACAATCATGCATTGACATCGCCATTATAATCTCCATATGCATCACCACAAATAATTTCATCAAGTGCAGTAGGTGATATGTGTCTCTAGTCTAAATGTACAACAATATATAATACACTTATCAAAACATGAGTTTACAATCCAATGAATATTCATATGTCAAACACACGATCATTTAAATTACAATATATACAATCACATCAAAAAGTATTGGGTATTTATATGGTTCGTTTATTCATCCCCCACCTATAAGTAAGGTATCAACTTTTGCGCAACAAAATCACCTATAATTACACTTGATGAAATAAGCAAGCTACACAATAAAGGAAAAAGGTTAGTTCGTCACATATTAATAATGCAAAATAACATTCCATATTAATGCTTTACTTATACAAATATTGGAGATTTTAAATTTTCAAAACCATTTCTTATGAAAAGACCATGTGTATACCTAACGCACTCAAATCATCACGTGATGCTTTTTCGACAGACGTCGACGTGAAGCTACTATAGTATCTCAACCACTACGTGCGGAATCTACTTCATCGCTCGAGTAATGTGAAATCATCTGAGTTTTAAACAACTATAATGTGGAATTTCTTCATCGCAATTGTATTATTCAATTCTATAATTCTGGCCACTACATGCTGAGTTTCTTCATCGCAACCATAGTACCCATAAATCAAACCTTGGTGACTACGTGCGAAATTTCATCACCCCATAGTGCCCAAAAGTATAAATCTAACCGACTACGCGCGGAATTTCGTAGCGCTAAATCTTATATAAACTAAGGGTATACAGATAGTTATAAAACTTCTTACTTCTTTCTTTTTGAAAAATTTTCACTTTTAAATTCTCTTTTCTAGATCTGACGTAAAAGTCATTTTACAACGCTTAACTCCTAATGTTGAAAATCATTTTTGAACTTATTTAACTACAATTTTACAATTACGTTTAAAAGAAAAATGGAAATAGCGTAAGTGGTAAAACACTTACCTTGCTCCGTGCAAGCTCAACTATCTCAACGAGCCTCTCCTGCCTCGCTTGCTTGTCCGTCACTTACATATCGATTTCTTATCATTACTTGCTTAATCACATAGCTCAAAACTTAAAATAACATTTCCAATACACTTTTCTCTATTAATAACTCTTTACACTCTAACTTTCCTAACTCGATTTTAACTCAACCGAGACTCTCTAATTTGGATTTCTTTGTAAAAGTCTTACTTTTAGACCCCTAGGATCACCCCTATATGGTTCGTTTGATCTCTGGAGGTTTAAAACAAAAAGTCAACTTTTTAATTAACCCGTTAACAAAAAAAAAAAAAGATTTAGACCTGGTGCTCGTTTCGTGTCTGTTCCTTTTTTTACCATCTCCTTATCTCATAACTAAGTCACCCAGAAAGTTTCGTCGAAAAATTCTATCGTTTACTATGTCAAATCTAGGAAAATCACCCTGTTTTGGGCACTTTTCAATGCAGTTTTCGTATCGAACAAGCGACGATGGTTTTTCTTTCATATCTAAGCTCCTTTTACCTAATTATGATCAAGTAAAGTCATTCCATGCAATAAAAATTGTATTTACATAGTTATTTCACTTATTGACTCTCTAACGACATTATTTTGGTCATAACTTATGTAATTTTTATCGGAATCGATCCGTTCCAAAACCTATGGTTTCCTATGACTCCTAGGCATCATTTGAGGTGTAGAATATCCCCATATATGTCAGTTTTGCCCAGGTTATCTCCAGCCCATGGTCTGAGCTCGGGATTGTAAAAATTGTTTAAACTAGCTCTTTTGAACTTCTACCACTTCTACATGCTTTTCTATGCTTTTCCAACCTCAAATATGTCTAAATTTGAGTTCAAAACCCTCTAATCTCAGAGGTTGTCCACTATTTTTTATGTCCATAACACACCCATTCTAGAGTAAAACTTTCAAGTTTTTACAAAACTATCTCTCACAAGCTTTTCATCAAACACTTAATCTACAACTTTGTTTGCTTTAATTATACTTAATCTTTCCACTTAGAGCTTATCCTACATGAACCCTATCTTGTATTATATGCATATTCTCTTGTACTTTAAGACTTCTTTTCAACTTATTATGATTCTCCTCTTAGTTTAGATAAACACACAATCTAAGATACACATCAAACTAAACAAACAAACCAACACAAAGATAAACTCAACTATCATCAACAAGAAGAGAAAGATGAGATCTTACTTCAATCTCACTTAGTGCTTGATGTTTTAGGTTAGATCAACCTCAAAACTTGATTTGAAGCTTTGGAAATGACTTGAAATGGCTTGATCTTACTCTTCCTTCTCTTCCCCCACTTTGCCATCCAACACCTTGCTCTCTCTCAACTCTCTCTCTCGGTTTTCCTCTCTTGTTTTTGCTATGTGTTGGCCGACCACATCTCTCCCTCTCTTAGATAAATAGCTCTTTAATGGTTTAAGTTACCATAATACCCTTAGTCACCTATTTTATTAATCACTATTACATGGGTCTTTATGTCTTTAAGTAATATGTTCCTATACTCATTTATTTAATTTACATCATCAAATTTTACAACTTTACCACTTAATCATTTATCTCTCATTTATGGAATGACCATAATGCCCTTCATGGCATTTATCTCTTTATTAATATTTAACACTTTATATTATTGTTATTAGTTATAATTCCTACATTTCCCTTGCCAAATTCCAATTTCTAGTACTAGCGAGTGACTTATCAAGAATAGGGGTTTACAAGAAGTGTCATGGCCAAGAGAGAGAGTTGAGGGCAGTAGCTGGAGCTTGGTGTTTTTAAGTTATTTTGAGAGATTTTCAAGTCAAATGAATTGCATGCAAGCCTAAGATCAAGATACATCCATTACTTGTCATTTGGAAGAGGTAAGTGTGATTTCTTCATGGTTTTTCTTGTGAAAAATGATGACTTGTTGGTGATTCATGGGTTGTTGTGATAAATATTTTTGGGATGTGATTTTATGTTGCAGTTTGAAATTTTAAGACTTTAAAATGATGTATATGGTGTTGCATGTGATGTTGGATGAAAGTTTTGAAAGAAAAATTGATGTTAGAATGATTTCATGCCCAGCCAAGATGGGTTTTTGTGGTTTGAAATGTTATTTGATTGTGTTACCATGAATTATGATTAGTTTGTGATGTTCATGTAAGTGTAGATGTGAAGAATAGTTGATGTTAGAATACATGCATGTTTTCGGCTAAAGGAAGGTGTCATTACTCCAAATTCTATTTGATTGTTTTATCATGAAAAGTGAAGTGATTATGATGTTTTGAAGGATATTATGGGCTGTCTTGATATTAAATTTAATAAGGAAATTGTTTTGGATGTTTTAAATGACATTAAGGGCTGTTTTGGTATTTAAAATTTGAAACAAAGTTTTGGAATGAATGCCACCATGGACTATCATTGGGTATAATATAGTGTTTATCAATTAATTTTGAAGAATTCGAATGAGTTATAAGATATTTGGATGATAGAATTAACTTGGAATGAAAAGGATATTGTGTGGGGTGTCAAAATGATAGTTTCGTGACTAATATTTTTTGCAATTGTGCCAATGTGATGTTTGATGGATTTAAATTGAATTTATATCATTTTGCATGTGTTCGATTATGTTTGCGATAATAAAAAACGAAGAGGATGAATGATGTGAAAATTTATGGACATTCGACTATAGTAGGCCAAGTTGATGCTAGAATGTATTTAATGCGTTAAAATGAGCTTTAACTTTGAATTGGCATGTTTTTCATGTTTAGAGGTTGGGGATTTCGAATGGAAATTGCGTGTGTATGATTGAAGTCATTATGGTTTAGAAAAAGGTATTTCGATACCGTCGAATAATTAGATGTTATTGTTGTTACGTGTGTAAGTGCTAGGCGAAAATCGTGCTTGTGTTAAAGTGTAGGTAGATCGTCAAATGAAAAGGAGGACATGGAAGAGTGGGTTACTTAAGAAGCAAGTCGTGAGTGTGGATATTTATGAGCATTATCGAATTTATGAATTTATTATTCGAATATGCAAATATTTATATTGTATCCAATTATTCAAGTTTTCAGCATGTTATTATTTTTATTTTAATGCATGTATAGTTTATTAAAGTTATATTATTAATTATTTATTAATTTTTGAAGTAGAAAATGAATGAAATATATGCATAGAAAATGCAAGCTAGAAATGTTTCGAAAAATTGTAGGCCTTTACTTAGAAATGAAATTATTCGGTTTTAAATCGTGAGTTAGAAACGAAACATTTCAAGATTATCAATATACTTTCTTGCTAAGTGAAAATAAAATTTAAAGCATAAGTTTTAAGCATATTGAAGAGAATTAATGAGCCTCTATGGTAGATCCTGATCTTAGTGTCATTGGAAAATCCATTCCATGATTAGGACAACAGATAAGTGGTCCAAAAAGAGTACTAAGGGCCAGTACAAGATTCAATTATGTTTATGAGGTCTTGAGTATCATTTCAGGAAGAAATGAGAATTTTTAGTGAATAGCATTCGGAGCTAGAATGAATAATGATTTTTTCGAAAAAGATTAGAAATTAGTGTTTAAGATCAAATTTGGACCCGGTTATATTGTTCAGGGTCATGAATTGAGATTCGGTGGGAAATGAAATTTTCGTGAATAGTGTTTGTTCGGACGAAAATTTTTGGAGAAATAGTAAAATTTTCGAAAATATACTTTAAAGGTCGAAAAGGTCAAAAAATAGTAGGAGAGTGTAGCGAAACTAAAACAGATTGAAAATGAGCCCATATATGTAAGTTTCGAAGCATTCGAAAGTTATTGGATAAAATACCCTTTCTGGTGATTATTAGATATTAATACTCTTTAATCCAATCGAAAATTACTGGAAGGATACAATTGAAAGGTAAGATACTTAATTAGAGGATTCTATGATTAATATGAAGATTGAGTGACCATAGAATAGTTTTAGAATTTAATTGGGTAAGAAAGTGGGTTATTTTATATATAACAAAAAAGAGAGAGAGAGAGAAACTAAAGTGAAGTGAAAATAAGTCATTTCGAATAGATTTTAAGTGATTCGAAGTATATTAGATAGAAGTACTCTATTCGATTAGTGTCCCGTATGCAGTATTTAGAGAGAAATGGAATAATTTTCAGTACCTGAATGTGAAAAGCAACTTTTTGTAGAATTTCGGATAAGACCAGAAGTGATTTCCTCTCCAAAGTAATAGAATAATTATTTTAGAGCCCGTTGGTGTTAACCTGGTTTTAATAAAATTCTAGAAGTGTTAATTTAATTCTCATATAATTTCCAGATGGATCCGAAATGGTTTCGAGCATGGAAACGTAAGAGAATGGAATGAGTGCATGGAAAGGTGAGAAAGATGACACTTGGCAATTTAAGAAATGAAGAAAGAATGGATGTTTGACAAGTGGCAAAGAGGAGGAATGGATTGGTGACAAGTGGTAAGAAGGAGTTATGGATGCTTGACACATGTCTTGATCTTATAGTCCATATATAAGTAATGATTAAATAAATAAATGAAAAGATAGGCCTGAGATATTCTCAGTTAAACAACACAAAATTAATATAGAAAAGCAAACAAAAAGCATCTAGGAAAAAGGTGAGACTTGGTCAAGGAGCAAAAATCGAGAGTGAAAAATAAACAAAAGCAAAAGTAATTTTTGAAAGGACCCAACCCGGATATCCCTTGAAGAGATCCGAGCGGAGCCCTCCCGGCACCCCACAGAATCCTTACAGTCTTTAAGCAGGTGACTTAAAAGGACTCCGTGAAGCTAAGCCGTAAAACAGTTTCATTTCTTAATCATTAAAAATTGAGGGTGAAAAATTTTCGGCAGCACAACGGCTGTTTTTCCGACATTTTCAACTTTTTCAAAACACCTGTAAAACAATTAATAATATTTCAAAATGCATACATTCATTTCCACTTCCAAATAGGACCTCCATCGCAAAAATCCACATTTCAATGCAATTCGAGTCTTTAAAAACTAAAACCATTTCAACTTAAAAGAAAACATTCCACATGCATGATAACGTAATTAAAGTTATAAAACTTAAATATTTACATCACATTAAAATCCGTTATACATCAAAAATTTACTTTGATTTCACAGTTTCGGTCGCTTGATAAACTTGCCTACTCTTAAGCTGGAGATCTGCCGCCTGGAGGACTCGAACCTGCGCCTGGGGGGTTTTTAAAACAAAATAAACAAGAAAATAATGAGCTAAAAAGGCTCAGTGAGTGTTATGCAGTTCTAAATAGGTTTTCTTTAATACCCTTTCAAAAATCTTTTGAAAGAATTCGAGTTCCGAAACAATTTATGTAAACATGAATTTCATGATGTTACAAAATCATTTTATACACAATTGCTTGAAAACAATATACAAGATTATAAGCATCATAAAATTTATTCATAACATAATCATAAATTCGTAAATAAACTCATAAAATCATAAATCAATCCTCAGTCATAAAACATATATCCAATGGGACCCGGGAAAATCATGATCACCGCCCGGTCTTGGGTCACCGGTGGTGGGGACGTGCAATCTCAGTCATAACCACTATGCCGCGGTATGTTACCTCGCTGCACATAGGGCATCATTCATGATAGTACCTTATATACGCGTAGAGGGCGACATGACAGACTCGATCCCTCCCATAGTTAGCGGACTTTCCCCGACAGACATGCCATACGCGCAATAAGGCACTTCGGCCGCATAACAGTCATAATTCAGTCATATAATGGGGATGGATAGCCATTGGTTTTGAAATACATTATCGTGCTAAAATAATAATTGTAAAACATGCTCCTTTGCTTATAAAACAAAACATAAAAGCACATTTCAATAACTAATTATACGATCAATATTGCTTTAATACAATTTAAAAACATTTCGAAACGTGTAACATTCCTGTAAAGCGTATATCATGTATATAAATTCATTTAAATATTAAAACGTTTAAATCTTTCATGAGAGCATAGAAATCATATAGAAATAATAGTGTATTTATCATTTCATAAAACAATTTACACTCACCGATTCTTAACTCACGGAAAGGACCGGATTTTCTATCTTGCGCTACTTCTTTAACTTCGCTTTCCTTCGCCTTATCGATGCCTATATAAGTTAACATTCTAACATGAGCATGACGGAACTATGCTAATCAAATCTAAAGCAACATCATTGAAGCCATAATCTAATGAATTCAACGAAGAGAGTAAGCGAACCTAAACGAACAACATAAAATTTACGCGATTTAACTAACTATCGCGACTTATCGATCTTAACGTTTCGCGCGTTTCCTTCATTTCCAAATAAACTTCTCGTCCATATAATTCGTGACTTAACTTAAATCAAGGCAAACAAAGATTCAAACATGATAAAGCGTAAACGAGAAAAATATGGCAGCAAGCTTAACAATTATACATTTTTCTGATTCAACTCCAAATTCGACAATTTAACGATTTCGCGCGAAACTAAAACTATCCGATTAACTTAAACGTATCTTAAACTATCCTAACATCGACTTAACACTATGATAGGCTTAAACACAACTCAAGACAGCAATTTGACTTCATAAACATTTTCACAATCGACAACGAAAAATCACAAACTAAAAACATTCGCACTTGCGGAAAACTCAACCAAAATGCTCGGAAACGATTAATCAACGCCCGAACGATAATTCGATACTTCAAATACACTAAAATGCATCCTTTTTTTTTTTGTTAACAACTTGGAAATAAAAGCACTACATGACAGCCCCTTTATCATAACATAACAGCCCATACAACGAATAATTCACGAACTTTCAACATCGACAATCAATCGTCAACATAACGAAACAATTCAAACGAACCTTCGCACTAACGAGGTTCTCAATCCTAAACCCAAACATAATATCACCACTTTATCTCAACTTAATCACATGGTTGCTTACTAAATTACCAAAACAACTCAACAAAGCAACATGGGGCAGCACTTACTCACTAGTTTTGCTTCGAAACGGCTTTCAAACGGCGACGAAACTCTCGCGGTAGCAAGCTTCTTCTTCCACCAGCAAGATGTTTTCTCTTATTGTTGTTCCACTCCAAAACTGGATGTTGATTTCAGCTTGACAGCAGCTCACAATCACGAGCTCACGTTGATAGCAGCTCACGGTCACCAGCTCACGTTGACAGCAGCTCACGGCCACCAGCTCACGCTGACAGCAACTGGCAGCACCTCTCGTCCACGGCAGCAGCAGCAAGTCGTCTGGCAGCAGCAGCACCAGCATTCAGCAACAGCACCCAACCTAGACAGCAGCTTTACACAGCAACAGCTCCAGCCTCATGCTAGCAGCAGCGACCACAGCTCTACGCCAGCAGCAACACTCCACGGTCTGGCAGCAACTCATCCACCTTGCTACACTTTCATTCACGGCCTGGGTCATCTACTCCTCGAATCAGATTTTGCATGCAAGCCCAGATCTGGCTGAAACATTCACATGCAACCAGACAGCTCGATGCTTTGGAGGCTGACCGAACTCTCTCACTCTCTCGCACTCTAAAGAGCTATCAACTTCACACTCTTCCCCTTGAGCTGACCGAGTGCAGCTCCTCACTCTCTCGATCTCCAGAAGAAAGAAGGATAAAGAAGAAGAAGATGATGATCGCATGCGATTGCTCTCTCTCTAACTCTCCCTCTCGGTCTCTCTCTCTCAAGCTCTCCCTCTCTCGATTCTCTTCATTTCACTTAGATCTATTTCCTCACTAAACACCCCTGACCGAGATGTAAATGCTGCCTCTTTTATAATATTTTTATTTTATTTATTCATTCACTCTCCAATGGACACTTGTCACTCAATTTAATTGCATGAAGGACACTTGTCTTTTCTTCCCTTTCACATGCTTGATAAGTGTCAAAGCCATGCACCAAATAAGCCACACCTTGATTCATGCTTTCTCCCATTCCAATTCCATGCTCGAATCCAATTTCGTCCACCCGTCCGGGAAATCCGCTTACGACTTGATTTTTATCTTCGGGATTATTATTATTATTCTTATTATTATTTACTAACCTCGCATCCGCCTTACACTGTAAAATAATTTTATTACTCGAAAATACATATTTCGAATAATTTCGGACTTGAAAAATTATATTTTTCCGATCGAAACACGATCCAATCAGAAAAATAATTCCCTTAACGATGATGAAGATTTTGGGTTTTACAATTTTGGTCATCAAAGAGGTGTATATGGATCGAGAGAAGTATTTGAAAGGGAGAGAGAGCTAGAGGTTAAGTCGGTCATCATCTTTGTTTGGAAAGTAAAACCGAATCCAAAGGCAAATAAGAGAGAGACTAAACATCCAAAGTGAAAGAAAGAAATCAAAGCACCATTCTTCCTCTTAGTCAAACAAAAACCGAAAACAATCAAAGTGAAGCAGAGGGTGAGATTGAGAGCTAGTGAGAGGGAGATAAAGCAAGATCCAAGGAAGAAAGAGGTGAGGTAAGAGAGGAGGTGTACTTGTCATCCAAAACCCGAGAGTTGTAAGGAGGGAGCCATCCATTCCATTCGGTTTTGAAAGGCTTGAATGGATTCAGTCAAAGGTAAGGAGTAAGACTTGTAGCTTGCATGTGGTGATGTTTGAATGTATTTCAAGTGTTAAAAAAAATGATAGAATGCATGCTTGTATTCGCCCAAGGAAATTGTAGTTGCTCCAAATTCTATTTGGTTGTTTTGCCATGAAAAGTAAGTGATTAAGATGTTTTGCTTTATGTTAGGGGCTATTTTGATGTTGAAAATTCAATAAGCATGCTGCCATGAACTGTTCTTAAAGGCATTGAAGTGTTATACAATTAATTGGGAGAGATTGAATAAGATGTTGAGATAATTATCTTGAGCTGTTTTGAGTTGAATGGGGTTTGGTAAAAGTTACATGAACTGTTAGCAGGCTATATGCAGTTTTAGTACAATGCATGGGCTATCTTGGCATTCAGAAGCTGTCTTGGTGTTTTAGATGCTGCCTTGATAAATTAATGTGTTGTTTTATGGTGCTGTCATGTGTTGTATTATGGTGCTGTCATTATGCTGTTTTATGGTGATGTCATCGTGCTATTATGATGCTGTCATCGTGCTGTTTTATGGTGCTGTCATCGTGCTGTTATGATGCTGTCATCGTGCTGTATTATGGTACTGTCACCATGCTATTTTATGGTGCTGTTATCGTGCTGTTTCTATGGGCTGTTATATACTGTTTTTATGGGCTGTTATAGGCTATAACGTATGCTGTTTTTGGGGGCTATTATAGTGCTGTCCTATGGACTGTTATTGTTCTGTAACAAGCTGTTCTGATTAGGTAGCAAGGGTTGTTTTGTGCTAAACTATCTACATTGAATTGTGCAAGCTATTTTGATGATTATAAGTTGTTGCGAAGAGATTGTATGTGCTGTTTTAATGTCGAAGCTGTTAGTATGGATGACATGCTGTTTTAGTATTAAATATTGTTTTGAATGAGCATTACACTGTCTTGATGTGCGAGCTGTTTTGAGTATCATCTAGAGATGTTTCGAAACCAGTATATAGTGTATTATATAGTCGTTGAAATGCAAAAGCGATTATATTAAGCGAATGCTTTTGTGTGATTAAATGTGAGACTAAAAATCGTTTGTAATGTTACCTAAAGAATTATTGTTAAATGTATAGGTAACACGAAGGCAAAAGTGATTAGGTTGTGAGCTTCGCAATAGGGTATTCGGTAAGTATCTTATCACTTGCACTATTTCAGTTCTTCATTTAAATTATATATATACATTGTCGTAGCTAGATGATTTCAAAAACGATTTTCGAAACTATGAGTTAAAATGTTATAAAATGATTCTCATCTTGGATCCAGAAAAGAGGATTTGAAAATAAACATTTTCGAAAAGAAATGAGTAAAGAGTTTGAGCTAAAGAATTTGAAGGAAGATCGATCTTTGTTTCGTAACGTTGTCAATGAGAAAAAGTTTTGTAAACCCATGTATATACCCTCAGATTTTATGAGATTTGGCGCTGCGCAGCGATGTAGAAAATTCCATCCATAGTTGCTCAATTATCCAAAATATCTAGCACTACGTGTGATGTAGAAAATTCCGCATATAGTTGTTTAGATTTACAGTTTTAGCATTACGTTATGATGTAGCAAATTCTGTTCATAGTCGCCCAGAATTATAGCACTACAATTGTGATGCAGAAAATTTCGCATTATAGTTGCTCAGATTTGAGATGGTTTTACACTACGCTTGCGATGTAGAAAATTTGGCATCGTAGTGGTCGAGGTATCTCAGTAACTTCACGTTTGTTGTCAATAGAAAACCATCACGTGATGGTTTGAGTATATTAAGGGTATACATGGTGTTTTTAGAAGGAAAGCTTTTCTAAATAAAATGAAACTTATTGATATGTATATAAGTATAAACTTTATGTTATTGCATTGTTATATTATCTTTATATGTTGAACTGACAGGCTCCTTTCTAATTATACTAGCTAGGCGATCTACCCGGCACCCTACGGTGGCTTTCAAGTCGAGATCTGCTCCGGCTGAAAAGTTCCCGTAGAGCTAAGCCTCTTTTCTTTCTAAAAATATTGAAACTCTTTTAGTTTTGAAAATGGGTAGGAATTTTGTTCGTTGAAAATAATTTTATGAAAATAGAGTTTTACGAAAATCCGACAGCACAACAGCTGTTTTTCTAAAATTTCACGCTGTAAAAATTTCACAAAAATCTGTATAATTTCATTTAAAATTTTTTGAATCTACTGGGCCTCAGGTCTTCTTCAAATACCACAACAATCGCACATATGCTTCAAAGCAAAATGACTTAATCATGCGGAAATCATACTTAAGAAAAATCTCAAAACATCATTGCATGTAACTTATCATAAAATCGATTATCCAAAAGATTATTTACAAACATGAGATGAGTTTGAAAACAAAAATAATGCAATACATGATCTAACTATTGAAAACTAGTGTAGCAGTGTTGCGTCTTTAGCTCGCCTGTAAGTCCGATGAAGATACTTCCGCTACTTTGCTCGTATCTGCACCTGGGGAGGATTTTTATAAAACATAAAAAATAGTGGTGAGAATAATTCAGTAAGTGTGCTTAATAATAAATTATGCTTTCATCAATATTTTGAAAACAATAAAGCTCATTTAAGCGAAAGATACTTTTAGTAAACTTTTCATAAGTGAATTTTCTTATTTTTCTAAACTTACCTCTATTGGTGTATTTCATTTCTTTAACTAACTTAATAGGTAACTCAAGGAAAACTCATTCTCTTAAGCTAAATATCTACATGACATGAATTACTAGAATTTTTCTATTTGCGTGTACTCAAATGCGGGAATTTGGGATTACGATTCTCCCTAACATCAGGACGTGTGGGAACTTGGGATTACTTTTTCCCCCAACATCAGAAAATGCAAGAACTTGGGATTACAATTCCCTCCGAATTTTAAGTCGTATGGGAACTTGGGATTACAATTCCCCCCGTCTATTAGGCGTATAGGAACTTGGGATTACGATTCCCCCCGTCTCTTGCCATACAAGCATAAGGTACTTTAGCCGGGTTATGCTAGAGGTTAAGATAAACTAAAGACATCTAAAAAATCTTTTAATATACTTAAAACTTACGCTTAACTTTTATTTACTTAGCATTCAAGCATATTAATTACTTTTAGAAATATCTCATATATATTTCATTTTCTAGTTTACGGTTTAACTGAAAGACTTGCTTTCCAAAGCAAAAACTTAATTATTTGAAATAACGTTCTCATATATCTTCAAGACTAAATACATTCATAATATATATTTACAACTATACATGCATTATAAGGAAGACGATAATATTCTAAAATGTTACTTGAATAACATAATAATCATAAACTAAAATAGTATCGCATTAATAATTTGATATAATAGAATTCGCGAAAGCTTTATAAAAATGCACACTCACAACTTGCTTCCAATAACTTATCAACCACTCCTGTTATAACTATCGTTCGCTCGTCGATTCACCTACAATTGGTTTCGATTAAGTTTTCGTTAACAACGAGGCTCGCATAAATACTAAACTTAAATCCCATAGGAATTGCTAATCATGACATTTCAAGTGATTATCTTCACACAAAAACAACACGGAAACACTAATATTCACATGTGGAAACTATTTGGAAACCAAATTATTATTGCAACATATTCTAATCAAAACTTTACAATTTCACTAGCTTTTCAACTGTTTCAAAATCAACAATAATGTCATCCATTCTCAATCAATATCATCGAAATCACATTCAAATGGATTCAACAAAAAGAGCATTTGAGTTTAAACGAATAATATAAAACTTATGCGATTTCGACAATTTATCGCAAACTATCATTTTTAATGCTTTACGCGATTATTTCATTTCCAAACAAATTTATCGTCAATACAACTTGTAAATTCACTCAAATCATGGAAAACAAATATTCAAACACTTTGATACACATAAATGAAAATCATGGCAGCATATTACACTTTAATTAAATTTCCGTTTCAACGTTGAAAATCAACGGTTTAATATAATTGCGCGGTACGAAAACTATCCGATTAATTTTCATATATATCAATGCATCCTAACATCACATTCAACACTACAATGAGCTTAAATACATCTCAAGATAGCTTGATAACACTATAATCATTTTCACATTCGACAACGAAAATTGCAAACTAAATCATATTAGCATTCGCGGAAAACTTATCTGAATCACTCGGAAACGATTTTTCAATATCTGAACAACTATCAGATACTTTATAACATACCAACAATAATCATTTTTCATAACGAAGGACTTGAAATTAACGACGTAACATAATAGCCCCTATATTTCATTAATACAGCCCATAAGTCAATTTCGCAATATAACAACCATCTACACTTTCGTTCGGATTTACAACTAAACAATATCGAGCGAACCTTCGCACTGACGAGGTTCTAAATCCTAAAGCTCAATCATAACGTTATAAAATGTCATTCACAACTCCACATAACATTTACCAATGAAACAACGCTCATAAAAATACAACTTACCTCATGAAAATCAATCGAAACTTTTCTAAAATTACACGCGAAGAGCTATCCGATATCCTTTGCTTGACCAAACCTATACCAGCCCTTAACATCAATTTCTTTTCATCAACTCAAGCATTTAAGCTACGCAAAACATCACATAGATAGCAGCTTACCTTAAGGACCATGCATGAGATCTAAATCACTCAAAACAACTTCTAAAATCATAATGCATGGGCTGTCCACTATTCGATCTGCACTAACGCTAATTCAAGTTGTTATATGAGCTTAAAATACTTCAACTTAGCTCTCAAATTCACCACAAGCTACTGGAAATACAAATTTCAGTACTAACCTGCTAAAACCCTAATGGAGACGAAAAAATGATGGCTGTTCTGCTCGGGTTTGCACTCACACTCTCACGAGCTCACTTCCTTCTTGTTGTAGGTCACAGACAGCTTGTCTTCTCGATTGGCTTCTGGTCTGCACTGCCTCACTCTTCAAATGGCTCACGGCAGCAGCATGATCGTCCCTCATTGCTTTCATGCACGAATAAATTTGCCTGATCTAAGCTTGGTGGTGTCTCGGTTTGCTTTCTGGTCTCACGAGTTCTCTCTCTTTCTCACGATCTCTCACTCTCACACTTGGGCTCTTGGTTGATTGAATATAATAGAGGCTGAAAGGAACATATGCAACTCTCGGTTTAGAGGGGGTTTTGAATGGTAGCTGATCCCTCTTTATTGATTTACTTCTCTCTCTCTAAATACTGCTCTTGTGCTGCTTGAATGGTGATCGAATGGATGTAGCTTGCTGTTCGTGCTACTCTCCCTCTCTCGATTGATGATAACCGAATAGGTGTCTTGAAGTTCTCAAGTCTCTCTTGCTCTTGGGTATGGCTTTGCTTAGAAATTTGATTCTCTCCTATGAGCTCTCTTTCTCACTCTACTCTCCCTCACCTTCACTCTCTTGGTCATGAAGAAAAATGAACGAACTTGACTTGCTTCCTTTTCTTTTTGTTTTCATTTTATTTTGATAATATAAAAGCTTTGCTTTCTCATGACAAGTGTCACTCATGCACTTTGCATGACTACCACTTGTCTTGCTCCTTCCTTACATGGGCGTTACGTGTCCCACATGCATGGATTCCGCTTGCCGCTAACCACTAGCCACCTTTATTTCATGCATTCACCCAATTGATTCCAAGTTCGAATCCATTCCCGTCCGTTTCGGGAATTCCGCTTATAACTTGATTTCGCCTTCGAAATTATTTATAAATTTCTAATACGTCTCCACGAACTCGAAATTATTTTATTATTTCTTTTCTAGAAAAAAAAATATCTTGAATGATTCAGAATCGAACAAAAATATTTTTCCAATCGAACACGCGATCTATCGAAAAATAATTCATTTTTTAACGAATGAGGTTTTTAGGTTTTACATGAACTAACGCCTTTGTTTCTAGTGTAGCTTATATATTCTTCTAGGTGCCGTGCAAGTGAATTTGCATACATAAAACCATTGTCGGAAATCATAGGTGGGCATCGAGTAGATGACTTGCATAAACATTGAACATACTTTGGTTTAGTAAAGAATATAATTAAAGAATTTGTATATATAGAAACTTGTAGCATATATTTTGATATATATATATAGTTGGATATTTACCTACTACACACATCCATCAATTGATATGCATAGATATATATATGGATACATATATGTTCTATTGGAAATAATGGTGAAAATGCATGTTACACATTCTATATTTTACAAAAATGTATATTCTGATATTGAATGAGAAATTGCTTGTTTGCGACTAAAATAAGTTGGAAAGTGATTTGAAATAGTTTTAAGTGTAATTTTCTTTACAGATGAAATTTGGGAACGTTAAAAATATAGTCGTTATGCTGTCGAATTTTCGTTAGAAATTGTTTTAAATATTTGCGAAAATTTACACCAACCCAACTATTTCCAATGAAATCAAGTTTTCAATTTAAGTAAAGAAGTAAACAAGCAAGATTAAGGTCGCCCTATAGCTTTTCTTTTACCCGACAAGTCTGGTTAAGAGAAGTCTGTTGGAGTGCCCGGCAAGACCCTCCAAAATAAATAGTGATTTTTTCGAAAAAATCCGAAATTAGTGTTTAAGATCGAATTAGAACCTGGTTATATTGTTCATGGTCATGAACTGAGATTCGGTGGAAAACGAAAGTTTTTGATGAATAGTATTTTTTTGGACGAATAGTAAAATTTTCAAAAATAGACCTTAAAAGTCAGAAAGGTCAAAAAATAGAATGAGAGTGTAGCGAAATTAAAACGGATTGAAAAGGAGCCCATATAAGTAAGTTTCTTAGCATCCGAAATTTATTGAATAAAATACCCTTTCTGGTGATTATTAGATATTAATGCTCTTTAATCCAATCGAAAATTTTTGGAATGATACAATTGAATGGTAAGATACTTAATTAGAGGATTCTATAGTTAATATGAAGATTGAGTGACCATAAAATAGTTTTGGAATTTGATTGGGTAAGAAAGTGGGTTATTTTATATATAAAAAAAAAAAGAGAGAGAGAGAGAGAGAAACTAAAGCGAAGTGAAGATAAGTCATTCCGAATAGATTTTAAGTGATTCGAAGTATATTGGATAGAAGTACTCTATTTGATTAGTGTCCCGTATGCAGTATTTAGAGAGAAATGAAATAATTTTTATTACCCGAATGAGAAAAGCAACTTTTTGTAGAATTCTGGATAGGACCGGAAGTGACTTCGTCTCCAAACTGATAAAATAATTATTTTAGAGTCCGTTGGTGTTAACTGGATTTTAATAAAATTCTACAAGTGTTAATTTAATTCTAATGTAATTTCCAGATGGATCCGAAATGGTTTCGAGCATGGAAATGTAAGAGAATGGAACAAGTCCATGGAAAGGTGAGAAGGAGGACACTTGGCAATTTAAAATATGAAGAAAGAATGGATGTTTGACAAGTGGCAAAGAGGAGGAATGGATTGGTGACAAATGGCAGAGAAGAGGAATGGATTGGTGCCAAGTGGCAAAGAGGAGGAATGGATTGGTGACACATTTCTTGATCTTATAGTCCATATGTAAGTAATGATTAAATAAATAAATGAAAAGATAGGCGTGAGATATTCTCACTTAAACAACATAAAATTAAGATAGAAAAGCAAACAAAAAGCCTATGAGAAAAAGGTGAGACTTCATCAAGGAGCAAAAATCGAGAGTGAAAAATAAACAAAAGCAAAAGTAATCTTGGTCATCAAAGAGGTGTATATGGATGGATAGAAGTATTTGAGAGGGAGAGAGAACTAGAGGTTAAGTCGGTCATCATCTTTGTTTGGAAAGTAAAACCGAATCCAAAGGCAAATAAGAGAGAGACTAAACATCCAAAGTGAAAGAAATAAATCAAAGCACCATTCTTCCTCTTAGTCAAACAAAAACCGAAAACAATCAAAGTGAAGCAGAGGGTGAGATCGAGAGCAAGTAAGAGGGAGACAAAGCGAGATCCAAGCAAGAAAGAGGTGGGGCAAGAGAGGAGGTATACTTGTCATCCAAAACGCGAGAGTTGCAAGGAGGGCGCCATCCATTCCATTCGGTTTTGAAAGTCTTGAATGGATTCAGTCAAAGGTAAGGATATTCTTCTAGGTGATTGCAAATTTTATGTGATTGCATTGTTATATTATCTTTATATGTTGAACTAACGCCTTTATTTTTGATGTGGCTTGTATATTCTTCTAGGTGCCGTGCAAGTGAATTTGCATATGTAAAACCATTGTCGAAAATCATTGGTAGGCATCGAGTAGATGACTTGCATAAACATTGAACATATTTTGGTTTAGTAAAGAATATAATTAAAGAATTTGTATAAATAGAAACTTGTAGCATATATTTTGATATATATATAGTTAGATATTTACCTACGATACACATCCATCAATTGATATGCATAGATATATATATATATTGATACAGATGTGTTCTATTGGAAATAATGGTGAAAATGCATGTTACACATTCTATATTTTACAAAAATGTACATTGTGATATTGAATGAGAAATTGTCTGTTTGACTAAAAGAAGTTGGAAGGTGATTTGAAATAGGTTGAAGTGTAATTTTCTTTACAGATGAAATTCGGGATCATTAAAAATACAGTTGTTATGTTGTCGAATTTTCATTAGAAATTATTTTAAACATTTGTAAAAAATTTACACCAGCCCAACTATTTCCAATGAAAACAAGTTTTCAATTTGAGTAAAGAAGTAAATGGGCAAGATTAAGGGGCTAGCTCTATAGCTTTTCTTTTACCTGAGAAGTCTGCTAAGAGAAGTCCGTTGGAGTGTCTGACAAGACCCTCTAGATAAGAGATTAGAGATAATTTGGTTCGGGTCTTGTCACTTTAGTTTACCCTAACCCTAGTTTATACCCGGTCGTAGTATCGCGTGCATGTATGGTAGTTTGGTTAGGAGAGTAGCTAACTCAGGGGGATTTGAGTTAGTGTGTCACCCTATGCATGCATATGGTAGTATAGATCTACATGATGTTAGGGTGGGATACGCGATCCTAGAGTTCTCGCATCTGCGACTACACAGGTAGCATTCCTTAGTTTGAGTTCCGTGACGTGTAGACGTACAGTCGCATAAGGATGAGTTTCCCTAATTTACCTTACAAGGCAAGTTTTAGAAAGAAAGACACGTTATCAGATGTGAGATTCAAAAAATGAAAAAACTTTATAATTTATGAAATTGTATTTAAACTTTCAAACAAAAATATTTAAATTGATAAACCAGAGTTACAGTTTTATCGTTGAGAAATAAATTACTAGCTTTCCAAATAATTTTGGAGGAGTTATAATTCTTAAAAGTAAATACCTTAGTTTAAAAAGTCATCCACTCACTGAGTTAATACTCACCACTCTTTTCATGTTTTATAAAAACCCTCCCTAGGTACAAGTGTAAGCCAACATTTGGAAGAAGCTCCGTCGAGTGCGTACGTAAACCCTTATTTTTGATGATTCACACCCTAGTGCTAGAAGTTGGAATTTGGCAATAGAAATGTAAGAGTTATGAATAATGACATTATAAATAATGGTAAATAGCAATAAAATTTATATGAAGTGCTAAACATTAATAAATAAATAAATAAATGCCACGAAGGGTGAAATGGTCATTTCGTAAATAAGAAATAAGCAATTAAGTGTCAAAGTTGTAAAATTTTATTAGAAGAATTAAATATGAGATTATATGAATATTTTCTTAAAAGACTTAAAAGCCAATGTAACAATTATTAGTAAATTAAACTAATTAAAAGCTATTTATATGAGAGTGGAGGAGTGTTGGTCGGCCAACACTTGAAAAGCAAGAAGCAAAAATCAAAATTGAGAAAGGAAGAGAGTGAAGTGGCGGCAACAAGAGAGAAAGGGAGATAGGTGATTTTCCATCCACTTTTCTTGCTCCAAATCAAGTCTCTAAGGCAAACTAAGCTAGGAAATCAAATCCTAAGCAAGAGTTAGGTAAGACTTCATTAATTTCTCTAAATTTGAAGTTAGTTGGATGAGTATATGTGTGTTGATGGTTAAGTTGTTTTCTTGATAAGTTGTTGATGGGATTTTGATGTAAATTCATGTTATAATGATGGATATATAGAAAGGAAGTTTGAGTTACATGAAATCAAACATGAATGATAGGTTAGGGTTTATGGGGAAAAACCCTAACTTGGGATTCAAGCATGCTTAAAGTAATATTAGAGGTAGATTAGATGTTTGATAAAATTCTTGAGAGAAAATAGCTTGAGAAATGAAAAGAATATCATGTTGTGTGTGAAAGTGTGAGTCACGGCCAATGAAAGGGTGTATGATCCCATTGTATTTTCATCATTTTAATCTTTAAATTATGCATATTTGATGTCATGAAAGCCTTTAGAAAAGTTAGGATTTGAAAGGGAAAAGCATAAAATTGCAAAAGGAGAAGCATAGAGTTAAATTGAGAATCCCGAGCTTGATGAACCGGCTATAGAGACCTGACTTATTCGAGCTTATTTGGGCTTGTTCTAGACCTCAAAACATGCCTCGGGAACATAGCAAATCATAGGAATTGGAAGGGAATGATTTCGATAAAAATTGAGGAAATTATGGCTAAAATAGTGCATGTATGAGGTCGTAATGTGAAATAAGAACGTAAATGCATTTTTCAATGCATGAAATGAATGTAATTGATCATAATTAGGTAAAAGAACTTTAGATATGAAAGAAATAAAGCCATCGTATGTAGGATGCCACAAACGTGCATAAAAAAGTGTCGAAAAATAGGTGTTTTTCATAGGTTTCGGCTTTCGATACTTAGAATTTCTCGAAACCATTTTACAAGCGACTTAAGTGTGAGTTAGGAAGATGATTTGAGTGAAAATGGAGCGAAGAAAATCACTTGAAATGGACCTAAATTAGTCTCGATTTTGGGGGTGTTAGAAACAGTGATTTTGCGTTCCGGGCTTCTAGTGACCATTTTAAGCATTCCGGAGAGTCCCTAGGTGATAATAAAATAAGGCTCGTGCAAAGAAACTAGAATTAAAGCAACAGGACCTGAACCAGATCTTCTCTAGGCTTTTGTCCTGAGGATCCTGTTAGGCACTTTAAAGAAATCCAGAAAGCGAACCCCTAACTTTCTTAATCGGTTTACTCGTTTTAACTTAAAACTTTGGTTTTCTTTAAGATAGTTAGGATTGGTGTAAATTTTTCGCGTCTAGTTGAAAACAATTTTTATTAAAAATTTGACAGCATAACGGCTGTATTTCGAATATTTCTAAAATCTACCTGTAAAGAAAAACACTTCAACTATATCAAATTATCTCCTAACTTCTTATAATCACAAACTTTCATCTTCATCCCACATATATTTTGCATATACAACTCATATGCATCACAACATATATATATCATGTGCATCATATGATAAATGTGTCTCAAGTGTGAATGTACAACTATATACATATTAAAATATAAGTTTACAATCCATTGAGTGTTCATATATCAAACATATGATCATTTTTTTAAAATATATACAACAATGTCAAAATATATTTAGCATTCATATGGTTCATCTATTCGTCCCCCACCTATAAGTAAGATATCGACCTCTTAACCACGAACCACTTATAGTAAGACCTGATGAAATAAGCAAGCTACACAACAAATGAAAGGTTAGTTCATCACATATTAATAATACAAAATAACATTCCATAGTAATGTTTTACTTATACAACTATTGGAAGTTTTCAATTTTCAAAATCATTCCTTATAAAAAGACCATGTGTATACCTAATGTACTCTAACCATCACGTGATGATTTTTTAACTGACACCAACGTGAAGCTACTATAGTATCTCGACCACTACATGCGGAATTTATTACATCGCAATGTAGGGTGAAATAATCTCAACTCTAGGCAACTACAACACTGAATTTTCTACATCGCAATTATAGTGCTAATGGACTATACTCTATGCAACTACATATGGAATTTTCTATATTGCATATTGTAGTGCAACTGCTCACTATCACTTGCAACTAAGTACGAAATTATCTACATCGTAGCCTATTGCAAGTAACTATAAATCTAGACAACTACGAGCAGAATTTTCTACGTCTCCATGTAGTGCCAAATGCTCTGATACTATGGTATACCCATGGTTCTCAACTCAAACTTTTCCTCAAACTTTTAAAAACAACTTTTCCCTTCGAATCCCATTTCTTGATTCGAGACAATGATATTTACTTGAAATCCAACTTATGTTTGGAAAACCATTTTAGGAATTTATTGAATAATAACAAGTTACAATGTAAATTGAAATCAAATAACATAAGCGAAGTACACTTACCTCGATCCAAATATGCTCAAATGTCTCAACTAGCCCCTCGTACCTCGCTCGCTTGCTCATCACCTATATAACATTCATATTCATAAGAAACAAGTTTAACATTTGACTAAATGAAAATGTACATAGTCACATTGTTTTAATTTTTTTTATACTTAAACTAGTCATACGGATTTATCTTTGATCCAATCTTTAAATTACAATTTTTTTTGTAAAAGTTTTACTTTTAGAACCCTAGGAACATCCCCATATGGTACATATAATTTTTGAAGGCCCGTAATGAAAAATCGAAAATTTATGCCTCTTTTGACACCCTAAAACAGAATGTAATGCATGGCCCTGCTTGGGACTCCATTTTCTTTCGTTCTTTTTCCTACGGTCCTCTTATCTCACATTCTAGTCACCCACAAAATTTTATCGTTTGCTATGTCAAATCTAAGAAAAACGCCCTTTTTGGATATTTTTTTATGCACACTTGCGGCATCCTACAGACGATGACTTCATTTCTTTCGTATTCAAGGTTCTTTTACCAATTATGATCGAATACATTCATTTCAGGCATCAAAGAATGCATTTGCATCCTTATTTCATATTATGACTTCCTACTTGTACTATTTTAGCTATAACTTCGTCAATTTTTATCGAAATGATTCCGTTCCAATTCCTATGGTTTGCTATGTTTTCGAGGCATATTTTGAGGTCTAGAAAAACCCTAAATAAACTAAAATAGGTCAGATCTCCACAATCCCTTCATCGAGCTCTGGATTTTTCACTTCACCCTATGTTTCTCCTTTTGAACTTCTATCACTTCTACATATTTTACTAGACACTAATATACATTTATATATGCTCATTTGCATCAAGAATCAAGGGATTACACATCCCCTTAGTGACCATGAATTACACCCATAAACATATATTACTTTGGTTCTTTCATTTTTTCAATATTTTAGCTAAGTTTTTCTCTTAAGCATTTGGTCAAACAATATATCTACAACTTATGTGACATTTCTTTTCCTTAAAACACAAGTTTGTGTTTTCCATCCATAAACCCTACACTCACACTCATAGACTATAACATGTCATCTAAGATTCCATATCACACACTTATAGTTCTACACTTGTTTTAAGTGTAAAACACCCATTACAACATACCACAAACAACCCAATCTATACATCAATTATGAAACCCAACAAATCATCAATTTTTCTAGAATTGATAAAAACTCACCTTATTTTTGGTTAGGGTTTGTTATCCTAACTTGAATCAACTTGAAAAGTGAGTTGGAAAGCTTCAAAAATGGGTGGACAAGCTTTGGATCCTCTTCCCTTTCTCTTGCCCTTTTTGTCGTCCTTCTTGCTCTCCCACTCTCTAATTCTCACGGTGGTTTCTTCTTCTTTTTGTTCAAATTTTTACTAAGTGTCATTATGTATATATATATATATACACACATTAACTTTTATAAAAATGACACTCATGTCCCCTTGTGTTGAATTGTCGTCCACTCCACCCCTTTTTCCCTCATTTTTGGTTTTCGTTTCTTCTAAATGGGTAGTTTAATTACACTAATACCCCACATACTTGCATACTTATTTCATTGGACAATTTACTATATTATCCTTAGTCATTATTTTACTAACAAGAGTTACTTAGTTTTTAAATCTTTTGATAATTTACTCATATAATCCCTTATTTTACTTTTATAATAAACTTCTACAATGTTGCCACTCTATTAATTATTTTTTATTTATAAAATGACTATTTTGCCCTTTGTGACATTTACTTCCTTATTAGTTTTCCATACTTTAATAAGTTTTATTAATATTTAACCTTGCTAACTAAGCCATTATTCATAACTCTAACACTCTTATTACCATGTTTAGACTTCTAATATTACAGGGTGGAATGTCTAGAATGAGGGTTTACATAAGAGTCCGATTGAGTTAAAATCAAGTCAGAAAGGTTATAGCGTAAAAGGTTTTTAATAGATTAATTTATATTGGAAACTCAATCATTAAGTTTTAAGTTATGTAATTGAGCAAAGTATAATGAGAAATTGATATGTAGGCGACGAGCAAGCGAGCGAGACACGAGAGGCTCGTTGAGACGCTCGACTTGAACTTACGTGGATTGAGGTAAGTGTCTTATCACTTGCATCTATTTCAAATTCTATTTTAAACTTTGCATATTATTGTTAAACAAAAGCAAAAATGAATTTGAAATCCTAAATCTAAATTTTGAATATGTGAGTTCCTTAGGAAATTCACAAAGTGAAGGAATCAAAACAAAGTCGATCTCAAAACGTTTGGATCGAGAAAATTTTAAGAGTTTGAAAAGTAAGAGGTTTTGTACCTTTGCAGTTAGCAATACAGTTTCGAAACCCATGTATATACCCTCGGATTATATCAGATTCAACGCTACGTGATGATGCGGAAAATTTCGTCCGTAGTCCCTCAGTTTGTCGAGTATTTAGCACTACGCAATGATGTAGAAAATTCTGTTCTTAGTTGCTAAGTTTTCTAGAGTATCTAGCTATGTTACGTCGCAGACAATTTCACGTAGTCACTTAGATTTATAGTTTGGCATTACGTGGCGGTGCAGTAAATTTTACTCGTAGTCTCCTAGAGTTATAGCACTACAATTGTGATGTAGAAAATTTCGCAATGTAATTGCTTAGATTTGAGATCCTTTCACATTACGTTTGCGATGCAGTAAATTCAGCATCGTAGTGGTTGAGAGATTTCTGTAGCTTCATGATTGACATCAGTTGAAAACCGCCAAGTGATGGTTTAAGTTCATTAGGGGTATACATGGAGTTTTAGAAAGAAATGTTTTCTTTTAAATCTAAAAATTTTGATAAATAAGTGAAGTTATAAATCTTGATGAAATTTATAGCTTGATGTTATTATTATTCATTGAACTAACCTCTTTACCTTTGTGCGGCTTATTTATCATAGTAGGTGCTTATATAAGTGACTCTGCATTCAGGAAACCATGTCGATTACTTCAGGTGGATGTCAAGTTGATGAATTGCACAACCATTGAATATAATTGGCATTGTAAATAATATGATGAAAGTATTGCATGATGGGGAATTTGTAGCACATATTCTGATATGTATGTATATGTAAAATTGAACACTTGCACATGATGCACAATATTAACTCGATATATCCATGTATATATATTAAGTTCTTATGACATTAAATGAGATCCTTACATCATCAATTTGTATGTTATTGATCTCGATGTGAATAATGATCGAATTGTATGTTTGTGGAATAAAAGAAGTTAGGAGATGATCAAAAATAATTTGAAGTGTGTTTTCTATGTAGGTCAAATTTTGGAAATGTTCAAATTATAGCTGTTATGCTGTCCAAATTTTTATAAAAATAGTTTTTAACTAAATGCAAAAAATTTACACCAATCCCAACTATTTTAAAAGAAAACAGAATTTTTTATTTTTATAAAACAAGTAAACGGGCTAAGTAATTTAAAAGAATTTTCAAGTGTTTGATGAAACTTCTAAGAGAATCTTTAAGCTAAAATGTTGAGAAAATTTAAAAGAATGGAATGTTGTGTATGTCCATGGTGAGTTCGGTCACTAAGGGGGATGTGTAATCACTTGAGTCTTGATGCAAATGAGCATATATCAATGCGTATTAGAGCCTAGTAAGATATATAGAAGTGATAGAATTGTCAAAAGAGAAGTGTAGAGCTAAGTTGGGATTTTCGAGCTAGATGAAGAGGCTATAGAGACCTACACCCTTTGGGCTTATTTGGGGTTGTTTTAGATCTCAAAATATGCCTACAGGTCATAGCAAATCATAGAAATTGGAAGGGAAGGATTCTGATAAAAAATTGAGGAAGTTATGGCTCAAATAGTGCACGTATGTAGTCATAATATGAAATATAAATGTAAATGCATTCTTTGATGCATGAAATGAATGTATTTGATTATAATTAAGTAAAAGAACCTTAAATACAAAGAAATGAAGTTATTACATGTAGGATGCCATAAATATGCATCAAAAAGTGTTAAAACACAGGCATTTTCATAGGTTTTAACCCTCGATACTTAGAATTTTTCAAAACCGTTTTACGGGCGACTTAAATGCGAGTTAAGGAGATGATTTGAGTGAAACAGAGCGAAGAAAATCACTAGAATGGGGACTAAAATAATCTCGATTTTAGAGGGGGTCAAAAACAGGGATTTTACATTTCGGGCTTCCGGTGACTATTTTAAGCATTCCAAAGTGCCCCTAGGTGATAATAAATAAGGCCCATGCAAAGAAATCATAATGAGGGAGTCTCGATTGAGTTAAAATTGAGTTGGAAAGGTTATAGTGTAAAGAGTTGTCAATAGAGAAAATTGTATTGGAAACGTTATTTTAAGTTTTGAGTTGTATGATTGAGCAAGTGATAATAAGAAATTGATATGTAGGTGACGAACGAGTGAGTGAGGCATGAGAGGCTCGTTGAGATGCTTGACTTGAGCTTACGAGGATTGAGGTAAGTGTCTTCCACTTGCATCTATTTTGATTTCTATTTTAAATTTTGCTTCTTGTTGTTAAATGAAAAAAAAAAATGATTTCCAAATCCTAAATCCAAGTTTTGAGCATGTGAGTTGCTTATGGAATTCAGAAAGTGAAGGAATCAAAATAAAGTTGATTTCAAAATGTTTGAATCAAGAAAATTTTAAAAGTTTGAAAAGTGAGAGGTTTTGTACTTTTGCTCTTAGCAAAAACAGTTTCGAAACCCATGTTTATACCCTCAGTTTATATGAGATTTAGCACTACGCAGCGATGTAGAAAATTCCTTCTGTAGTTGCTCAATTTTTAGAATATCTAGCGTGAGATGTACGATGTAGAAAATTTTGTACATAATCGCTGAGATGTAGAGAGATTTCTAGCGCTACATTGCAATGTAGAAATTCCGCATGTAGTCACTTAGATTTGCAGTTTTGGCACTATGTTGCGATGTAGTAAATTCCGCTCGTAGTCGTCTAGAGTTATAGTTTATATATATAACACTACAATCGTAATGTAGAAAATTCTACATTGTAGTTGCTTAGATTTGAGATGGTTTCACACTATGCTTACGATGTAGAAAATTTCGCATCATAGTGGTCGAGACATCTCATTAGCTTTACGTTTGGCATCAGTCAAAAACCGCCACGTGATGATTTGAGTATATTAGGGGTATACATGGAGTTTGCAGAAAGAAAAGGTTTTAAAAATCAAAAAAGAATTTTGACATAATTATATCTTAATGCCATTATTAATGGTTGAACTAACCCTGTTTATCTTTGTACAGCTTTTATATATATTGTCTTAGGTGCCTATACAGGTGATTTGCTTTCAGAAAGCCCCGTCAGACATTTTAGGTGGGCGAAATCAAATAGTACATCGAACAAATCATATATTTTGTTGTTGTAAATAACACGAATGAATGATTGCATGTTAGATATATGGATATTGTAAAATTGTGATATCACGTTTGGATATGTATATGTAGCTGGAACACTTGCACATGACACACTAATATGTGATATTTCCATACGTATATATGCACATATATTAATGCATATGAATTACTTTAATAGTATATGTTGAACAATACAATCGCAAAAAATGTATGTTACGGAAATTACTTATTTGCGAGAATGTATTGTATGAAATTGAATTGATAAAATGAGTGTTTGTGGCCAAAAGAAGTTGGGTGGTGATTTGAAATAGTTCGAAGTGTATTTTTCTTTGCTGGTAAATTTTGGGAACCTTAAAAATACAGCCGTTATGCTATCAAATTTTCACTAGAATTTGTTTTAAACATTTGAGAAAATTTTACACCCACCCAATTGTTTATAAAAAGAAAAGAATGTCTTAAATTGATTTAAAGAATCGGGCAAGATTAAGGGGTTCGCTTTGCGCATCTCTTTTTTCCAATGAGTCGGATTAAGGAAGGTTCATTAGAGTACCCGACGAAACCCTTCAGACAACAGTTTAAAGAGAATCTGGTTCTAGTCTTGTCAAGTTGGTATCAGAGCCCAATTTTCAAAAAATTTGAGATTAAGTTTTAAAGAAAGTTTGATATTATATACATTGAGTTTTAGAGAAAGTTTATGTCATTTTGTGCATTAAGTTAAATTTACTGTGCATGAATTTATGCATGAGATTAAGTTATGCATTGAGTTTGTATGAGATTACATAAGCTATGTTTTTCAGAATTGCATAAGATAAGCATGTTGCTATGAGAGTTGAGATATGTATCGCATGAAATTATAGAATTAGTTCATGTTGAGTTATTAGTCTAACATATGTGTTTCTTGATTTTCCACTTATTTAGTGCACTTAGAGCTTTGCAATGACGTACCCATCCTAGGACAAGGCGGGCAGCCGTAAAGGCACTTGCAATTGAGGGAAAGCATGTTGACAAGTCCGTCAATGTGCCGATCAGTTCCTTACACCTATAGCCATCAGAGCCATCCAGATTAGAGCCTGTTCCAGGACATATGGAGCAGATGGCATAGATGTTGGCAGCGGCACTCCAGTAGCCGTGGAAGACAAGCAAATCGATAGTAAGTTTGGTGCCAAGCCGTATGATGGGACTGGTGAGCTCGAAAGAGCACTGTCCTTGTTAGAGACAAACGAGGAAATATACCGATTATGGGTTGCAATGACGAATAGATGGTGACATTTTCGGCATTCCTCCTCAAGCACATAGCAAAAGATTGGTGGAAGGCCCACCAGAGAACGCATCCAATTGGGGTGTCATGGACTAATTTCAAGAAAAAGTTCATCAACAAGTTCTTTCCAAAGAGCTACAATGATGCAAATATAGAAGAATTCTTTTGGCTCGAGCAAGAGAACTCGACAATGACTGAGTATGATAAGAGGTTCTTCGAGCTAGTCCGCCTGATTCCTTTTATATTAGAGATTGAAGAACGGAAGATAAATAGGTTCATTGTTGGGTTAAATCAGAGGATCAAAGCATATGTGACATCAACAATACACACCAAATACGGACAATTAGTGAAGGCCGCTATCAGAATTGAAAGAAGTATGGAATCCGCTCATCCACCAAAGAAATTCGAGTAGAAACGTAGCTGGAAGAGTAGCTAGCTAGGGGGTTCTAGTAAAGTGCCAAGAGCAGTCAGAGGCTAGTCTAGTCTGAGAGTTAGCGACAGAGTCAGAAGCCTTAGATTAGCCAGAGTTCGGTCCAGTTATCAGGTGGGTTCAAATGTAGGCCAAGCTGGACAGACAGACCTGCTTGTAGTAGATGTGGTCAATCACACCCCGACGAGTGCCTTCAGGGTAGGACCGAATGCTTCAGATGTGGACAAGAGGGCCATTTTATGAGGGACTGTCCTAGTGTGGTTGCATCGAGTCTAATAAAGGCCAGATCCACAATGCAGGGACAGACCACCGGGGGGTCATGGACCAAAAAGAGGAGGTCTCCCGATCAGAAGAGCGACAGGCCTAGGGCAGCCCAGTAGTGGACTTAGTTGGAGTGTACCACCTCGAGCCCCCCTGGTAGACCCTGCAGTCAGGTCGCGAAAGTTTATACAATGACACAGCAGGCAGCTGATGCCATTCCAAAGGTGGTTACACGTACTTTTTCTCTATTCGACACAGATGCACATGTACTGGTTAACCTAAGGGCCACCCATTCCTTTGTCTCTAAAGATTTTAATGATAGAGTCGGGGTAGAGCTGAGACCAACTAAGTATAGTATGATTGTATCACTTTCCACGAGGGATTTCCTCATTGCAGACAGAGTCTATATAGGAAGTAAAGTGAGTATAGCATGTGAGCCCTTACCCAGAATTATTATTTTATGGTATTAGAAATCTTTGAATTGAGTTACGATCGAATCTTCAGCCTCCAGTAGTGTTATTTGAGGTTTATTATATTTTCGTATCGCAATTTGGATGTCATTTGATTGACCCTAGTATGAATATAAAGTGATTAGGAGTGATTTATGAGTTAATCAAGTGAGGTGAGCTCACGGAATAAAGTAAAAGATATTTATTTCAACCAATAAGAAATGAGATAAGTGACTTCGAAAATTAGTGGCTATAGTTGTGTCACGTGTCATCTATTGATTGATTGCAGAAATCAGTGGACTAAAGTATGTCAAGTGGACCAATAGAATATATAATTATTTATTTTTGGATACTAGTACAATTATTGAAAGTTTGAAGTGGTAAAGTGAGCTTTTCTTAAGGGACTTTTTAGCAATTGAGCATTAGTATATATATAAATTGACTTTTGTCTCATTTGGGATATTTTGAGTGTGAAAAGCAAAGGAAAAAGAGAGAGAGTCGGGCGAGAGAGATGAAAGCCAAGAGAGAAGGAGGAAGAAAAAGTAAGCGCGCAGTCAAGAGAGAGAGAGGAAGAGAAGGTGATCCGGTCAGTATCTCGTCACAGTTTCTTCACCAAAGTCGATCCTTCTCATCTCCTCTAGCTAGCCAAGCGAATCTGAAGCAAAGATATTGTATGCCTCCACCTAGATTTATTATTTTATGATATTAGAAATCTTCGAATTGAGTTACGGTCAAAGCGTATGCCTTCAGTAGTGTTATTTGTGGTTTATTATATTTTCGTATCGCAAGTCGGACGTCGTTTGGTTGACCTCGGTACGAATATAAAGTGATTATAAGTGATTTATGTATTAATCATGTGAGGTGAGCTCACGGAATAAAGTAAAAGACATTTTATTTCAACCAATAAGAAATGAGATAAGTGACTTTTAAAAGTAGTGGCTATGGTTGTGCCACATGTCATCTCTTAATTGGTTAAAAAAATAAGTGGACTAAAGTGTGCCAAGTGGACCAATAGAATTTACGATTATTTATGTTTCGGTACTAGTGCAATTATTGAAAGTTTCAGGTGATAAAATGAGATTTTCTTAGGGACTTTTTAGCAATTGAACATTATTATATATATAAGTGGATTTTTTCTCATTTGAGTGATTTTGGTTGTGAAAATGTAATAGAGAAAGAGAGACTCGTGAGAAAAGAGAGAGGCAGAGACCGAGAGAGGAAAAAAGAAATTTTCAAGTGGTCGAGAGAAAGGGAGGAAGAGAAGGTGATCCGGTCCGTATCTCACCGCAGTTTCTTCACCAAAGTTGCTCCTTATCATCCCCTCTAGCTAGCCAAACAAATTTGAAGCAAAGACATTGTCTATTGGATGCGTTATTTCAGTTTAAAGTTTGGTGATTTTCGTGAGCCCTATTTTATTTTTTGTTTCTTTTTTGAATATGAGTTTAGGGATGATGGGAGGGAGATGTGAGGATGATTTTGGTGTGGTTTGTGAGTGATTTAGTGAAAGAAGATTTGATGAGAAGAGAGAGTGAAATGGGCAGCCAAAGGGAATTTTTTTATATCCGAGTTACTTTTTGATTTTAAGACATTAGATGGATGTTTCAGAGTTTAAGAAATAATCTTATGAAGTTAGATTTTGAAAATGAAAAGTTTAGGATTAATTTTGGAGTTAAAAGACGAGTTGAAGGGTGTTTTTCGAAACTCTTCAAAACACGTTCGTTTAACTTTCGAAACTGATTATTAGATCATGATTAGGTGTTAAAACACTAAAGGACTTATTGTTGAAGTTGTCGGATGTTCGAAGCGAAAAGTGATTTTTATTAGTAAGCGAAAATGGATGAATTTTGTAACGCCCTTCGCCCAACTTCCGTTACGGTCGAAAATCCGGAACGGAGAACGTTGCTTTCCTAATAAATCTGTTTCTGTTACTTTTGAAAAAACTATTATCATTCTAAAGCTCGTTACCAATAGAGGAAATTTTTTTTTTTTTTAAGCATAAATTCGGCAGAGTTTCCTCTGTTTTTCTGAAATCCTAAAATCTGTTTCCTGTAATTGAAACTCTTAACATTTCTAAAATATCAATTTCTAAACTCCCATTCGGATCTCCCGTCCGTTTCCAAAACATTTCATTACTCAAATATATCATAAACATTTATATGCTTACATAACCAAAAGCAAGCTTTTAAGAAATATATATAAGTTTTTATACATAACTTTGTTATAATTAAGTGAAATACAATAATTTACACAAATATACATGTATCCCAAAAATGCATGATCATATGCAATATATCTATATATCTGCCAAAAGCGTAAAGGGGATGGTGACTATCTGAGCCTTCGCGTACAAGCTATTTCCCCTGTCTAAAGATGGAGTCAAAAGATTCAACCTGCGCACGGTAAATCAATGCGCTAAGCATAATTGCTTAATAGGTATACACATAATCTAATTTCTCAATTTCAAATATAATTTTATTCATAACTAAAAGTATTCTAACTTTAACATTCATAAATATATATATACGTTGCATAAAAATACTTAAACATATAGTTCACAATTTTTCGAGTTCAACATATTTTAAAGCATTGAACATTTCATTTCACATAACATTTTCATTTCATTGCTTATAACATTTTCTGTGCCCTTAATAAACATATATTCGATACTCATGTATTGGTATATGAGTTTCCGGCATCAGACATGCGGTGATTATCCGCCGGAATAACGGCCAACCCCGGCATCGATCACTCGGTGATTATCCACCGGGTCGTATATCATATCACATAATCGTTCGGGACCGGACACGTGGTGCCTCTCATAATCCATAACGAATCAATTTAGTGTATGCAAATAAACGGTGCAGCTGCTAATTTCCCTATTGTCATGTCAATTGTCAATTTCCATTTATCGATATCTAAGTTTACAAGGGCTATTTACAACATAACGTTTGTATAATATTTTACGCTTTGGTTTTAGTACCAAGATTTTCTTAACAAATCAATTCCGCTTTTCCTTTCAAGTATAGGCAAATAGGTTTGTAAATGCATTGTATTAAAATGATATAGCAAATCTCATTTAATAAAATCACTTTACAATGAAAACACTTTCAAGTAAAATTAAAGATAATGTGTATACCGACCTCAAAAGGATTCGATCTTTGAATCGAATGCTCCCTTATGCTTTACCCTTATTCTCTGATCGAGAATCCGGTTCGTCGGGTTCTCCTTGACCTTTCATTAAAACAATCATAGCAAAAGTTTACTTACATATGCTACTAATATTACTTAATGCACTATAACTATATGCTCTCTACAATGTATCCTAAACACTTCCGTTTGATATCAATTCGAGACAGCTTATACTATCTTTTTTATGACTGTCTTACTGCACTAAAAATAACCTGAAAATAGCTCATCAAAATTACTTATAACAGCCAACTAATCACTATAAAAACAGCATTCAAATAGCCGATAAACAGCCTACATCACTGTCCTAAAAATAGCATGCAACGGTCCTTAAAACAGCTTGTTATACCGCACTTTGACAGCTCATGTCTAGCACGTTTACAGCTCGTATAATAACACCTTAACAGCTCATTTATATAGCATGAAAACAGTCCATGACAGCTTTTGAGTCAACTCAAAAATAGCTCTTAATCATGCTAAACAAACTGCACAAAAACTACACTTTAACTTTCATCAAAACTGCATTGCCAAAACAGCCCATGATTTAATCACATCGTCATTCATTTGCTCGATTTTTACATTCTAATAATCCATTAATTCGACATACTAATATGCACAAAAGTCATTTGCATTTCTTAGTCTAAATGCACGATAAAACAGTCCACACTTTGCACCATGACAGATTTCGTAACGCACATTCAACATCAAAAATCATTCTCAAACACATCAAAACTTAATCAAACGAACCTCCGCACTAACGAGGTTCTAAATCCTATATCTTAAACATGTCAACATTAATTTATTCCATATCTCAATCCTAAATAACATGCAACCAATAAAAATTCATCAAAACATCAACACTAAACCAAACGGACAGCACTTACCTTCGAGTAAGCTATCTTTCGCTTCGAAACAGCCCCCCACACGCACGATGGCAATACGGTACCAAGAAATCTTCACGGCAGCAGCTCACTTTTCTTCCTCACTTGGATGCACAAGCTGAAATTAGAATTCTTGATAGCAAACATCAATGCGACTCATGACAGCAGCAGCTCACGCATACATTCAGGCTGAAATCACTTCCATGGCACTCAAACAACTTCATTTAACTGCTAAAATTCAATTTCAACTCACCTTCTAATCTTGAGAAAGATCGAATAGGGGATGGATTAATGGATCAAAGTTGCCCGATCTACACTTGGTGACTCACGGCCTGATAGCACCTTACATCAGCAGCTTCTCACGCCAACTCTCGGTAGCAACAGCACTTGCACCACGACAGCAGCAGCTCCACACTCGGCAGCGACAGCACCTTCACGCCAGTAACAACAGCTTCAGATCTCGACAGCACCACTCCACGGTCTGGCAGCAGCAGATCTTTAGTCCTTGGTTGCATGCAAGATCAGATCTTTCACCTGGATGGCTTGGACAGCACATGTATCTGCTGGTATAGCTCAATCTCTTTCACCAACTCACGGCTGCATCTCCTTTGTTCTTCATAGCTTCACGAGCTTACCAGCTGCTGGCCTTGCTTCACTTCTTCTTTGCTGCACCAGCTTCACGTTTCAGATCTGGTCTATTTCCAACTTCACCGAACAGCTCACTTCCTTCTTGCTTCTTGCTCTTCACTTTTGCTCTTGCATACACGAGCTCACATCCACAATCTTCATTTCACTCTCTTGGTTCTCTCTAATATTTCTCACTAGTCCTCTCAAGCTTTCTTAAACACGATCTCCCGGTCTCTCACTCTAATATTATCACTCGGTTCACTCTCTTCTTTTGGTTTCTATTGACCGAGAATGAACTTTGCTTCTCATCAATAGTTTGCTTTCATTTAATATATGATTAATGACCATCACACACTTGTCACATTCTCATCCACCATTCAATTTTTCAATTTATTTGATTCCTATGCCATCAATTCTTGCTTTAAGATTTCACTTTTGCTCGGATTCGCTTCGGGTCCGCCTAAAAATTTAAATAAAAATCCAAATTCACAAACGAAAACTTCATTAGATTCCGAATAAATATTTGAATCCGGACACTCTACTTTATTTTTTGAGATTGGATTAAATAATTATCCCCGGACCCATATGGAGAATTTTATAAAAATTCAATCACTCCTCCGGATCTAGACGGATAATTAATTACATCATCCCTTAATTAATAATCAATATTTAATAAATTATTTGGACACCGAAACAGCATGTTACAAATTTCGTTCCGAGCTTTCGACGATGAAATTGAGTATCCTGAGGTGTTCTTAGATGTTAATAAATAGGTTTTATAAAAAGAAATTAGAATTCGAAAACGTCGGATAAGTTAAAACTTATTTTCGAAGTTTAGGCGAACAAAGAGTTTTATTCAATTAGTTGTGTTAGAAGCTATTTATAGCTTTGTTTTAGTAAATTTATTGATTCTAAATAAGTATCAAATGTTTTAGGGTGAAAGCGGGAAGTATCGGAGAATTCCGGAGGAGGTTCGCAGTTACTCAGAAGGCGTTTCATAAGTAGAAAACTAGTTCTTTCAGTGTTATTATATTTATTTCTTATTAGTTGTTATATATAAATGAATTTATTTCTATTATTGTTCATGTGAGTGTATTTATATATAATTATGTGATTTGTCAAAGTTATAATGAGAATCTAGCACGTGAGTTTTAAACTAAGTATATATTATTACCTAGAACATACTAGAAGTAAATATTTTAGGCTTTCTGCATTGAGAATGAGTTTTTTAAAAAGATTGAGCAAAAGTATTTTAATACGCCAATGGTTTACCCTAGCCCCAGTTGAGTACCCAGTTGAGCGTGCATGGTAGATGTGAGAGAGTTACTAATTGAGAGAGAGTGTGTCAGTTGAGCGACCCTCTGCACATATAGGGTAGTATAGTTCAAATCAATTGCATAGGGGTAACGCATGCCCAGAGTTGCGCATCGGTTACTACACAGGGTAAATTCCCTAATTCCTAATGGTTAGTTAGAGATTTATGCAATCACGACATGAGTAGTTTCCCTGGGTTAACATCTAGGTGAGAAATAAAAATGTTTTCGAAAGAAATTTGAAGTGAGTTTCAGAAACAGTTTTATTTGAAAGATTAAAAAGTATTTTAGAAAAATACTTTAGTTTATGAAACTATTTAATGTTTATCTTATTGAGTTATACTCACCGTGCATTTTCATGTGCTTTTTAAAATGTTCCCTCAAGTGCAGGAGTGAGTCGTCCAGCAAACAAGGCTCAGACCAATACGCGAACCGATTGACGGACGACTAGTTTCCATTGTATAGCTCATTTTTTTGTCATGCTTATGTTGTATGTGAATCATGATGTAAATGATGTAAATTTGTAAATATAAATATATATTATTGGATGCATGTTTTGTGAAAATATAAAGTAAAAGAAAATTTCAGATTTTCATCGAATTCATAAATGTGATTGATTTTGGATGAGGGTCAGATGCCCCTGGTAGTGGAGATTGTGTGCCATAGAAGTGTTTTTAAATTGCTTTTCAATTTGTAGGGTGGTATACTTTAATAAACAACCGGTATGCTGCCAAATTTTTATCAAAAAAATGTAAAATTTTTACTTCTACCACCAAAAAAATGATTTAGAAAATAAGTTAAACTGAGTTATGATGCTCCGATGGTATTTCTTCTGACTAAAGTTAGGGTTCGTTGGAGTTCTGTCAGGGTGCTACGGGATCTCTCTTGAGTCCAGAAAAGGGATTCGGGAAAGGTCCCATCAATTTGGTATTAGAGCTTTTGCTTTAAAGTTGTTTAGAAAATTTTTGAAAAACTGTGCATCCAAAAGTTATTTATACATTTTATTGCATTGAGTTATAAAATATTGCATGACATTCATGGTTTTTGTTGTAATAGAGCTATGCGTCTAGTTAGTCACCCTCGTACGTGCAGAGCTGCCACTGAGACTCTATCTGTTCCTTTTGCTCCATTAGAGGCTGAGGAGCCTATTCATGAGTCTGTAAACGAGCCTCAGCTTGGGTGCTGTTAGAGCCACTAGTGGCAGAGCCAGCAGTCGATCCTATTGAGAGATTGGCTCAGATTATGCAGGGTATGAGACATCGTGCACCAAGCGCCACCTAGAGAGAGCACGAAAGTTAGGTGTCAAGAGTTTTGATAGGATAGGAGGCCCAGATGTAGCTCTAGAGTGGTTGGAGAGTACAGAGAAAGTTTTAGAGCAGATGGAGTACGAGGATCCGCAGAGGATATCTATTGTTTCATTTCTCTTGAGAGCTTTTGCGCTAGAGACTGGTGGGATTTAGTGAGGAGGAGAGTGACTACTCCGCTCACATGGGAGTAGTTTAAAAGTATTTTAATGAAAGGTTCTATCTAAAGGCTTATAGGGATGCAAGGATTGAGGAGTTCTACTATCTAGTACAGGGTAATATGACGGTGGAAGAGTATGAAAAGAAATTTACGGAGCTGTCACGAGTGGCACCGTTCATTGTCGATGACAAAGCCAATAAGTGCCATAAATTTCTACAAGGCCTGAACTTCAAAATCAAGGCGTATGTAGTTGCTACCGAGTACAGAGAGTATGAGAGACTTGTAGAAGTTGCTTTGAGGGTTGAGAGGATTGTTCAGGTTAAGAGAGGGCCACCGTTGCAAAAAAGGGGACCAAGCCAGGGATGGTAGACATGGGGGTCTAGTAAAACCCCCAAGATAGGAAGCAAGTCTGGAGGACCCTCAATGAGACCATTAAGTCAGGGAGCTACTTCCAATCAGGGTTCGGATAAACCACCGTTAGGGTCACAGGACCGAGGTAGTAGCCAGAGCAGAGTGTTCCGATATGCGACCTGCAGAAAATGGCATAGGGGAAAGTGTAACTTTGGTCGAATTGGGTGTTATTATTGTGGTCAGGAGGGACATTTGAAGAGAGATTGTCTGTAGAGGACTACTGCAGAGAGTAATGAGTCTAGACTAGCGACTTCGATTCAGCCTAATGGAAGGTAGTCGCGAGGCAGGGGAGCTCCACAGGGGAGAGGACTAGGGACCCCTGGTCAGCCAGGCAAAGGTATGGGTCGAGGTACCCTATTCAGAGGCTAGCCAAGGAGACGTCTAGTTCAAGCCAGGGTGTTTGCCATCACTCAGCAAGAGGCAGAGGTGACGCTCGAGGTGGTTACGTGTGTAGTTTCACTCTATGGTTTTAATATTCATGTATTAGTAGATCCGAGAGCTACTCACTCTTTCATTTCTGAAAGTTTTGTTAGCCCAGCTGAATTTCCATTAGAGCCCTTAGAGTGTGAGATGGTGGTGACTACTCCTACTAGAGATGTATTAGTGGCAAAGAGAGTGTACAGAGGTGGTGAGGTTATAGTTGGAGGTAAAGCATTCTCCATCAGGTTGGTAGTGATGGACATTCATGATTTTGATGTGATATTGAAGATGGACTGGTTATCCACTCACCGCACCACAGATGATTCCTACCGCAAGGAATTCAAATTTAGTGTTCCGGGGGAGTCAGATGTGGTATTCAAGGGTGAGCATCGAATGATTTCTTATTGTATTGTATCGGTTTTGACGGCCAGGAAGATGTTAAGAAAGCAGTGTGAGGGTTATTTGGCTTATGTGGTGCATACTTCAGAGAAAGAGGTCCGGTTAAATGATATCCTAGTGGTTAGGGAGTTTCTGGATGTATTCCTGGAGGATCTTCTTGAGTTCCAGATAAGGAGATAGAGTTTAAGATTAATCTGATTTTGAGAACAGTGCTTATAGCCAAATCACCCTACAGGATGGCACCTACCGAGTTGAGAGAGCTGAAGGTGCAGTTAAAGGAGTTAGTGGATAAGGGTTTTATCCAACCGAGTGTTTCTCTCTAGGGAGTGCCAGTGTTATTTGTGAAGAAAAAAATATGGCAGTGTGTGGTTGTGTATTGATTACAAGGAGTTGAATAAAGTAACGGTACATAACCAATATCCACTTCCTCGCATTGATGATCTGTTTGATCAACTTCAGGGGGCTAGTGTTTTTTCAAAGATTGATCTAAGATCCGGGTACCATCAGTTGAAGATTAAGACATAGGATGTTCCCAAGACTGCCTTCAAGACGAGAAATGGACGCTATGAATTTTTGGTTATGCCTTTCGGACTAACCAATGCACCCGCAGTGTTTATGGACTTGATGAATAGGGTGTTTCATGATTTTCTGGATAAGTTTGTGATAGTGTTCATTGATGATATTCTAGTGTATTGGGGCAGTAGGGAGGCACATGCTATGACAGGACCCGAATCAGACCTTCTCTAGGCTGTTGTCTAAAGGATCATGTCGAGCACTTCAACGAACATTCTAAACCCGACTTGTCGGATTGAAGAAATCTGAGAAGCGAACCCCTAACTTTCTCAGCCAGTTTACTCATTTTAAACTTAAAAATTTAGTTTTCTTTAAAATAAAATAGTGGGGATTTGTGTGAATTTTTCACATTTCCTTGAAATAAGTTTGTAAAAATTTTAACAGCATAACGACTATATTTTAAACATTTCTAAAATCAACCTGTAAAGAAAACACACTTCGAACTATATCAAATCACCTCCCAACTTCTTATAACCACAATCATGCAATTTCACAAACCATTCTTATAAACATACAATTCTCGTACGCACACATTTGAACCATCGTATTGTTATGCAACTCAACTAGAAATTTTAAGTATAGATGTGTATTATATGCAATTGTCTCGAAATACATAAGTATGCATAACATTGCATTAAAAACCATCATTCACATATTTACAATTCAAGTTATGCTATCATTTTGATTATATTGTTTACAACATCCAAAAAATATCCAGAGTTTATGCACATCATCTACTCGACGCTTACTTATAAGTAGAATGTCGCTCTTATGGCCACAAAAACAATAACACCGGCTAAAATAAGCAAGCTACATAACAAAATGAATCGTTAGTTCAAGAATCGCTCTTATGGCCACAAAGCATCGGCTATCACATTGGCTTTCCCTAGGTGATAGTCGATGATACAATCATAGTCTTTGATTAGCTCCATCCATCTTCTTTGTCTCAAGTTCAGTTCTTTTTGAGAAGGCAAATATTTCAGGCTCTTATGATCTGTATAAATGTAGCATCTTTCCCTATAAAGATAATGTCTCCCTATTTTTAATGCGAAGACAATAGCTGCTAACTCCAGATCATGCATCGGTTAATTCCTCTCATGAGTCTTTAGCTGTCTGGAGGCATAAGCAACTACCTTTCTTTCCTGCATTAACACACATCCAAGTCCTTGATGAGAAGCATCATTATAGACCACAAAATCCATACCGGTTACTGGCTGAGTAAGGATTGGAGCCTCTACAAGCATCACTTTTAATTTGTTGAAAGCTGCCTGACACTTCTCAGTCCACTCATACTTAACATCTTTGTGGAGCAATCGAGTCAATGGAGTCGCTATGGATGAAAATCCTTTGATAGAACGCCTGTAATATCCAGTCAAGCCTAATAAGCTTCTAACTTTTGTGACATTCTTTGGAGGTTGCCATTCCATAACAGCTTCTATTTTCTTCGGATCTGCGTAGATTCCCTCAGCGGATACAATATGTCCCAAAAAAGCAATTTTAGTGAGCCAAAACTCACACTTATTCAACTTGGCGAATAATTGCTTTTCTTTTAAAGTTTGCAAAACTACCCGAAGCTATCTATCATGATCCTTTCGGGTCTTAGAGTACACCAAAATATCATCAATGAAGACCACAACGAACTGATATAGATACGGACGGAAAATATGATTCATTAAATCCATAAAAGCTGTAGCCACATTCGTTAGTCCAAATGGCATCACCACGAATTCATAATGTCCATATCTAGTCCTAAATACAGTCTTGGGAATGTCCGACTCCTTTACTCGCAACTGGTGATAATCGGATCGAAGGTCAATCTTAGAAAAGACATTCGCTCCTCACAACTGGTCAAATAAATCATCAATCCAAGGCAAATGATACTTATTCTTGACTGTAAGCTTATTCAACTGTCTGAAATCCACACATAGTCTCAAAGATCCATCCTTCCTCTTAACAAATAGCATGGGTGCTCCCCATGGGGACACGCTCGGTCGAATAAGTCCCTTGTCAAGTTACTCCTGAAATGGTAACACTATCAGATCACCCGAAAACTCATGTCCCTGAAGTCGAATGGGACAATCTTTATATACCCTATTCACGATCCCACTGTAACTTAAGAGATTACTAACCAATATTTCATTCTTGGTGACATTAGCCTGTAAATTCTTATCTCTAGGTATGGAAGTGTAAATGTATGAATGAGTAGATCCTAGGTCTATCAATGCACGAACAGAAATATCAAAGATGGAAATCATACCAACTATCACATCTGGAGCATCCTGATCATCCTGGGCCCTGATCGCGTATGCACGAGCCGGGACACGAGTATCTCGTCTCTCTGTGGAGTCTGGTACTCCCCTCGGCCTATTGCTCTACGCCTCTGACTGACTAGGACTCGATCTTCTTCCCTTATGAACTGAAGGAGTTGATATTTCTGTCTGAGGAGCGAAAACGGCTCTGTTCTTTGGACAATTTTTCTGAATATGATCAAGTGATCTGCATATATAACATGCTTCTGACACTTTTCAGCATTCACCCTCATGCTTTTTACCATATTGCTCACATGGATGCGAAGTTGGACCTCTCGCAAATGCTTCCCGGGTGCAACTCTAGCCACACACTTAAAGAGCTCGACCATCTGTTCCATGAAATTTGGTTGACCCTATGTCGCCGGTCTTGCCCCTTGAGGACCTACAAACCCCTCTGACATACCTCCAGCCACACTAGTTGGATTACCTTGCTCTGACTCACCACCGCCCTTGGCAGCTCTAACATTGGAGGGTTCTATCCTACCCCTTTACATAAGATAGAAGAAATAAATCCATAGGTCAGAGTCAAATCCTTTCCATTTTAGTAGTATGCAATGCATGTGTATGTATAATGCAATTATTTATCAAAAGCTTAGGTTCAGAATCGCCTAAACCACAGCTCTGACACCAATAAATGTAACGCCCTTCACCCGACATCCGTTACGGCTGGAAATTCGGAACGAAGAACATTACTTTCCTAATAAATCCATTTTTGCTTCTTTTGAAAAACTATTATCATTCTTAAGCTTATTACCAATAGAGGAATATTTTTTTTTTTAAAACATAAATCCTGTAGAGTTTTCTCTGTTTTTCTGAAATCCCAAAATCCGTTTTCTGTAATTAAAACTCTAACATTTCTAAAACATCAGTTTCTAAACTCCCATTCAGACCTCCCATCCGTTTCCGAAACATTTCATTATTCAAATATATCATAAACATTTATATGCATACATAACCAAAAGTAAGTTTTTAATAAATATACATAAGCTTTTATACAGAAATTTGTTATAATTAAGTGAAATACAATAATTTACACAAATATACATGTATCCCAAAAATGCATGATCATATGTAATATATCTATATATCTACCAAAAGCGTAGCGGGGATGGTGACTATCTGAGCTTTTGCGTGCAAGCTATTTCCCCTATCTTTAGATGGAGTCAAAAGATTCAATCTACGCGCGGTAAACCAACGCGCTAAGCATAATTGTTTAATAGGTATACACATAATCTAATTTCTCCATTAAAAATATAATTTCATTCGTAACTAAAAGTATTCTAACTTTAACATTCATAAATATATATATACGTTGCATAAAATACTTAAACATATAATTCATAATTTTACGAGTTCAACATATTTCAAAGCATTGAACATTTCATTTCACATAACATTTTTCATTTCATTGCTCATATCATTTTTTAGTACCCTTAGTAAACATATACTATACTCATGTATTGGTATATGGGTTTTCGACATCGGACACCCGATGATTACCCGCTGGAATAACGGTCGACCCCGGCATCGGGCACTCGGTGATTGTCCACCGGGTCGTATATCATATCACATAATCGTTCGGGACCGGACACGTGGTGTCTCTCATAGTCCATAATGAATCAATTTAGTGTATCCAAATAAACGGTGCAGCTACTGATTTCTCTATTGACATGTCAATTACCAATTTCCATTTATCGATATCTAAGTTTACAAGGGCTATTTACAACATAACGTTTAATTCACATTTACAACTTTGGTTTTTGTACCAAATTTCTCATAACAAATCAATATAGCGTTTCATTTCAAGTATAGTCAATACGTTTGTAAATGCATTATATTGAAACGATATAACAATCTCATTTAAGAAATTCATTTCACAATGAAAACACTTTCAAGTAAAATTAAAGATAATGTGTATACCGACCTCAAACGGATTCGATCTTTGAATCGAATACTCCCTTACGCTTTACCCTTATTCTTTGGTTGAGAATCCGATTCATCGGGTTCTCCTTGACCTTTCAATAAAACAAACGTAATGAAAGTTTATTTTATATATTTCTAACGTTACTTAGTGCACTATAACTATATGTTTTCCTATAATGCATCCTAAACACTTCCAATGGATATCACTTCAAAACAGCTCATGATATCTTTTTTATGACTGTCTTTACCGTATTGAAAATAACCTCAAAACAGCCCATAAATTTAGTCACATCGTCTTTCATTTACGTGAATTAACACTAACAAACCATCATAAAATCTCTCAATCATTTTTGTCATAGATATTCATTTGAATCACATTCAAATATCGCTTAACATCATGGCATTTTAATCACAATTCATTTGACACTAAATCACAAACTAACGCATTTCGAAATCACGGAAAACTCAATCAAAACACTTGAAAACAATCTAGCGATATTCAAATAATTTTTCAATACTTTAAAGCATATCGATGCGAATCATTTTTCATGCCGACAATTTCGAAACGAAAAGCAAAACATAACAACCCCTATACGGATTTCGCAACGTAAATTTCAATATCGAAATTCATCCGCAAACATATCGAGCCAATATCAAATAAACCTCCGCACTAACGAGGTTCTAAATCCTATATCCCAATCATGTTAACATCCATTTATTCCATAACTCAATCCTAAATATTTTTCATCCAAAACGGAAACCATAAATCTCAAACTTACCTTTCCAAAAGCGTTTTGAAAACTTCGAAAACTAGCACAAAGGGCTGTCTATAATAATTTCCTTATCCACGAGTTTCCTTCAACCCAAATGGAAACCATTAACATTTAAAAAAATTGCTCAAGCATAATAATAATAATAATGAGGTAGCAACGCACCTCAACACGGGCTATTGTTTGCTACGAAATATCTTTCGAACAACTGTGACGGTGAGACGATGCTCAAAACCTCACAACATCCAGTAGCTCTTCTTTCATTTTATCTACAGGTACAAGCTGTCATCCTCCCCACTAAACCAAACATTATATTTACACCAAAATTACTTAAGACAGCACACAAACACTCAGAAACTGCTAGACCTACACGCTAAAACAAATTCAAAAATACTTACCAGCTACGGCACCACAAATCTCCTCTTACATGTGCTGATTTCTTTCAAAAACAGCATCCGAACTCCATTGACAGCAAACTGCTTTTGAAATGCAGCTCACAACAGCATGCTTCTCTCTTGATCGAACTGAACTCATCCTCTCACAGCTATCCAAACTAAAATCCTTCAAAACATCACTCAAAAATCTTCAAGAAAGCTGCTGCATGTAGTTCTCACTCACGGAACACACATAACCACACATGCAATCAGATTTTTGCACATCTCACACACTCACCAGTTGCTAAATTTTGAAGACACTCACTTTGCAGCACCTATTTCATGGATCTGACCTCCCTTCTCCAAACCAAGAACCTTTTGGTTCAGTTGATGGCAGCTTGCACATTTTCTTCTTGCTGTAGGTCACGGGCCGCACATCTTCATCTCAACTCCCATTCAGCTCTCAAACTCCAAATTTGTTGCATGCACGGACAGCTCACTCTCTCTTACAAAAGGGTGGTCTTGGCTTTGCTTCAGATCTGGTCTGTTTTCTACTTCACCGAACAGCTCACTTCTTTCTTGCTTCTTGCTCTTCACTTTTGCTCTTCCATGCACAAGCTCACATCCACAATCTTCATTTCACTCTCTTGGTTCATCACCCACGAGCAGCTCACGATCTCTACTATAGTTGCTCATCCTTCCTTCCCCTCACGAGCTCACTCCTATGGTTTTGAAGATGTAGTTCTTAGTTTGATTTGAAAATGGGTGATCGAGAATGGCTTAAAATGGGTCTTGGTTATAGAATGTAAAAGAAGAAGATGAGAACTCAAGTGGTGATGGCTTTTGGACCGAGAGCTTCTTCACTTTACTGGATGGTTTCAGCTTTGCTTTAATATAAAAGTGATTACCGTGAGATTCATTTGGATGTTTGCAACTCATTTAAATATGATTCACTTATTACCGTACACTTGTCCCACCATGCACCAACTCTCACACATGAATTTTAATGCATTTAATTCACGCTTTATGGATTTCGCTTTCGCTTAGATTCGTTTCGGGTGCGCCTGAAAATTTTTATTAAAAATCCAACTTCATAAACAAAAACTTCATTAGATTTTGAATAAATATTTGAATCCGGATGCTCTAATTTATTTTTTGAGATTGGATTAAATAATTATCTCTGGACCCGTCTAAAAAATTTATAAAAATTCAGTTACTCATCCGGATCCGAATGGATAATTAATTATATCATCCCTTAATTAATAATCAATATTTAATAAATTATTTGGACACCGAAGTAGCATGTTACATCTGATCTGTTATTTCACCATAATACTTTCACTACCGGAATACTCTTATGGCGTAACACTTAATCTCTATGGTCTAAGATGTCCACTCGTTGTTCTTCATAGGTTAAGTTTTCTTTTACTCGCACCGATTGCTCTTTAAGGATATGCGATGAATCAACTACACACTTGCGGAGCATAGAGACATAAAACACATCATGAATGTTGGCAAGCTCTGGTGGTAACTTTAGTCGGTAAGCCACTTCACCCACCCTTGCCATAATCTTATATGGCCCAATATATCATGGACTCAACTTTTCACATTTCCCGAACCTCACAATGCCCTTCCAGGGTGAGATTCGTAGGAACACTTTATCACCCACTTCAAACTCTAGGTCTCATCTTCGATTGTCCGCATAGCTCTTCTATCTGTCTCTAGCTATCTTCAATCGCTCTTTTATCACATTGACTTTCTTGGTTGTGGCTTGGACAATCTCTAGGCCAATTAATCTTCTTTCACCTACTTCATCCCAACAAACTGGGGTTCTACACTTTTTGCCAAACAACGCTTTGTACGGAGCCATACCAATGCTTGATTGATAACTGTTCTTGTAGGCAAACTTTATTAAAAGTAGATAATTATCCCAACATGTCTTCAAGAGTCTAGATGGTTCTTTCTGATTGAACATCTGTTTGTGGTGAAAGCCCATACTAAAGTGCAATCTGATGCCCATGGCTTCTTATAGCTTCGGCCAAAACCTCGAAGTGAACTGAGGATCTCTATCCAATACAATGGACACCGGTGTACCATGCAACCTCACAATCTCATTTACATATATCTGTGCTAATCTTTATAGGGAATAAGTATTTCTGATGGCTAGAAAATGAGCAGACTTCATCAATCTGTCGACTATCACCCAAATGGTGTCATGTCCACTCTGAGTCCGTGGTAATCCAAATACAAAGTCCATCGTAATCCTTTCCCATTTTCATTCAGGAATAGACAGAGACTATAATAAACCATTTTGGTGTTCTACTTTAATCTACTGGCAGGTTAAACACTTTTATATGAACTCTACTATCTCTTTCTTCATTCCTCTCTACCAATAGTGGTCTTTCAGAGTTTGATACATTTTTGTACTCTCTGGATGCATGGCATAAGCTGATGAATGGGCTTCCTCTAGAATCTCTCTCTTCAATGCATCTACATTCGGTACACATAATCATTGCCCCATCACTTCTCAATGCAAAGTTACTTTGTTGCCCGTCTTCTATCTTATGTCTAAGTTTCATCAAGTAAGGATCTTAAAGCTACAAGTCTCGAATTCGATCCATAAACACTAGACGGACATGAAAGGCTGCTAATAAGGTACCTGTATCCATCGTCTCTAATCAGACAGCCATCGCCCTCAACTCTATCAGCATAGGTAAGTACTCCGCTTTAAGCTGGGCTAGGAAGCTGGTAGACTTTCTACTCAGTGTATCAGTCACCACGTTAGCTTTGCTTGGGTGATACTCGATGGTGCAATCATAATCTTTGATGAGTTCCACCAATCTTCTCTATCTCATATTCAACTCTTTATATGAGAATAGATACTGCAGACTTTTGTGATCTGTAAAGATCCTGCAGAGTACTCCATAAAGGTAATATCGCCATATCCGCAGAGCAAACACCACTATAACTAGCTCTAAGTCATGTGTTGGATAATTGACTTCATGCTTTTTCAACTGTCTCGAGGCATAAGCTATTATCTTCTCGTGCTGCATCAACACACAACCTAAGCCCTCATTGGATGCATCACGGTACACCGTAAACCTATCAATTCCTGATGGTAGTGTAAGCATTGGGGCTGAGGTAAATCTCTTCTCCAACTCATCGAAATTGTTCTGGCATGCCTCTGACCAAACAAACTTCTCTTCTTTCCTTGTTAATCTGGTCAGTGGAGTAGCAATCTTCGAAAACCATGAACTTTCGATAATACCCAGCTAAACCCAGAAAACTTTTAACTTTTATCACATTCGTGGGTGGCTTCTAATTTACCACGGCTTCTATCTTCTAAGGATCCACGGATATCCCACCTGTTGATACCACGTGTCCCAGAAATGCCACGTGATATAGCCAGAACCGGCACTTGCTAAACTTTGCATAAAGTTGATGTTCCTATAGGGTTTGCAGTACTACCCTCAGGTGCTCAGCATGCTCTTCTCGGCTACCTGAATATACTAGGATGTCATCTATATAGACAATCACGAACTTGTCCAGGTAGGGTCTGAAGACTCAGTTCATCAAGTCCAAAAAAGCTACTGGGGCATTGGTTAAGCCAAATGACATTACCAAGAACTCATAATGCCCATATCTAGTTCTGAAGGTCGTCTTGGAAATATCGTCCCTACGTACATTCAACTGATGATACCCTGATCTTAGATCAATCTTCAAAAATACCTTAGCCTCTTAAAGTTGGTCAAATAGATCATCTATCCGTGGCAGCGGGTACTGATTTATGGTCGTAACCCTATTCAGCTGCTTGTAATCAATACAAAACCAAAGGCTCCCATCCTTATTTTTTACAAACAACACTAGAGCTCCCCACGATGATGTGCTGGATTTCACAAACCCCTTACTCAATAGTTTTTCCATTTGGACCTTCAATTCTTTCAACTCTGTCGATGCCATTCGATAAGGCACTATAGAGATAGGCTCCGTACCCGGTGCTAGCTCAATCTCGATTTCTATCTCTCTGTCCGACGGCAACCCTAGAAGATCTTTTGGAAATACATCGAGGAACTTATAAACCACTGGTAGATTAGTTGGCTACTGCTTACGTTCACCTGGTTCGATGATATAGGTCAAATACCCCTGACATGCTTTTCTAAGCATCTTATTTGCACTTAGGGTACTTATTAGACTTGTTGGGAGTATTTTCCTCTCTTCGCAGAAAATCACATCTGGCACTCTGAGTCTACTTAGTTTGATTTCTTTTCTATAGCAGTCGACCGTAGCTCGATGCTTCGAAAGCCAATCCATACCCAAAATAACATCGAAGTCATGAATGGATAATGCAATCAGATCTGCTTCAAACTCTTGACCCACTATAATCATTTTACTTCCCACATAAACCTGGTCGGCTATAAGTATATCACCTATGGGAAGTGATACTCTTATACTATACCCTATCAGCCTTAAGTCTACCCCGACTCTATCAATAAAATCCCTCGAAATAAAATAATGGATGGCTCCTGGATCCACCAATATATGTGCATCAAAATCAAATAAAGAAATGGTATCTGTGAGCACTTCCGGTGCTACATCTGCCGCATGCTGGGTCACTATGTACACTCTCACAACCTGGCTATGGGGTCTACCAGGCGGTGCTCGCGGTGGTAGGCTCCTACTGGGTGCATCGCTCAGCAGCTCTGGTCTTGTGGCTTCTCTAGTTCGGGGGCCTCTCCTCTCTAGTCCTCAACCCCCACTGGTCTATCCCTGTACTTTGGATTTGGCCTTGGCTGGGTTCGACGCGACAACGCTGGGACAGTCCCTCATGAAGTGACCCTCCTGTCCATACCTAAAGCATCTGGTCCTACCCTGAAGGCACTCTTCGGGGTGTGATCTGCCACATCTACTACAAACAGGTCAACCCTTCCAACTCTTCCTGCTCTTGAATCCACCAGACGACTGAACGGAGCTCTGACTCTGACTAGACTATGCCCCCAAACCCTATCTACGGCTCTCTAACCATGCAGCCTTCTGATCACTTTTGCCCACTTTACTCGATCCCCCATGATGACTACCGCCCCAACTATACTTCTAACTGAACTATTGCTTTGGCTTGGGAAAGGTTCCTGCGATCTTTTCAACTCTAGTGGCCACCTCCACCAGTTGTCCATACCAAGTATGTACTGAGGATGTTACTATAGTCTTGACTGCAGGGTTAAGGCCTACTATGAACCTGTTGATCTTTTGCTCTTCGTTTTCTACAATGAAAGGGACCAGACGGATCAACTCTGAAAATTTCTTTTCATATTTTGTCATTGAAGAGTTCCCCTACTCTAATCGAAAAAACTCTTCTATCTTGGCATCCTTGTAGCTCATGGGGACGAATTTGTTTGTAAATTCCTTCTTGAAATCTGCCCAAGAAACTCCCACTAGGTGCACTCTTTGATGTGCCTTCCATCAATCTTTGGCGTGATCCTTCAGTAGAAAAGCTGAGTAGGAGACCATATGCTCCTTGGTGCATCCCATGATCTGAAAGATTTCCTCATTGGTTTCCAGCCATGAAAGTGCACGCTCTTGATCACTTGTAGCATCATAAGGCTTTGTGCTTAGCTTATGGACACACTCTATGGACACTCCTATCTCTCGCAGTTGATGGAGTGCCACAGCAAATGTTTAAGCCATCTGCACTACATTCATCTGTTCCTGCTCTGGTCTCACCAACTAGGAAGGCTCTAGGCGTGAAGAACTGATGGGTACATTAACTGATTCTTCAACCGGCTCTTCCTCAGGTGTGGGTGATAGACCTAGATCCTAGTGTCCTCGAAAAATCCATTTCGTGATTAGGACAGCGGATAAGTGGTCCAGAAAGAGTACAAAGGGCCAATTTAGAATTCAATTATGTTTATGAGGCCTTAAGTATCATTTCGGGAAGAAATGAGAATTTTTAGTGAATAGTATTTGGATCCAGAATGAATAAAGATTTTTTCGAAATAGATCCGAAATTAGTGTTTAAGATCGAATTCGGACCAGATTATATTGTCTAGGGTCATGAATTGAGATTCGATGGGAAACAAAAGTTTTTGATGAATAATATTTTTTCGGATGAAAATTTTTGGATGAATAGAAAAATTTTTGAAAATAGACTGTAAGGGTCAAAAAGGTCTGAAAATAGTAACAGAGTGTAGCGAAACTAAAATTGATTGAAAATGAGCTCATTTAAATAAGTTTCGAAGCATCTGAAAGTTATCGGATAAAATACCCTTTCTGGTAATTATTAGATATTAATGCTCTTTAATCCAATCGAAAATATGTCGAAGGATGCAATTGAAAGGTAAAATACCTAACTAGAGAATTATATGGTTAATATGAAGATTGAGTGACCATATAATAGTTTTGGAATTTAATTGGGTAAGAAAATGGGATATTTTATAAAAAGATAAACTAAAGCAGACCGAAAATAAGTCATTTTGAATAGATTTTAAGTGATTCGAAGTATATTGGATGGAAGTACTCTACTCGATTAGTGTCCCGTATGTAGTATTTAGAGAGAAATGAAATAATTTTCAGTACCCGGATGTGAAAAGTGAATTTTTGTAGAATTGTGGATAGGATCGGAAGTGATTTCCTCTCCAAAGTGATAGAATAATTATTTTAGTGTAGCATGCTATTCCGACTCCAAGAAACTTATTAAATGTTGATTAATGATAGAATTAATTATCCGTTCGGATCTGAATGTGTAAATGAATTTTTATGAAATTCCCGAATGAGTCCGGGGATAATTTTTAAATTCAAAATCATAAAATAAATTAGAGTGATCGGATCCGAATAATTATTCGAATTTTAATAAATTTTTCGAATGTGAAAATGGATATTAATAAATTTGCAGATGGACCTGAGTTGAATCTGAGGCGAAAAGCAAAAATCGAATCCATAAAATATGGTGCGTGGGAGATTGTGTATGATGGGACACGTGTCAAGGAATGAGAAAATTAATGAATGCATGCAAAACAAGTGTCATAAAATTAGAGATGGACCAATGCATGATGGACAAGTGGTGAGCAAGAAATTAAACAAATTGATAAGTGGAAGGTGGATGGGCATGACTTGTGTGCAGCAATAAATGAAAAGCAAATAAATGAACTTAATAGATGGCATATGGTCATCATTTGTGTTGGAAAACACAAAGAGTAGAGAAAGTCATTTTTGTTGTGTGCATTCTCGGTCCAAACTCAAGCAACTCGAGAGAGAGTGTGATTTTAGAGAGAGAGAAAACCAAAAGAGAAAGCCATAGAGAAAGAGTGAATCATGAGAGAGCTCGTGAGAGAGTGGATCGAAGAGAGAGTGAGAGCTTCAAAAGTTCGATCATTACCAAAGAAAGCCGAAAGAGAGCTAGGCATGAGAGAGATGTAATGGTCAAGTGTAGCCATCACTCGGTCATCATCATGAACCAATAGCTAAGAATGGGAAGAAGAGTTTGAGAGAGTGAGAGAACCGAAGGAAGAAAAGGTAGTTTGGTCAACAGAAGAAAGAACAAGAAGCATTCATTTTGAGGAGAACAAATTGGCATGAGAGTTGTTCTGCCATGAAATAGAGACCGAGACAGCTAATTTTATGGTGAGTTAGACGCGATTTTGAGTGATTTTAGTTCATGCGAGAAGTTATTTAGCATGAGAAGCGCTGCCAAGATTCATCAAAGAAGACAACTTGCTTTGGGATTTTTAGAGAGCTATTCTGAGTGATTTCAGCTCTTTGAAGCAACCCATGAAAGGAATGTTTGTAGTTTTTGAAGGTGACAGCCTTGCAACAGCTCGTGGAGAGGATCCAAGGCTGTTTTGAGGTGAAAAACAGCACACACAAGGTGAGGGGCTATACCATTTGGCTTTGTTATGATGTTTTGATGTGATTTTAAAGCTAGCACATAATTGTTTGGATTGAAGGAAGCTCGGTCAAAGAGAAGAGTTTGGACAACACTTCTCAAGTGATTTTTTTTAAGTTTTTGAATTGATTTTCGAGAGGTACGTCGAGTTTTTATGGATTTCGTTTAGGTGAAAAATGTTTAAGTTGAGTTATGGACGAAATTCGATGATGATATGATTGGGTTTTAGGATTTAGAACCTTGTCAGTGCGAAGGTTCGTTCACTTGTGTTTCATGGTGATGACGGATGAATTTCGATCGTGTCATTATGTGTTTTTAATATGCAATGTGTTTTGAAACAAAACATGTGGACTGTTTTATGTTCTGTTGCAAATAGGCTGTTTTGTTACACATTTAATTTAAGTTATGCAAATGATTTCATGCATAATAATATGTTGAATCGATGAGTTTTTAGAGTTAAAACGGAAAATTGAAAGCCGATACGATCGCGTGATTCATGGATTGTTTTTATGATGCGAAGTGGGCTGTTTTTACATGCAGTTTTAGGGGCAATTTTTGGATGTTTGAGGGTTGTTATGGTGCAATTTATGGGCTATTAATAGATCATTTAATGGGTTGTTAAAGTACACTTTATTGGGATGTCAAAACATCACGAATGGGCTATCAAAATGTTGTGTTGTGTGCTATTTTCAGGACTGTTACACATGATGTTTTATGGGCTGTTAACATGCTAATTTATGGGCTATTATCATGCAGTTTTATGGACTGTTTATAGGCTATTAAAGCATTTCATTATGGGTTATTATTATGCGTGTTATGGGCTATATTATGAGCTGTTTTGTGGGCTGGTAATGTGCTATTTATTAGGTTGTTATAAGTTGTCTTTATAGGTTGTGACAGGCTGTTATATATGTACTTTTGGGATTGTTTTGATGCTATTTTATGTGCTGTCAAAATGGTATAACATGCTATTTTGATTTAAAATCATAGGCTGTTTTGATGTCAAAATTATAAGCTGTTTCGAAGAGATATTATGTGCTGTTTTTGCATCAAAACTATTGGTATGAATGACATGTGTTGTTTTAGTGTTAATCATGGTTTCGACTGAGCATGAGGCACTATCTGGATGTATGTGCTATTTTAAGTGTCATTTGGAGGTTTTTTGAAACCGTTATGTAGTGTTTCATATAGTCTTTGAAATTCGAAAGCGAATGCATTGTGTGAATGTGTTTATATAATTGATTATGCGATTGCATTCGCTTACGACGTTACTTAAAGAGTTAACGTTAAATGTATAGGTAACGCGAAGAAAATATCAAATAGGTTGTGAGCTCTACAATAAAGTGTCAGGTAAGTGTTCTATCACTTGCGTGATTTCAATTTTTCGTTTAAGCATATTTATATTGTTGTAGCTAAATGATTTCAAAACAATCTTCTAAACTATGCGTTAAAGTATTGTAAAATGATCCTTATGTCGGATCTAGAAAAAATAAATTGAAAATAAAATGTTTTCGAAAAGAGATAAGTAAAGAGTTTTGTAAGCCCATGTATATACCCTTAGCATATTTGAGATTTAGCGTTACGCGGCGATGCAGAAAATTTCGTCTGTAGATGCTCAGTTTTTCAAAATATCTATCGCTATATGTACGATGTAGATAATTCTGTACATGATTGTTGAGATATAGAGAGATTTCTAGCGACACATTGCGATGTAGAAAATTTCGAACGTAGTCATTTAGATTTGCAATATTGGTACTACATTGCGATGTAGCAAATTTCGCTTGTAGTCGCCCAAACTTATGGGACTACAATTGCGATGTAGAAAATTCCACATTGTAGTTGTTCAGATTTGAGATTATTTGACACTACGTTTGCGATTCAGTAAATTTCGCATTGTAGTGGTTGAGATATCTCAGTTGCTTCACGCTTGGCATCAATTGAAAATCGCCATGTGATGGTTCAAGTGCATTAGGGGTATACATGGAGTTTTTAGAAAGAAAAGTTTTGAAAACAAATTCAAAAATGTTCATATTCGAATAAGTTATGAATTTGTATATAGTTATGTGATTATATTGCCTTTTACTGTTGCGCTAACGTATTTACTTATTATGTAGCTTGTACATTATTTTGGGAGTCGTAATAGGTGATTGGGTGTTAGGAGAGACCCTCATCATTCATATAGGTGGGCGAAATCGAAGAATGCATCAAACAAAGCATACTTTTTATTGTTGTAAATAATATACACAAATGATTGCATATTTGATATATGGGTAACTGAAAACTGTAAAATCACATTTTGATATGTATATGTAGTTGGAATAATTGCACATAACACACACACCAACATATGACACTTTCACGCATATATATTAATGCATATGAATTACTTCATAATGGTTGTTAAAATGTATGTTGTGGAAATGCATAAATGTGAAATTGTATGAGAAATGGCATGTTTATGGCCAAATGAAGTTAGGTGGTGATTTCTATAGTTTGAAGTAAAATTTCTCTACAGGTCAATTTTGGAAATGTTAAAAATATAGCAGTTATGTTGTCAAAATTTTATAATGAAATCATTTTAAACCGAATTCAAAAAATTTACACCCACCCAACTATTTTCACAAAAGCGAAGTTCAACTTAAGTAAAGTAAAGTAAACGGGCAAGATTAAGGGTTCGCTCCACGGATTTTTTCTATCTTGTTAATAGGGTTATGAGAGGTTCATTGGAGTGCCCGATAAGACCCTCCAGATAAGAGTATAGAGAGAATCTGGTTTAGGTCTTATCAAGTTGGTATCAGAGCCTGGTTTTCGAAAGATTTGAGATTGAGTTTTAAAAGAAAGTTTGTTGTTATTTTATGTATTAAGTTGGGTTCATTATGCATGAGTTTATGCATGAGACATGCATGAGGCTATTGTATGCATTGAGTCTTCTTAAGATTACATAAATTATGCTTTCTTAGATTGCATAAAATAAGCATGATATTGTGAGATTTAAGTTTAAATTATTGCATGAATTTATAAAGCTATGCAGCGACGTGCTCGCCCTAGGACGAGGAGGGCAGTCGCAAAGGCACCTACACCCAAGGAGGAGCATGTTGACGAGTCCATTAATGTGCTGACCAGTTCCTTACACCCAAAGCCATCAGAGCCATCCAGATCAGAGCCTACTCCAAGACATATAGAGCAGATAGCACAGATGCTAATAGCGACACTTCATCAGTTGCGTGAGACTAAGATATCTATAGAACGCACCTACAAATTAGGTGCCAAGCCCTATAATGGTACAGGGGAACCCGAGCCAGCATTGTCATGGTTAAAGACGAATGAAGAGATATTCCAGATGAAGGGATGCATAGAGGAGCAGATGGTTACTTTCTCAGCTTCCTCCTCAAGGACCATGCGAAAGACTGATGGAAGGTGCATTAGAGAGCGCACCCAGATGGAGTCTCTTGAGCTGACTTCAAGAAAGAGTTCGCAAACAAGTTCTTTCCCAAGATGCAACAAGGATCCAAAGATAGAAGAGTTCTTCAAGATTTGAGTAGGGGACCCTCACAATGATAGAATATGAGAGGAGATTTTCAGAATTAGTCCGCCTTGTGCCTTTCATAGCAAAAAGTAAAGAATAAAATATGAACAGAATCATAGCAGGGCTGAGTCCGAGGGTTAGGACATATGTGACCTTAACGGTTCATGCTCGATGTGGGAAGTTGGTGGAGGTAGCCACCAGAGTTGAGAAGTGTAAGCTTCTATTTTCGATGTTCTATCCCTAATAATAGAAGGTGGAACATGGTAACGAAAATTGTCAGAGTATGATTGATGACATTGTAAGTATGGTTAAATATCAATAAAACATTTATTAAACTGTGGAACATTAATAAGGAAATAAATGCTACAGAGGGCGAAATGATCGTTTTGCAAATAAGAAATAAGCAATTGAGTGTCAAATTTATAAAAGTTTACTAAAAGAATTAAAAATAAGATTATATGAGTATTTTCTTAAAACACTTAAAAGCCAATGTAACAATTGTAAGTAAGATAAGTGACTAAGGGTATTATAGTAAATGAAACTAATTAAAAGGTATTTATATGAGAGGGGAGAAGTGTTGGTCAGCGAACACTTGAAAAAAGAAGAAGCAAAAACAGAAAATTGAGAGAGGGACAGAGTGAAGTGGCGGCAACAAGAGAGAAAGGGAGATAGGTGATTTTCCATCCACTTTTCTTGCTCCAAATCAAGTCTCTAAGGCAAACCAAGCTAGGAAATCAAATCCAAAGCAAGATTTAGGTAAGACTTCATTAATTTTTCTAAGTTTGAAGATAGTTGGATGTGTATATATGTGTTGATGGTTGAGTTGTTTTCTTGGTATGTTGTAATGGATGTTTTACATTTAAAATAAGTGTAGAACCATAGGTGTGTGGCATGGAATCTTAGATGGCATGTTAAAGTTGTGGGGTCTGGGATTTGCCTATACTGGGTCCCTCGGGCTACCCCAGGTTTGCCCCTCTCACCCACTCACTAGGTACTGTTCCCTCCCCTAGGGACTTTCTCTCGCCTCCCCCACCTCTCGAACCTGGCACCAGGGGCTTAATACCAAATTCTTAGAGAAGTGGGTACCAATTGAGCTAGTAGCTCAATTGGAACCCACTTCTCTAAGAATTTGGTATTAAGCCCCTGGTGCCAGGTTCGAGAGGTGGGGGAGGCGAGAGAAAGTCCCTAGGGGAGGGAACAGTACCTAGTGAGTGGGTGAGAGGGGCAAACCTGGGGTAGCCCTAGGGACCCAGTATAGGCAAATCCCAGACCCCACAATAAAAAGGCGCCTTTTTATTGTGGGGTCTGGGATTTGCCTATACTGGGTCCCTCGGGCTACCCCAGGTTTGCCCCTCTCACCCACTCACTAGGTACTGTTCCCTCCCCTAGGGACTTTCTCTCGCCTCCCCCACCTCTCGAACCTGGCACCAGGGGCTTAATACCAAATTCTTAGAGAAGTGGGTACCAATTGAGCTGAGAGGGGCAAACCTGGGGTAGCCCGAGGGACCCAGTATAGGCAAATCCCAGACCCCACAATAAAAATTCTTAGAGAAGTGGGTACCAATTGAGCTAGTAGCTCAATTGGTACCCAGCTTGCAAGTTAAACACTCATATCCTTGAGGGTCAGAGGTTCGAGTGGCAGCTGGGGGAGGCGAAGCAAATCCCCTGACCAGGGACAGTACCTAGTGAGTGGGCTCGCGGGGCAAACCTGGGCCAGCCCGAGGGGACCCCAGTATAGGCAAATCCCGGACCCCACAATAAAAGGCGCCTTTTTATTGTGGGGTCTGGGATTTGCCTATACTGGGTCCCTCGGGCTACCCCAGGTTTGCCCCTCTCACCCACTCACTAGGTACTGTTCCCTCCCCTAGGGACTTTCTTTCGCCTCCCCCACCTCTCGAACCTGGCACCAGGGGCTTAATACCAAATTCTTAGAGAAGTGAGTACCAATTGAGCTACTAGCTCAATTGGTACCCACTTCTCTAAGAATTTGGTATTAAGCCCCTGGTGCCAGGTTCGAGAGGTGGGGGAGGCGAGAGAAAGTCCCTAGGGGAGGGAACAGTACCTAGTGAGTGGGCGAGAGGGGCAAACCTGGGGCAGCCCGAGGGGACCCCAGTATAGGCAAATCCCAGACCCCACAAAAGTTTATGAATGTTAATGTAGGGTTTATGGATGGAAACCACAAACTTGTGGTTTAAGGGTTGGAAATGTCAAACAAATGGTAGATATATTGTTGGATGAAATGGTTGAGAGAGATTAACTAGTAAAAGTGAAAAAGTAGTGTTTTGTGTGTGTTAAGGACATGAAGTATAGTAGATAACCACTGTGTTTAGATGGTTTTGAACTCAAATTTAAGCATGAATAACGTTAGAAAAGCATCTAGAAATGATAGAGTTGTCAAAGAGTTAGTTTTGGGCAATTTGGCGATCCCGAGCTCAAACCATGGGATAGAGACAACCTGTGCAAGTCTGACATATATGAGGTTGTTCTACACCTCAAATGATGCCTAAGAGTCACAGAAAACCATAGGTTTTGGAAAGGATCGATTCCGATAAAAATTGTGCAAGTTATGCTTAAAATAGTACCGTTAGAGAGTCGATAAATGAAATAACTATGTAAATGCAATTTTTATTGCATGGAATGAATTTAGTTGATCATAATTAAGTAAAAGGAGCTTAGATACGAAAGAAAAACCATCGTTGCTCGTTCAATGCGAAAAAGTGCATCGAAAATAGCCCAAAACAGGGTTTTTTCTTAGATTTGACATAGCAAACGATAGAATTTTTTAACGAAATTTGATGTATGACTAGAATGTGAGATAAAAAGACTGTAGGAAAACGAATGAAGGAAAACAGAGTCCTGAGTAGGCTGCTGCATTACATTCTATTATAGGGTATCAAAAGGGGCAAAAAATTTTGATTTTTCGTTTCGGGTTTCTAAAAATTATACGGACTATGTGAGGGTGTCCCTAGGGGTCCAAAACAGAAACTTTTGTGAAGAAGTTAGAATTAGAGAGTCTCAGTTGAGTGAGAAACAAGTTGGGAAGTTATAGTGTAAAAAATAGAAAAATAGATCTTTATTAGAGAATGTTAATTTAAAGTTAAAGTTGAGTTATGAGATTGTCACTAGTGATAATAAGAAATTGTCATGTAGGTGACGAGCGAGCGAGTGAAGTCTAAGAGACTCATCGTGATGCTTGCTTCGGATTTGCGCGACTTGGAGGTAAGTGTACTATCACTTATGTTAAATTCTATTTCTTTGTGTTACTTATTGTATATAAGTGTTAAATAAGAATGAAAATGATTTTTCAATACCAAAGTTCAAGTTTTGAAGGTATGGGTTCTAATGGAATCCATAAAGTGATTTAAATCAACATTAAGTTATTAAAAAAAAAAAAAAAAGAGTTGAATCTAGAGAGTTTTTGAAAGTTTTCAAAATTTATTGGTTTTATGCTTTTGCACTTAATGAATTGAATTTTAAAACCCATGTATATACCTTTTGATTATATGAGATATAGCGCTACAAGACAATGCAGAAAATTTTGTTCGTAGTCGCTCAGATTATAGAGAAGTTAGCACTACGTGACGACGTAGAAATTTTCGTCCGTAATTGTTCAGTTTTCCTTAGAAAGTATAGCATTGCAATTGCGATGTAGAAAAATTCTGCATTGTAGTTGCTCAGTTATGAGAATTATCACCATACGTGCGATGCAGTAAATTCCATATCGTAGTGGTTAAGATACCGCAGTAGCCTCACGTTGGCGTTAGTTAAAATTGCCCGTGATGGATAGAGAACTCTGAGGGTATACATGGGGATTTTGAAAGAAAATATTAAGATTTTGAAAGTGTGGAAAATGAATAAGATTTTAGCTTAACATATTGGTGTATGTTATGTTATATGACTTTGTTATAGCAACTCGTTTGTTGGCTATGTAGCTTATTTATATTCTATTGGGTGCAATCGTCGGACGGGATGACGACATTTTCATCTCGCATATATAGATAGGTGGGCGAGTCATGCAAGATGTTGTATATAAAGCATGTATATGGGATTGTATTGTATGATGACTATGACATTTCACATTTTGGGATTGTATAAATGTAATTATGTTTGCAAAATTGTTATGAATTCTGATACATGATGTATATAGTCATTTTCTAGAATGAGTTCATACATGATGTTGTGGAATGTGTGATGATATTGCATGATTGTGGATAAATGAAGTTGGGAGGAAATGAAATTGTAGTCAAAGTGTAATTTTCTTTGTAGGTAAATTTTGGATTTGTTAAAAATGCAGTCGTTATGCTGTTGAAATTTCTATAAAATCATTTTGAAATGAAATCGTGAAAAATTTTATCACTCTCAACTATTTTAAAGAAAATCAAATTCGTAAGTTTTAAACGAGTAAACCGGCTAAGATAGTTAGGGGTTCGCTTCTCGGATTTCTTCAATTCGATGACTCTGGTTCAGGAAGTTCGGTGAAGTGCCCAGCGAGATCCTCCAGACGAAAGCCTAGATAAGGTCTTGTTTAGGTCCTATCAAGTTGGTATCAGACCCCGGTTCTCATTAAATTGAGATAAAGTTTAAACAGGAAGTTTGAGCTATTTTCACTTAAAGTGTGCATTAGTAATGCTTGAGTTATGCATAAGGCATGAAGCAATTATATGCATTTATCTTTAAGATTATATGAGTTATGCTTTCATTGATTGCATAAGTTAAAGCATAAGCTATATGATTTGAGTTGAGCATTACATGTATATATGGCACATGAGCTAGCTTATACAGTTATACATGAGATGAGATGAAATATAGAATTGAAGTTGAACATTGCATGAGTACAAAATAAATTCATGCTTTATAAATGTTCTAACTTGAGTTTTATGATTATTTGAAAATATATAGATATGCAGCGTAGATATCATCCAAGGACGAGGTGGGCAGCCGCCGAGGCACCCCCACCACAGGACGAGCATATTGATGAGTCCGTTAAGGTGCCGGTGAGTTCATCCCATCCCAAGCCATCATAGTCAGCCCAATCAGAGCCTACACCAGGCAACCTAGAACAGATGGCCCAGATGCTAGCAGCAGCACTTCAGTAGTCGCAGGAGACTAGAATATCGATTAAGCGCACTCTTAAGTTAAGCGCAAAGCAATACGATGGGACAAGAGATCTCGAGCGCACATTATCTTGGCTAGAGATAAACGAGGAGATATTTCAGGTGATGGGGTGTACAGAGGATCAAATGGTTACTTTCTCAGCCTTCTTGCTAAAGGATCGAGCCAAGGACTAGTGGAAGGCGCATCAAAGAGAACATCTAGCTGGAGTATCTTGGGAAGACTTCAAGAAAGAGTTTACAGACAAGTTCTTCCCAAAAAGCTACAAAGATGCTAAGATTAATGAATTTTTCGAGTTGGAACAAGGGGTTTCCACAGTGTTAGAATATGAAAAGAGATTCTCCAAGCTAGTTCGTCTAGTCCCTTTTATTGCCGAGAACGAATAACAGAAAGTCAATAGGTTTTTAGCAGGCCTTAATCCCACAGTCAGGACTATTGTGACATATTCAGCATATACTCGATATGGACAGCTGGTAGAGGCAGCAATCAGAGTTGAGCAGAGCTCATGAACCGTCCCCAAACCAACCAATAATTCAGTTAGAAGCGTAGTTAGGGCGGTAGCCAACAAGGGGGACTAAGTAAAGTGGACAAAAGTGATCAGCGGCCCGCATGGTCTGAGAGCCATAGACAGAGTCAGGGGGCACAAACTAGTCAGAGTCAGGGTTCAGTCCAGTCACCGAGTGAATCCAGGAGTAGGTGAAGTTGGAGAGCAATGCCCCACTATAGTAAATGTGGAAGAGCTCATGCGGGAGAGTGCTTTAAAGGCCGTACGGGATGCTACAGATGTGGATAAGCAGGTCACTTTATAAGAGATTGTTCCAGTATTATAGCTTCTAGTCCATCCGAGGCCAAATCAATCATACAGGGGCAAACTAATAGGAGCCGTGGACCGATGAAGGGAGGCCCCCAGACTTGGGGAGCTACTAATGCAGGGTAGCCCAGTGGCAGATCCGTAGAGGCATACCACCCAGAGGATAGCCTAGTTGACCCCGTAGCCAGGCAGCCATAGTTTATACAGTGACTCAGCAGGAGGTTGAGGTAGCGCTAGAGGTGGTGATAGGTATTGTTACTTTATTTGACTCAGATGCACGTGTTTTGATTGACCCAGGGCAACTCATTCCTTTGTTTTTGGGAAGTTTCTAGGTAGAGTAGAGAGGAGTCCATCAAATTGTAGTATGGTAGTGTCACTTCCCACAGGTAATTCACTTATTGTGGATAGAGTTTACATGGGAAGTAAAATGATTATAGCAGGTCATGAGTTCGAGACTGATCTGATAGTGCTCGATATTCATGACTTTGACATTATTATGGGCATGGGTTAACTATTCAAGCATTATGCCACCGTAAATTGTTACATGAAAGAAGTCCAGTTTAGCAAGCCTGGGGAACCAAATGTGATCTTATGTGGAGAGTGGAAAATACTTTCTACAAGTTTGGTAAATGTGATTTAAGCCAATAAAATGCTTCGTAAAGCATGTCAGGGGTACTTAGTTTATGCACTAGAAGCTGGTGACAGTGAATTGCAATTAGCAGAAGTTTCTGTGGTTAATGAGTTCCCTAATGTATTTCCTGAGGACCTGCCAAGGTTGCCACCGGATAGGGAGAATGAGTTCGAAATTGAGCTAGCACTTAGTAGAGAGCCTATTTCTATAGCTCTATATTGGATAGCACCAGCTGAACTAAAGGAGTTAAAGGTTCAAATGGAAGAATTGGTAAGTAAGGGGTTTGTGAAACCTAGTACATCACCGTGGGTAGCTCCGATGTTGTTTGTTAAGAAGAAAGATGGAACCTTCCGGCTGTGCATCGATTATAGGCAGCTCAACAAAGTAAACATCTGGAATCAATATCCGTTGTCGAGAATTGATGATTTGCTTGACCAGCTACATGGAGCTAAGGCCTTTTTAAAGATTGATCTACGGTCGAGGTATCACTAGCTAAGATTACGGAGGGAAGATGTTCCTAAAATGGCTTTCAGGACTCGTTATAGTCATTATGAGTTTCTGGTAATGCCATTTGGATTAACGAATGCCCCAGCAACCTTTATGGATCTAATGAACAGAATTTTCAAACCCTACCTGGATAAGTTCGCAATAGTTTTTATCGATGACATTTTGGTGTATTCAAGTAGTAAAGATGAACATGCGGAGCACTTGAGGATTGTATTGCAGACTCTGAGAGAGCATCAGCTTTATGCGAAGTTCAGCAAGTGCCAATTTTGGCTTGATCGAGTGGCATTCTTAGGACATGTGGTATCCACAGAGGGTATTTCAGTAGATCCCCATAAGATAGAAGCTATTGTAGATTGGAAGCCACCTACAAACGTGACCGAAGGTAGAAGTTTCTTAGGTTTTGCTAGATATTACAGAAAGTTCATTGAAGGGTTTTTGAAGATTGCTACTACCCTAACCAGGTTAACCAGAAAAGAAGAGAAGTTTGTTCTGGTAGAAGCATGTCAGAGCAATTTTAATAAGTTGAAGCACAGGTTGACTACTGCACCAGTGCTTACACTTCCCTTAGGAAGTGAGGGATTTACAGTGTATTGTGATGCCTTCAGGCAAGGTTTAGGTTGTATGTTGATGCAGCACAACAAGGTGATAGTTTATGCTTCAAGACAGTTAAACAAGCATGAAGTAAACTATCCAACTCACGACCTAGAATTAGCAGCTATAATGTTTGCTTTGAAGATTTGGAGGCATTACCTCTATGGAGCACCCTACAGGATATTTACTGATCATAAGAGCCTACAGAATCTGTTCTCACAGAAAAAGTTGAATATGAGACAGAGAAGGTGGATTGAGCTCATCGACTGTACCATTGAAAACCATCTAGGTAAAGCTAATGTGGCCGCAGATGCACTGAGTCAAAAGCCTACTAGTTCCCTAGCTTAGCTGAAGGCAGGCTACTTACCCATACTAGTGGAGTTGAGATCTATGGGAGTGGGTTTGAAGACAACAAATTTAAGTGCCTTACTAGCAGTTTTTCATATCCGTCCGGTGATAGTTAATCGAGTCAGAGAGTTGCAAGCCCAAGATCCCTATTTGATGAAGTTAAAGGGTGAACTAGAGATAGGGTAATAGAGCAATTTCACTATAAGAGATGATGGGACACTAGTTCTGGGACAGTGATTATGTGTGGTAGATGTAGATGAACTAATGAAAGAAATCTTAAAAGAAGCCCACTCTTCCGCTAATGCCATGCATTCAGGGAGTACCAAGATGCATCGGACTCTGAAAGACCATTACTGGTGGAGAGGAATGAAGAAAGAGATAGCAGAGTTCGTAGCAAAATGTTTAACTTGCCAGCAGATCAAAACAGAACACTAGAAACCTGTAGGTTTATTATAACCTCTGTCGATTCCTGAATGAAAATGGGAGAGGATTACGATGGACTTCGTGGTTGGATTGCCACGAACTCAGAGTGGACATGACACCATTTGGGTGATAGTTAATAGATTGACCAAGTCTGCCCATTTTCTAGCCATCAAGAACACTTATTCCCTGTAAAGATTAGCTCAGTTGTATATAAATGAGATTATAAGGTTGCATGGTGCACCAATGTCCATTGTATCGGATAGAGATCCTCGGTTCACTTCAAGGTTTTGGCCGAAGCTACAAGAAGCCATGGGTACCAGATTGCACTTTAGTATAGCTTTTCATCCGCAAACAGATAGCCAATAAAAAAGAACCATCTAGATTCTCGAAGACATGTTGAAGGCTTGTGTGATGGAATTCAGAGGAAGTTGGGATAATCACCTACCTTTAATCGAATTTGCCTATAACAACAGCTTTCAGTCCAACATTGGTATGGCACCGTACGAAGCATTATATGGCAGGAAGTGTAGAACCCTAATCTATTGGGATGAGATAGGTGAGAGAAGATTAATTGGCCCGAAAATTGTCCAAGCTACAACCGAGAAGATTAATGTGATTAGAGAGCGGTTGAAGATAGCAAGTGACCGACAAAAGAACTATGCAAACAACTGAAGAAGAGATTTAGAGTTTGAAGTGGGTGATAGAGTATTCCTATGAATCTCATCCTGAAAGGGCATTGTGAGGTTCGAGAAACGTGGAAAGTTAAGTCCACGGTATATCGGGCCATATGAGATTGTTGCAAGGGTGGGTGAAGTAGCCTATCGATTAAAGTTACCACCAAAACTTGCCAACATTCATGATGTGTTTCACGTCTCCATGCTTCGCAAGTACGTAGCTAATCCGTCACATGTTCTAAAAGAGCAACCAATGCAGATAAAAGATAACTTAACCTACGAAGAGCAACCAGTAGAGATTCTAGATCGTAGAGATCAAATGTTGCGCCATAAGGTGATTCCATTAATAAAAGCATTATGGCGAAATCACGGATCAGACGAGTCTACGTGAGAACCTGAAGAGCAAATGCGTAGCTAGTATCCACGCCTATTCGACTCAAGTTAGTAATTTAAAATTTCGAGGATGAAATTTTCATAAGGAGGGGAGAAATTATAAGTTCCTATTCTCGTTGTTCTATCCCTAATAATAGAAGGTGGAACATGGTAACGAAAATTGTCAAAGTATGATTGATGACATTGTAAGTATGGTTAAATATCAATAAAACATTTATTAAAATGTGGAACATTAATAAGGAAATAAATTATACGAAGGGCGAAATGGTCGTTTTGCAGATAAGAAATAAGCAATTAAGTGTCAAAGTTATAAAAGTTTACTAGAAGAATTAAATATAAGATTATATGAGTATTTTCTTAAAACACTTAAAAGCCAATGTAACAATTATAAGTAAGATAAGTGACTAAGGGTATTATAGTAAATGAAACTAATTAAAAGCTATTTATATGAGAGGGGAGAAGTGTTGGTCAGCCAACACTTGAAAAAAGAAGAAGCAAAAATAGAAAATTGAGAGAGGGACAGAGTGAAGTGGCGGCAACAAGAGAGAAAGGGAGATAGGTGATTTTTCATCCACTTTTCTTGCTCCAAATCAAGTCTCTAAGGCAAACCAAGCTAGGAAATCAAATCCTAAGCAAGAGTTAGGTAAGACTTCATTAATTTCTCTAAGTTTGAAGATAGTTGGATGTGTATATGTGTGTTGATGGTTGAATTGTTTTCTTGGTATGTTGTAATGGATATTTTACACTTAAAATAAGTGTAGAACCATAGGTGTGTGGCATGGAATCTTAGATGGCATGTTAAAGTTTATGAATGTTAGTGCAGGGTTTATGGCTGGAAACCACAAACTTGTGGTTTAAGGATTGGAAATGTCAAACAAATGGTAGATATATTGTTTGATGAAATGGTTTAGAGAGATTAACTAGTAAAAGTGAAAAAGTAGTGTTGTGCGTGTCAAGGACATGAAGAACAGTAGATAACCTCTGAGTTTAGAGTTTTGAACTCAAATTTAAGCATGAATAAGGTTAGAAAAGCATCTAGAAATGATTGAGTTGTCAAAGAGCTAGTTTTGGGTAATTTTGGAATCCCGAGCTCAAGCCATAGGATAGAGGCAACCTGTACAAGTCTGACATATATGGCGTTATTCTACACCTCAAATGATGCCTAGGAGTCATAGAAAATCATAGATTTTGAAACGGATCAATTTCGATAGAAATTGCGCAAGTTATACTCAAAATAGTGTCGTTAGAGAGTCGATAAGTGAAATAACTATGTAAATACAATTTTTATTGCATGGAATGAATTTAGTTGATCATAATTAGGTAAAAGGAGCTTACATATGAAAGAAAAACCATCGTTGCTCATTCGATGCGAAAAAGTGCATCGAAAAGTGCCCAAACAAGGCGTTTTTCTTAGATTTGACATAGCAAACGATAGAATTTTTCAATGAAATTTGATGTGTGACTAGAATATGAAATGAAAAGACCGCAGGAAAAAAATGAAGGAAAATGGAGCCCTGAGTGGGATGCTGCGTTACATTCTACTGTAGGGTGTCAAAAGGGGCAAAAAATTTTGATTTTTCGTTTCGAGCTCTAAAAATTATACGGACTACAAGAGGATATCCCTAAGGGTCCAAAACTAAAACTTTTGAGAAGAAATTGGAATTAGAGACTCTCGGTTCAGTCAGAAACAAGTTGGGAAGTTATAGTGTAAAAAAGGTCTTTATTGGAGAATGTTAATTGAAAGTTAAAGTTGAGTTATGAGATTGTCACTAGTGATAATAAGAAATTGTCATGTAGGTGAGGAGCGAGCGAGCGAAGTCCGAGAGACTCGTAGTGATGCTTGATTCGGATTTGCGCGACTTGGAGGTGAGTGTACTATCACTTTTGTTAAATTCTATTTCTTTGTGTTAAATATTGTATCTAAGTGCTAAATGAGAATGAAAATGATTTTTCAATATCGAAGTTCAAGTTTTGAAGGTATGGGTTCTTATCGAATCCATAAAGTGATTTAAATCTACATTAAGTTATGCAAAAAAAAAAAAAAAAAAGAGCTGAATCTAAGGAATTTTTGAAAGTTCCCAAAATTTATTGGTTTTGTGCTTTTGCTCTTAATGAATTTAGTTTTAAAAACCCCTGTATATAGCTTAAGATTATATGAGATATAGTGCTATGAGACGATGTAGAAAATTTCGTTCGTAGTCGCTCAAATTATAGAGAAGTTAGCACTACACAACGACGCAAAAAATTCTATCCGTAGTTGCTCAGTTTTCCCTAAAAAGTATAGCACTACAATTGCGATGCAGAAAAATTCCACATTGTAGTTGCTCAGTTACGAGAATTATCCCCCTACACGTGATGCAGTAAATTCCATATCATAGTGGTTGAGATGCCGCAGTACCCTCACGTTGGCGTTAGTTAAAATGGCTCGTGATGGATAGAGTACTGTGAGGGTACACATGGGGATTTTGAAAGAAAATATTAAGATTTTGAAAGTGTGGAAAATAAATAAGATTTTAGCTTAACATATTGGTGCATGTTATGTTATATGACTTTGTTATACTAATTCATTTGTTGGCTGTGTAGCTTATTTATATTCTATTGGGTGCGATCGTAGGACAGGATGACGACATTTTCATCTCGCATATATATATATATAAGTAGGTGAGTCATGCAAGATGTTGTATATAAAGCATGTATATGAGATTGTATTGTATGATGACTATGACATTTCACATTTTGGGATTGTATAAATCTAATTATGTTTGTAAATTGTCATGAATTCTGATGCATGATGTAAATATTCGTTTTCTAGAATGAGTTCATACATAATGTTGTGGAATGTTTGACGATATTGCATGATTGTGGATAAATGAAGTTGGGAGGAAATGAAATTATAGTCAAAGTGTAATTTTCTTTGCAAATAAAATTTTGGATTTGTTAAAAATACAACCGTTATGCTACCGAAATTTTTATAAAATCATTTTGAAATGAAATCGTGAAAAATTTTATCACTCTCAACTATTTTAAAGATAACCAAATTCGTAAGTTTTAAATGAGTAAACCGGCTAAGAAAGTTAGGGGTTCGCTTCTCGGATTTCTTCAATACGATGACTCGGGTTCAGGAAGTCCATTGAAGTACCCGACGGGATCCTCCAGACCAAAGCCTAGTTAAGGTTTGGTTTGGGTCCTATCAAGAGAAGAGTACAGAGATCATCCCTAAGCTGAAGTAGCAATTCAATCAAAAACGTGGCTAGACCGACAGTCAGCAGGGAGGCTCCAGCAAAATGGTCAAGAGTAAATAAAAATCTTTTTGGGTTGAATGCCACAAGTAGAATCAAAGGCCTCAGACCAGTTAGAATTCAATTCAGTCGTCCGATGGGTCCAGAAGCAAATAACACTATAAGTCATCACCTGTCTATAACAAATGTGGGAGATCACACTTAGGCGAGTGCCTGAAGGGTAGGATAGGGTGTTTCAGATGCGGTTAGGAGGGTCATTTAATGAAGGATTACCCAAATATCGAGTCAAGTAGTGAATTGAAAAATATTTCAACAGTCCCAGAACGAAACAGCAAAGGTCAAGAGCAAAGTAAAGGCGGTTCTTAGCCTAAAGGACCTAGTGGTTCAGGATAGCCGAGTAAAACCGTTGCTAGAGGTGTACCACCCAAGGGTCAGTAGGGTAGATCCCGTATGCAGGCCCGAGTATCTGCTATGAACCAACCAACCGGAAACAGATGTTATCTCTAAAGAAGAGACAAGTATGACTATGGTTTTGATAATGAGTACTTTAGTTGATATACTCAGAATTGATGTTTTAAAGAATTTACTAGATGTAGTATTTTATAAGGAGCAAAAGTGTGGTTAGCATCCATAGAGATTCTTAGGTGTAGTAAAATTTCGAGGACAAAATTTTTATAAGGAGGGGTAAATTGATAGACCCAAATCCTAGTGTCCTCGAAAAATCCATTCAGTAATTAGGACAGCAGATAAGTGTTCCATAAAAAGTACTAAGGGCCAGTTTAGAAGTCAATTATGTTAATGAGGCCTTAAGTATCATTTCGGGAAGAAATAAGAATTTTTAGTGAATAGTATTCGGATCCAGAATGAATAGTATTTTGTTGAAAAAGATCCGAAATTAGTGTTTAAGATCGAATTCGGACCTGGTTATATTGTCCAGGGTTATGAATTGAGATTCGATGGGAAACAAAAGTTTTCAATGAATAGTATTTTTTCGGACGAAAATTTGTGGATGAATAGTAAAATTTTAAAAAATAAACCTTAAAGGTCGAAAAGGTTCGAAAATTGTAAGAGAGTATAGCGAAACTAAAATGGATCGAAAAGGAGCTCATTTAAATAAGTTTCGAAGCATTTGAAAGTTATCAGATAAAATACCCTTTCTGGTGATTATTAGATATTAATGCTCTTTAATCCAATCGAAAATTTGTCGAAGGATGCAATTGAAAGGTAAGATACCTAATTAGAGGATTCTATGGTTAATATGAAGATTGAGTGACCATATAATAGTTTTGGCATTTAATTGTGTAAGAAAGTGGGATATTTTATAAAAAGATAAACTAAAGCGGAGCGAAAATAAGTCATTTCGAATAGATTTAAGTGATTTGAAGTATATTGGATGGAAGTACTCTATTCGATTAGTGTCCCGTATGCAATATTTAGAGAGAAATGAAATAATTTTTAGTACCCGAATGTGAAAAGTGAATTTTTGTAGAATTGTGGATAGGATAGGAAGTGATTTTGTCACCAAAGTGATAGAATAATTATTTTAGTGTAACATGCTATTGCGACGTCTAGGAAATTGATTAAATATTGATTAATAATATAATTAATTATACGTTCGGATCCGGATGTGTAAATGAATTTTTATGAGTTCGGATGAGTCCGGGGATAATTTTTAAATTCGAAATCATAAAATAAATTAGAGTGATCGGATCCGAATAATTATTCGAATTTTAATGAAGTTTTCGAATGTGAAAATGGATACTAATAAATTTGCAGGTGGACCTGAGTTGAATCCAAGGTGGAAAGCAGTAATCGAATGCATAAAAGATGGTGCATGGGAGATTGTGCATAATGGGACACATGTAAGGGAATGAGAAAATGAATGAATGCATGCAAAACAAGTGTCACGAAATTAGAGATGGACCAATGCATGATGGATAAGTGGTGAGCAAGATATTAAACAAATTGATAAGTGGATGGTGGATGGGCGTAACATGTGTGCGGCAATAAATGAAAAGCAAATAAATGAACTTAATAGATGGCACACAATCATCATTTGTGTTGGAAAACACAAAGAGTAGAGAAAGTCATTTTTGTTGTGTGCATTCTCGGTCCAAACTCATGCAACCCCGAGAGAGAGTGTGATTTTAGAGAGAGACAAGACCGAGAGAGAAAGCCATAGAGAAAGAGTGAACCGTGAGAGATCTCGTGAGAGAGTGGATCCAAGAGAGAGATGATAGCTTTAAGAGTTCAATCATCACCAAAGAAAGCCGAGAGAGAGCTAGGCGTGAGGGAGATGCAATGGTCAAGTGCAGCCATCACTCGGTCATCATCATGAACCAAAAGCTAAAAATGGGAAGAAGAGTTTGAGAGAGTGAGAGAACCGAAGGAAGAGAGGGCAGTTCGATCAACAGAAGAAAGAACAAGAAGCATTTGGTTTTGAGGAGAACAAATTTGTGTGAGAGTTGTTCTGCCATGAAATAGAGATCGAGATAGCTTATTTTATGGTGAGTTAGAAGCGGTTTTGAGTGATTTTAGTTCATGTGAGAAGCTATTTAGCATGAGAAGTGTTGCCAAGATTCATCAAAGAAGACAACTTACTGTTGGGATTTTTAGAGAGCTATTCTGAGTGATTTCAGCTCTTTGAAGCAACCCATGAAAAGGATGTGTGCAGTTTTTGAAGGTGATAGCCTTGCAACAGCTCATGGAGAGGATCCAAGGCTGTTTTGAGGTGAAAAAGAGCATATACAAGGTGAGTGGTTGTACCATTTTGCTTTGTTGTAATGTTTTGATGTGATTTTAAAGCTAGCATATCATTGTTTGGATTGAAGAAAGCTCAATTAGTACACACCTTACTCTAAGAATCCATTTAACTCTAGGGGCTCAGGTTGTGGGTTCGAGTGGTGTGAGAGGCGAAGCAAAACCCCAGGGGCTTAGGGATAGTACCTAGTGAGTGGGGCCGGTCGAGGCCGATAGGTAACGCCCTGCCCTGAGATAGGGTCCCACAATAAAAAGGCGCGAATTGTAAGCTCTCACCCAGATTTATTATTTTACAGTATTAGAAATCTTTGAATTCAGTTACGGTCAAATCATGGGCCTCCAATAGTATTATTTGAGGTTGATTATATTTTCGTATGGTAAGTCGGATGTCGTTTGGCTGACCCCGGTACGAATACAAAGTGATTAAGAAATTCAAGCAAAATTTATTTATGATTTTGGTGTGAGTATTACATGGAATGAGCTTGAAGAAAAGTCAAAATCCATGTCATTAAAACTTAACCAATGAATGGATGACAAAATGATCGTTTGTTGATATATGAACACCCAATGTATTGTAAACTCATGTTTGTGAATATGTATACATGTAAAATTACATGTTTGTGGAATAAAAGTAGTTGGGAGGTGATCGAGGATAGTTCGAAGTGTACTTTTATGCAGGTCAAATTTTGGAAATGTTCAAATTACAACCGTTATGCTGTCAAAATTTTTATAAAATCTGTTTTAAGGAAATGCAAAAAATTTCTATCAATCTCAACTATTTTTAAAAGTAAAGAAAGTTTAAGTTAAAAAGAGTAAACCGGCAAAGTATTCTAAGGGTTTACTTTTCAGATTTCCTTAATCTGACGAGTTAGGTTTGAGAAGTCCGTTGAAGTGCACGACGGGATCCTCCAGACAAAAGCTTAGAAAAGGTCTGGTTCGGGTCTTGTTAAATACTCATTCGAAACCATGATTATCATCAAAACAACACGCGACATTCATACCAATAGTTTCGATGCAAAAATAGCACTTACATCACTTTGAAACAACTTGTATTCATTAAAATAGCTCACGAAATCATTCGAGATAGCTCAATATAAAACAGCCCATGATTTTTAACTCAAAACAGCATGATATAGCATCCTAACAGCTCTAAAAAAACAGCATGTAATAGTCCGTGAAACAAAACAATGACAACCCAATAATCAACATGCTAACAACCTATTAAATGGCCCATAAACAACCCATAAATCAGTATACTAATAGCCACTAAAACAACTTGATAATAGCCCATAACAACAGCATAATGACAGCTCATAACAGTTCATAAAAACAGTACTACGACAGCATCAAAATAGCTTGCAATACAGCACCCATGATAGCATCAAAATAGCACAATGACATCATCATAACAGCTCTTAAAAACAGCATATTATAGCAGTTTGATAGCTCATAAAACAGCTTGTGATATAGCACTTATAACAGCATCAAAACAACACCTATGATAGCATGCTAACAGCCCACAAAAACTGCATATTACAGCTCACCAAACAGCATATCTAAGTCCAGAAAATAGCACATAACATTGCGCTTTGACAGCCCATATTTAGCATATTTATAGCTCATTAAAACAGTCCTATAACAACTTGAAATACTGCATTAAAACAACCCTTAAAACACTCAATATCGACCCTTAATCATGCATAAAAACTGCACATAGACAGCTTTTAAATTTCATAAAAACTGCACATTAAAACCAATCCACAATTCTGACTCGTGTCGACTTTTGCTTGCTTGATTTTAACTCTAACAATTCATCATCTTAACATATTTTTATGCATGAAAATTCATTGCGAAACTTAATTCAAATGTGCAATATAATAGCCCCTTCGCAATAGATACAAAAACAGTACACGCAACGAATTTAACACACATTTATAACATCGAAATTCATTCGTTAACACAACAAAATACAAACGAATGAACCTACACACTAACGAGGTTCGAAATCCTAAAACCCAATCATTTCGTCATCGAATTCCATCCATTTACTATCTAAAATTTACAAAAATCAACTCACTTTATGATTACATAATTGCACTATTTGAACCATAACTTTCTCAATTTTTATCGGAATCGATTCATTCCAATTCCTATGGTTTGCTATGGTCCCTAGGCATGTTTTGAGGTCTAGAACAACCTCAAATAAGCTCAAATGGGTCGGGTCATGGTCAGCCCTTCATCTAGCTAGGGATTTTTCAACTTCACTTCATGCTTCTCTTTTTACAACTCTATAACTTCTACAAAGTTTCTTAGCATCTAAAATGCATGGATTAAGCTTCAAATGAATGAAAACAAAATGGGTTACACAAACTCTAACCATGGCCAAAACATCATCACAACAACCCATCACTATCTTTTATATTTCTAACATGAAAATCACACTAAACTCTTCACCAACCAACCAAATTCAAACCATAAACTCAAATAATCATTTTAAGCAAGATTGGAAATGCGTTTTTCATACATACATGATGATTTAACACTAGTAACTTCACTTACTTATACTTTGCTTTTGCTTCAAAATGGCTCTAGAGACTTTGGCTGATGACAAGGTGAGATTTGATCATGATTTGGTTGAAGAAATTGCATGAAAAAGCTTGATTTCCTCCCTTTCTTTGGATGGCAAACACTCTCCCTCTCCCTCTCATTTTTGACGTGAAGAATGGAATGAAAGAGTGACATGAGTTCCACTTTATATAGTAAAACAAGATTTGCTAATTGGTCCCTCCAAAGAATTGCCAAAATCACCCTTAAACTTTGCTAAATTCTATCTTAAACCACAACTAGATAATGTTGACTTTGATTGGTCCACATGTTATCACTTTACACCACTAATTATTCCACCAATCAAATGACTCCAAATGGCACACTAAACACCATATAAATCTATCCCACTTGGTTAATTTCTATTGGATGAGATTTTTGTCTTTTCAACTTTAAAAAGTACACTTATCTCATTCTATACTCTCTCATAATACTTTCTAATACTCTTGGGTCCCTTAATCGATTTCCTATTCGCAATGTGAAAATCAATTAAACTTTAAAACTACTACCAGAAGATAATTATTCAACTATAGCTAAAATCCAGGGTTTACTGGTCCATCTCTAATTTCATGACACTTGTCTTGTATGTATTCACTCATACTCTCATTTCTTGATATGTGTCCCCTTATACACAATTTTCCATGTACATACTTTTATGCTTTCATTTCACGCTTTTCAATTTTCGCTTTCCGTTTTCGAAATCGCTTCGGGTTCAACTCGGGTCACCTGTAAATTTTATTATAATCTACTTTCACATTCGGAAACTTCATTAGAATTTGAATAATTATTCAGATTTGATCGCTATAATTTATTTTATGATTTCAAATTTAAACAAAATTATTCCCAGACCCATCCGAAAATTTCATAAAAATTTATTTACACTTCCAAATTCGAACAGATAATTAATTCTATTATAAATCAACATTTAATAAATTATCTGGACGTCAGGATAGTATGTTACACAGACTGACGTGCGAGCCGATTGACGGACGACTACTTTCCATTGTATAGCTCATCTCTTTGTCATGCATATGTTGATGTGAATCATAATGTAAATTATGTAAATTTGTAAATATAAATATAAAAGATTGGATGCACATTTTGTGAAAATATAAAGTTAAAAAAAAAATTCAGATTTTCATCGAATTCATAAATGTGATTACTTCTAGTGTGATTGATTTTGGATGAGGACCAGAGGCCCCTAATAGTGGAGATTGTGTACTATAAAAGTGTTTTTAAATTGCTTTTCAATTTGTAGGGTAGCATAGTTCAATAAACAGTCGGCATGCTGCCGGATTTTTATCAGAAAAATGTAAAATTTTTACTTCTGCCACCAGGAAAATGATTTAGAAAATAAGTCAAACTGAGTTACGGTGCTCCGATGGGATTTCTTCAAACTAAAGTTAGGGTTCATTGGAGTTCTGTCAGGGTGCTATGGGGTCTCTCTTGAGACCAGAAGAGGGATTCGAGAAGGGTTCCGTCAGATATCACCTATTGGGTGAGTTATTTCAATTCAAATTGTGATGATTTCTATGAAACCCATTTTCTCTTTTACTTCTTTTTCGAATCCGAGTTTAGGGATGATGAAAGAGAGATGTGAGGATGATTTTGATATGGTTTGTGAGTGATTTAACGAAAAAAAAAATAGGTGAAAAAGAGAGAGAGAAGTTCGGTAAAAAAATGGGTTCCTTTTTAGAATCCGAGTTCGTTTTCGATTTTAAGACATTAAATGGAGGTTTCAGAGGGTAGGAAATGATCCTATGAAGTTATATTTCGAAGACAAAAAGTTTAGAATTGATTTCGGAGCTAAATGGACGAGTTGAAGGGCATTTTCTGAAATCCTTCGAAACTTATTCGTTTAACGTTCAAAACAGTTTATTTAATCATGATTGGGTATTAGAACAGTAGATGATTGATTTTTGAAGTTATCGAATGATCGAAACGAAAAGTGATTTTTATTGGTAAGCAAAATCGGACAAATTTCATTCCTAACTTCCGACAGTGAAAGTGAGTATACTGAGATGTTTCTAGATAATAATAAATAGGTTTTGTAAAAAGAAATTGGAATTCGAAAGCCTCTGATGAATTAAAACCTAGTTGTGAATGTTGAGGCTTAAAAAGGCTTTTATAGAGTTATTTATGTTAGAAGCTATTTATTGCGTTGTTTTAGTAAATTTATTGATTCTAAATGAGTTTTGGATGTAATAGAGTGAAGGCGGAAAGTATCAAAGGATTTCAAAGGAGGTTCACTTTCGATCGGAGGGTGTTTTGTGAGTAGAAAACAAGTTCTTTCACTGTTATTATATTTATTTCTTATTAGTTATTATATATAAATGATTGTATTTCATTTACGGTTCATGTAAGTGTATAAATTATATAATTATGTGATTTATTGAAGTTATAATGAGATTCTAGCAAGTGAGTTTTAAATCGGGTATATATTATTACCTAGAACGTGCTAGAAGTAAATGTTTTAGGGTTTCTGCCTTGAGAATGAGTTATTTTAAAATATTGAGCAAAAGCATTTTTGTACGCTAATGCTCTTCCCTAACCTCAGTTGAATACCAAATAGAATGCTCTATGCATGCATGGTAGATGTGAGAGAGTTAGTTGAGCAACCCTCTACACGTATAGGGTAGTGTAGTTCAAACCGATTACGTAGGGATAACACGTGCCCAAAGTTGCGCATTGGTGATACACAGGGTAGATTCCCTAATTCCTAGTGGCTAGTTAGAGATTGAAGCTACCACGACATGAGTAGTTTCCCTGGGTTACCATCAAGGCGAGAAATGAGAAAATTTTAGAAAGAAATTCAAAAATAAATTTCAAAAATAGTTTTTGTTTGAAATGATTAAAAAGTATTTTAGAAAAATACTTTAGTTTATAAAGTTGTTTAACGTTCATCTCATCGAGTTATACTCACTGTCCGTTTTCCATGTGTTTATGAAAATGTTCCCTTAGGTGCAGGAGCGAGTCGTCCAGCAGATGAGGCTCAGACTGACACGCGAATCTATTAACAAACAACTACATCCAATTGTATAGCTCACACTTTTGTCATGCATGTTTTTTGTATAAATCATGATGTAAATGATACAAATTTGTAAATAGAAATATCCGTTGTTAGATGCATGTTTTATGAAAATGTTTTGAAATGAAAATTTCAGATTTCCATCGATTTCACAAATGTAATTATTTATACTGTGATTGGGTTTGGATGAGGGCCAGAGGCCCATGGTAGTTGAGAATGATTGTTTCAGAAGTGTATCTTAAATTGTTTTTGAAATTTGTAGGGTGGCATAGTTCAATAAGCAGTCGGAATGCTGCCAGATTTTCATCAGAAAAACGAAAAATTTTTACCTCTGCCACCAAGAAAATGATTTAGAAAATAAGTTAGAATAAGTCGCGGTTCTCCGACGAGATTCTTCAAGCCAAAATTAGGGTTCGCTGGAGTTCTATCAGGGTACTACGAGATCTTTCTTGGGTCCAGATGAAAGATTAAGGAAGGGTCCCATCAATTTGGTATCAGAGCTTTCGGTTTACAATTGTTTAGAAAATTTTGAAATGTCATGCATGCAAAAGTTAGTTATGCATTTTATTACATTGAGTTATAAAGAATTGCATGACATTCATTATTTTGGTTGTAATAGAACTATACGTCAAGCTAGTCATCCTCACACGTGCAAAGCCGATGTTGAGACTTCGCCTGTTCCTTCTCCTCCACCAAAGGATGAGGAGCCCATTAATGAGTTCGTAAATGAGCCTCAGCCTGGGGTGCAGTTAGAGCCATCAGTGGTAGAGCCAACAGTCGATCATATTGAGAGACTGGCCCAGATTATGCAAGGCATGAGACTCGCACACCAAGCGCCACTATAGAGAGAGCAAGAAAGTTAGGCGCCGAGGGTTTTGATGGGATAAGAGGCCCAGATGTAGCTCTAGAGTGGTTAGAGAGTATAGAGAGGGTTCTAGAGCAGATGAAGTGCGAGGATCAGTAGAGAGTATCTATTGCTTCATTTCTCTTGTGAGCTTTTGCTAGAGATTGGTGGGATTCCATGAGGAGAAGTGTAACCCCCTATAGTCTATTTTTGCGTTTCTGAGCTTTAGAAACCAAGTTATCAAATGAAGAGGGCAAGATGGTCATTTAGGAAATAATAAATGAACTAGATGGCAAAATGGTAAATCTCATTTTATGAATCAAATACTTAATTATATTAGTAACAATTATCAAAAGATTAAGTTAAATAAGGAATTACAATAATATCATTAATGGCAATATACTAATAAAATGATAGTCAACAAGTTAAGGGGACATGAGTGTCATTTTTATAAAAGTTAAGTGTATATATATATTAGACACTTAGCAAAATTTTGAACAAAAGATAGAGTGTCGTGAATTGAAAGAGAGGAAATTGAGAGGGAGAGAACAAGAGAGCAAAGGTCACGGCAACAAGGGGTGTGTGTAGCCTATCCACCTCCATGCAAGAACCAAGCTATTTTTTTCTTTTTGTTTCAAGCTTCCCTACTCCAAATCTAGTCACCCAAGGCTAGAGAAACAAGTCTAGAGAGAGAAACAAGCAAGAACAATTAAGTTTTTAACAATTTGAAGTTGAATTTTTGGTTAGTTTTTTATGAGAATTTAGGTTGATATGTAAGATACATTTGGTGGAGTTTTGCTTGGTTATGTGTGTTGATTTGTTAGGTGGTTAAAAGTTAAAAAAATATAGTAGAAAGATGAAGTTAGGGTTGTATAAGTGGCTACCATAAACTTGATAAAAGTGGAAAAAAAGTTGATTTTTTTTAGGTAATTCAAGTGTTTGACAAAAGGTATCAGTGAGTATTGATTTTTAAACTAGTAAAGTAGTGTGTAATGTTTGTGTGTGTGTTAAGGACATGAAGAACAGTAGATAACCACTAAGTTTAGATGATTTTGAATTCAAATTTAAGCATGAATAAGGTTAGAAAAGCATCTAGAAATGATAAAGTTATCAAAGAGATAGTATTGGGTAATTTGGAAATCTCGAGCTCAAACCATGGGATAGAGACAACTTGTGCAAGTCTGACATATATGGGGTTGTTCTACACCTTAAATGATGCCTAGGAGTCATAGAAAACCATAGGTTTTAGAATGGATCGATTCCAATAAAAATTGCACAAGTTATGCTCAAAATAGTGCCATTAGAGAGTCGATAAGTGAAATAACTATATAAATGCATTATTGGATGGAATAAATTTAGTTGATCATAATTAGGTAAAAGAAGCTTAGATACAAAACCATCGTCGCTCGTTCGATGCGAAAATGTGCATCGAAAAGTGCCTAAAACAGGGCGTTTTTCTTAGATTTGATATAGCAAACGATAGAATTTTTCAACGAAATTTGACATGTGACCAGAATGTGAGATAAGACGACCATAGATAAAAGAACAAAAGGAAACGGAGCCCTGAGTAGGTTGCTGCATCACATTCTGTTTTGGGATGTCAAAAGAGGCTTAAATTTGTGATTTTTCGTTTTGGGCCTATAAAAATTATATGGACTGCGTGAGGGTATCCCTAGGGGTCCAAAACTGAAATATTTATGAAGAAATCGGAATTAAAGAGTCTCGGTTGAGTTAGAAACAAGTTGGGATGTTATAGTGTAAAAAGGGTCATATTGGAGAATGTTAATTTAAAGTTAAAGTTGAGTTATGAGATTTTCACTAGTGATAATATGAAATTGCCATGTAGATGACGAGCGAGCGAGCGAAGTCTAAGAGACTCGTAGAGACACTTCATTGGATTTGCGCGACTTGGAGGTAAGTGTACTATCACTTAAATTCTATTTCTTTGTGTTAAATATTGTATATAAGTGCTAAATGAGAATGGAAATGATTTTTCAATATCAAAGTTTAAGTTTTGAGGGTATGGGTTCTTATGGAATCCATAAAGTGATTTAAATTAATACTAAATTGTTTTAAAAAGAGTTGAATCAAGAGAGTTTTTGAAACTTTCCAAAATTTATTGGTTTTGTGCTTTTGCACTTAATGAATTTAATTTTAAAAAATCCTGTATATACCTTAAGATTATATGAGATATAGCACTACAAGACGATACAGAAAATTTCATCTATAGTCGCTCAGATTGTAGAGAAGTTAGCACTACGCGACGATGCAGAACATTCCATCCGTAGTTGCTCAGTTTTCCCTAGAAAGTATAGCACTACAATTGCGATGCAGAAAAATTTCGCATTGTAGTTGCTCAATTATGAGAATTATCACCCTATGTGCGATGCAGTAAATTCTGCATCGTAGTGGGTGAGATGCCACAGTAGCCTCACGTTGGCATTAGTTAAAATCGCCTGTGATAGATAGAGTACTTTGCGGGTATACATGTGGATTTTGAAAGAAAATATTAAGATTTTGAAAGTGTGGAAAATGAATAAGATTTTATCTTAACATATTGGTGTTATATGACTTTGTTATACTAACTCGTTTGTTGGCTGTATAGCTTATTTATATTCTATTGTGTGTGATCATCGGACGGGGTGACGACATTTTCATCTCGCATATATATATATATAGGTGGGCAAGTCATGCAAGATGTTGTATATAAAGCATGTATATAGGATTGTATTGTATAATCACTATGATATTTCATATTTTGGGATTGTATAAATGTAATTGTATTTGTAAATTATCATGAATTCTCATGCATGATGTATATATTCATTTTCTAGAATGAATTCATGCATAATGTCGTGGAATGTGTGATGATATTGCATGATTATGGAGAAATGAAGTTGGGAGGAAATGAAATTATAGTCGAAGTGTAATTTTCTTTGCAGGTAAATTTTGGATTTGTTAAAAATGCAGCTGCTATGCTGTCAAAATTTCAATAAAATCATTTTGAAAAATTTTATCACTCCCAACTATTTTAAAGAAAACCAATTTTGTAAGTTTTAAATGAATAAACCGGCTAAGAAAGTTAGGGGTTCGCTTCTCGAATTTCTTCAATCTGACGAGTCGAGTTCAGAAAATCCGTTGAAGTGCTCAACGGGATCCTCCAGACGAGAGCTTAGATAAGGTTTGGTTTGGGTCCAGTCAAGGAGAGTGACTAATCCGCTTTTATGGGAGTAGTTTAAGGAATATTTCAATGAAAGGTTCTATCCCAGGGCTTATAAGGATGCGGGGATTGAGGAGTTTTACCGTCTAGTGCAGAGTAATATAACTATCGAAAAGTACGAAAAGAAGTTTACCGAGCTATCTTGCATGGCACCGTTCATTATCGACGATGAAGCCAACAAGTGCCATAAGTTTCTACATGGCCTGAACTTCAGAATCTAGGCGTATGTAGCTGCTACTGAGTACAGAGAGTATGAGAGATTAGTAGAGGCAGCTTTGAGGGTTGAGAGGATTGTCAAGCTGAGAGCGGACCGCAGCAACAGAAGAGGGGACTGAGCCAGGGATGGCAGATAGGTGGACCCAGTAAAACCCTCAAGATCGGAAGCAAGTCTAGAGGACCTTCGGTGAGACTGGGTTCTCAGGACCGAGTTAGTAGCTAGACTAGAGTACCTCGGTGTCCGACTTGTGGGAGATGGCATAGGGGAGAGTGTCACTTTTGCCGTACTAGGTGTTACTATTATGGTCAGGAGGAACATCTGTAAAACCCAAAACCTCGTTCGTCGGAGAGCGAAATATTTTTCGATGGATCGCGTTCGATCAGAAAAATATAATTCTCGAGTCCGGAAATATTTGAAATATTTATTATAGAATAATAATATAAATTCGAGTTCATCGAGATGGATTCGGAATAATAAAATAATTCCGAGAGTGCAAAGTTGAGATTAAATTAAAAGCGGATTCCTGGATGGACGGACGAAAACAGAATTTGATTTCGGATTTTGAAATGGGAGAATGCATGAGAAATAAAATAAATTAGTACATGCAAGTGACATGTGTCACACATGCAAGGAATGAACAAAGACAAATGTTAGTTATACATAAGTGATGTGAGACACTTGTCATGCTATTGCAAGCCAAATATATATTAAAATTGAAAAGAAAGAAATGAAAAAAAAAAGTGAAGAAAGCTAATAAACTTCATTCGGTCAAAACTCCATGGCAAGCAAAACTGAAATCAAAAAGCGAGAGAGAGATTTCAAAGTGAAGAAAGAGCATGTACTCGGTCACTATCTCCCAAAGTCTGATCGAGAGCTTCACCTAAAGAAATCAAGAGAGAGTTGTGCTTGAGAGAGAGATTCGGTCATCCTTATCATAAGCCAAAAATTGAAAGCTAAGAAGAGAGACCGAGAGTGAAAGATTGAGATCGAGAGAAGAGTGAGAAGTGTGTGTGCTACTTGTGGAAGAAGAGAGAACCGAGAGCAGATCTGAAGCAAAGGAGGACATGCAAGGATAGATCTGAGAACTTCAGATCGTGCATGCAAGCTGGAAGAAGTCAGATCGTGGGCTGAGCAGCTGCTGCTGTGCTGCTGTTGTCTTCATGAGCTTGCCATCGTGAGCTGCTGCTACCTTGAGGAGTTGTTGGCAAGAGGTGCAGCTACTATCACCAAGTCCTACTGCCGTGAAGCTCCAGCTGCTGCCTTGAGGAGTTGCTGGCGTGAAGAGGACCAAGAGCTACTGTCGCCATCCTTAGATGCTATCGACGTCCTGAAGTGCTGCCGTGAACCGTCACTGCTGCGAGCTGTTGAGCTGAAGCCATGATCTGGTGTTGTCGCCGTTGTGCAAGCTGCTGCCAAGCAACTGTTGTCAAGTCAGGTCGAGCACAACCATTCAGACCTGAAGTGAAACAGCATCAAGGGAAGACAGCTTGCTGCTGTGAGAGCGTCGTCGCCGTCGCGATTATTCAGGAGTGTTTTTCGAAGTTTCAAGCTTTCGAAGTGAGTTTCGAAAGGTACGTTGTGATTTTATTGATTTCGTTTTGTTGAATATTGATTACGATTGAGTTAAGGATGAATTTTGATGATATTATGATTGGGTTTAGGATTGAGAACCTCATTAGTGCGGAGGTTCGCTCTTTGTTGTTTCGATTGTGTTTTTATCATCAATTGTTTTCGTTGCGATTCGAGTGTGGACTGTTATAGGAAAGTTAAAGGCTGAGGGGTGATATGTTACGCTTTTAGTTTCGAGTTCGTTGTCGTGGAAAATGGTTAGTATTAGTGTGTTGTAAAGTATCAGATAGTCGTTCGGATATTGAGAAATCGTTTCCGAGCAATTCGGTTGAGTTTTCTACGAATGCAAATGTTTTAGTTTGTGATTTTCGTTGTCGAATACGAAAGTGTTTATGATGTTATCTCGCTGCCTCGAGTCGTTATTAAGCCTGTTAAAGTGTTAAAGTTGATGTTAGGATAGTTTGAGTTACAATAAAGTTAAGCGGATAGTTTTTGTTTCGCGTAAAATCGTTAAATTATCGAAATTTGGAGTTGAAACCGGAAATGGATATTCATTAAGCTTGCTTCCATATTTTTCTTGTTTGTGCTTTTAAGTGTTTAAATATTCGTTTGCCATGTTTTAAGTAAATTCATGAGTAGAAATTGACAATAAGTTTAATTGGAAACGAAGGAATTGCGTGAAACGCTAAAAACAAGAATTCACGATATCTAGTTGAAATCGCGTAAGTTTTATATTATTCGTTTAGCTTCGAATCTTCTTTTTTATTGAATCCATTAGAATGTGATGTTGATGATGTTACTCTAGTTTCGAATGGCATAGTTATTGGTTTTGTAACCGTAGAGTTTCGAGTAGTTAATATTGTGATAACGATTTGGTTTGAGATAGTCTCCGCGTGCGAATATTAGTTTTCCGTATTGTTATCGTGTGAGGATAATAGCTTGAATTATCGTAATTAGAAATCCTAGTGTGGTTTAAGTTTAGTTTGTGCTCGAGCCGTGTTTTAACGAAATCTCGATCGAAACAAATTGTAGGTGAACCGACGAGTGGACGAGGGCTATATCAGGAGTGATTGATAATTTATTGGAAGCAAGTTGTGAGTGTGCATTTTTATAAAGCTTTCGTGAATTCTGTTATATGAAATTATTAATGCGATACCATTTTAGTTTATGATTATTAAGTTATTCAAGTAACATTTTAGAATATTATCGCTTTCCTTATAATGCATATATAGTTGTATATATGTATTTAGTCTTGAAGATACATGAGAACGTTATTTGAAATAATTAAGTGTATAAAAATATTTTTAGATGTCTTTAGTTTATAACCCGGTCGAGGTACCCTATGTGTGTATGGTAAATGACGGGGGGAACCGTAATCCCAAGTTCCCGTACGCCTAAATGACAGGGGGAATCGTAATCCCAAGTACCCGTACAGCTTAATATTCGAGGGGAATCGTAATCCCAAGTTCCCACATTTCTTGATGTTGAGGGGAATCGTAATCCCAAGTTCCGGCATCTGAGCACACGCAAAGAGAAAAGTTATAGTATTTCATTTCATATAGATATTGAACTTAAGAGCTTAAGAGAATGAGTTTTTCTAGAGTTACTCTTCTAAGTTAGTAAAGAAATTAAATATGTCAATAGACGTTAGTTTAGAATAATAAGAAAAATTTAATTACAAAGAGTTTACTAAAAGAATCTTTTGCTTAAATAAGCCGTATCGTTTTCAAAATAATAATGAAAGCAGAATTTATTATTATGTGCACTCACTGAGTTATTCTCACCATCATTTTCTGTTTTATTTAAAATCCTCCCCAGGTGCAGGAACAGGCAGCGCGGCGGAAGTATCTTCATCGGACATACAAGCGAGCTATAGATGCAACCACACTGCACTAGTTTTAGACAAGTTATCATGTACTGCATTTATTATCTTTTTTTAGATTTCTCCGGTTTTGTAAATATTATTTTGGTTAAGGATATTATGTAAATATCATGCATGACGTTTTAAGATTTTAATCAAGTCGCTTTCCATATGATTGAAGGATTGTGAATTTGAAAAAGGGCCTGAGGCCCATTAGTTCATAAAAGATATTGAATGAGTTTATATAGGTTTATGCAGTTCTTTTACAGAGTGGAAATTTTAAAAAAACAACCGTTGTGCTGCCGGATTTTCGTAAAACTCTATTTTTATAAAGTTAAATTTTGTTTTCAGAATTAAAAGGTTTTCAAGTATTTTAAGTAAGAAAAGAGGCTTAGCTCCACGGGAACTTTCTAGCCGAAGCAGATCTCGACTGGGAAGCCATCGTGGGGTACCGGGCAGGTCGCCTAGCTAGTATAGTTAGAATGAGGCCTGTCAACATCTGAAGAGAGATTGCTTGCAGAGGACTACTACAAAAAGTAGTGAGTCGAGACCAGCGACTCTAGTTCAGCTTAGTGGAGGGCAGTCAAGAGCAAAAGAGAGGACCAGAGACCCCTAGTCAACCAAGCAGAGGTATAGGTTGAAGTACCCCATTTAGAGGCCAGCTAAGGAGACCTCCAGTTCAGGCCAAAGTATTTCCTGTCACTCAACAGGAGGCAGAGGAGATGCTTGAGGTGGTTACAAATGCTTGAGGTGGTTTTGATATTCATGTGTTAACAGATCCGAAAGCTACTAACTCCGTCATTTCTAAGAGTTTTGTTAGCCGAGTTGGATTACCATTAAAGCCTTTAGAGTGTGAGATGGTGGTGACTACTCCTACTAGAGACGCCTTAGTGGTAGAGAGAGTTACAGAAGTGGTGAGGTTATGGTTGAGGGCAAAGCATTTCCAGTTAGTTTAGTAGTGATGGACATTCATGATTTTGATGTGATATTGAGGATGGACTGGTTAGCTACTCATCGCGCCATAGTTGATTGTTACCATAAGGAAATTAGATTTAGTATTCTAGGGGAGCTAGATGTGGTATTTAGGGTTGACCGTCGAATGCTTTCTTCTTATGTAATCTCAGCTATGATAGCTAGGAACATGTTATGTAAGTGCTCACTCAGATTCATTATTTTATGGTATTAGAAATCTTCGAATTGAGTTAGGGTCGAATCATAGGCCTTCAGTAGTGTTATTTAAGGTTTATTATATTTTCGTATCGCTATTCCGATGTCGTTTGCTTGACCCCGGTATGAATACAAAGTTATTAGGAATGATTTATGTGTTAATTAAGTGAGGTAAGCTCACGGAATAAAGTAAAAGATATTTTATTTCAACCAATAAGAAATGAGATTAGTGACATTGAAAAGTAGTGGTTATGATTTTGCCACGTGTCATCTATTGATTGGTTGAAGAAATAAGTAGATTAAAGTGTGCCAAGTGGACTAATAGAATTTATAATTATTCATTTTTGGGAACTAGTATAATTATTAAAAATTTGAGGTGATAATGAAAGGACCCCACCCGAATTTTCTCTATCTGAATCTAAGCGGAACCCTCCCGGCACCTCACAAAATCCTTGTAGTCTTCGTATAGGTGACTCAAAAGGACTCTGTGAAGTAAAGTCGTAAAACTATTTCATTTCTTATTCATTTAAAAATTAAGGTGGAAAAATTTTCAGTAACACAACAGCTGTTTCTCTGGTATCTCCAATCTTTTCAAAACACTTGTGAATAAATTTATAAATATTTCCAAGAGCATACATTCATTTCCACTTCCAGATGAGACCTCAAGTCCATCTCAAAATCTACATTCAATGTAATTCAAAGCATTTAAATTGAAAGTATTTTGAGCTTAAAAGTATTTTAATATGCATAAAATTGTAAGTATCAATATAAAATCAAAAGTATTTATATAATGTAAATTCATTATATCTCAAGATACTTGTTTTAATTTTATTGGATGAAATCGTCGGATGTGCTCGCCTAACTTTGCATCGGAGATCGTTCGCCTTGAATATTCCCTCCTACACCTGTAAAGATTTTCATGACAACAAACAAGAAGTAGTGAGCTAACTAGCTCAGTAAGTGATAAGCAATTCTATATAAACTTATAAGATATTGTAAACTTAAAAGAATTTATCCATGTCTAAACATTTATAAGAATTCATGTTACTTAGCATGAATTTATATCTTGCACATAGTACTTAACGTAACTTATCTCTTATCTCATAATAGTTAGACATAACCGTATATCCTCCCTAATATTCATAAATATTTCATAAAACATATTCAAATCCAGCAGCTCATATCGTTTTAGTATAACATAAACTTGTGAAATCAAAATGGTGGTATACACGTTTATTAAAAACCATAGTGTAATAACAAAGTAATTCAACCACCAATGATTTATTCACCTACGACATCCTAGGCATATGGTAGAGCGGAATCCTACATCGCTGGACCATATAATCGGTAACCAAGTAGCGGAATCCTACATCGCTGGACCATATAATCGGTAACCAAGTAGCGGAATCCTACATCGCTGGACCATATAATCGGTAACCAAGTAGCGGAATCCTACATCGCTACGTGCTAAATCTGACATCGCACAGGTACTATACTAGCATAATCATATATCCTAAGGAGAGGTAGAATCATACATCACAACTCCAAGCGGAATCCTACATCGCTTTTTCGGGTACTCTACCATTACCGACAATATCATGAAATCACCCTAGGAAACACCATTGGCTTGATAAAATATTTATAGATAAGCTGCACTTTATGAAAAACCAGTATTTCATTTATAAACATAACAGTTTGTAAATTTCAATTAAAATTTCAGCGGCTCATATCATTTCAATTTAACATAGATTTGTAAAACAAAAATGGTGGTAAACATGTTATTTAAGATCCATTTTGTATTTATAAAATAAATCAACCACCATTCATTTATTTACCTAATGGCACCCTAGGCATATGATAGAGCGGAATCCTACATCGCTGGACCATATGATCGGTAACTAAGTAGTATAATACTAGCATAATAATATACCCTAGGGAGAGGTGAAATCCTACATCACAACTCCCAAGCGGAATCCTACATCGCTTTTCGGGTACTCTACCATTACCGACAATATCATAAACACATCCTAAGGAATACCATAGGTTATTAAAGCATGTAAATCAGCTACTTTTCTTATAAAATTTACATGTTATTCTTAAACATAAAATTTTGAAAGGGAGGATATTATAATGCATTTGAATTTACTTCATAACATACTTCGTAGAATTTAAATGCTATATAAGATTTCATGAAATCACATAATTCGATTTAAATCAACTTATTGTTAAACATAATTTGCAAGTATGCCATAAATGCTCTCATTAAAACATACTAGCTTGACATGCTATTGCGAAGCTCACAAGCTATTCGATTTTGCCTTCGCATTGCCTATATGTTTAACGTTAATTCTTTAGGTAACGACGTAAGTAAATTCAATCGCATAATTAATCATATAAATGCATTTGTGTAATGTAATCGCATTCGCATTTCAATCTACTACATAAAACATTATATGACGGTTGCGAACTATCCTTAAGTGATACTCAAAACAGTCCGCAATAACAAGACAGCATGTAATACTCAATCGACCCGATATTTAACACTAAAACAATATATGTTATCCATACAACCGGCTTCCTCATTAAAACAACACATACAATCTCTTCGAATAGTTTATAATCGCCTAAACGGTTTGTGAAGTCATTCGAGACAGCTCAACGCAATACAGCCCATGATTTAACACGTTAACAGCCCATCAAACAGCCCATAACAGTCCTTAAAACTTCTATAAAACTACATAATAACAGCTCACAAAACAGCCTGACAGCAACACCATAAAACAGCATAAGGACAGCATCATAATTGCACAGTGACAGCACCATAAATCAGCACTATAACGGCACGGCGACAGCACTACGACAGCACTATAACAGCACGTCGACAACATCGAAACAGCACTGTAACATAACAGCACATCGACAGCATAATAACAGCATATGACAGCATTATAACAGCACGTCGACAGCATCGAAACAGCACTATGACAGCACTACGACACCTTTATAACATAACAGCACATCGACAGCATAATAATAGCATATGACACCACTATAACATAACAGCACATCGACAGCATAATAACAGCATATGACACCACTATGACACCAATATAACATAACAGCACGTCGACAGCATCGAAACAGCACTATGACAGCACTATAACATAACAGCACGTCGACAGCACAATAATAGCATATGACAGCACTATAACAGCACGTCAACAGCATTGAAATAGCACTACGACACCACTATAACATAACAGCACATCGACAGCACTATAACAGCATGTCGACAGCATCGAAACAGCACTATAACAGCACATCGACAGCATAATAACAGCATATCAACGAGCGAACCTCCGCACTAACGAGGTTCTCAATCCTAAACCCAAGCATAATATCATCACTTTTCTCAATTCTAATCACATGGTCACTTTACTAATTACTCGAAACATCACAACAAAGGAAATGGGGCAGCACTTACCCAAAGAGCAAGCTGTTCTCTGCTTCGAAACAGCTTTTGAACGTCCAAAACAACAATTATTTTTTTGATTTCAGCTCCAAAACAGCATACTCTTCTCCCTCACTTTCCAATTACTTGCTCAGTACAGATCACGGCAGCTTGGGTGACAGTCTCGACAGCCGCTCGCACACTTCAGCTTGCGAGGACAGCACGGCAGCAACAACGATAGCACTGGTTCAGCTCACCTAGACAGCGACGACAGCAGCTTACCAAGGCAGCAGCTCCAGGTCACGACAACACCAGCATCTTTGCACCATCGCCAGCAACCTCTCGCCAGCAGCCTCACGCCATCAGCAGAACAGTTCCAGCTCGACAGCGACAGCACCTGGCAGCAGCTCACCCACCTTGCTCCTCTTCCACTTCACGGCCTGATTCCACCTTTCCTTAGATCTGACCTTGCATGCAAGCTCTGATCTGCTCACTTGGGTTGATGGCTTGGACAGCACATGCACACAAGCTCTCAGATCCGGTCGAAACACTCATATACAACCAGACAGCTCTCGGCATTTGGATGCTGACCGAACTCTAGAGCTTCCGTCAGATCCAAATTCCGGCATTTGGATGCTGATCGATAGAGTTGGAGACGTGGCTTATCATCTAGAGCTTTCGTCAGAATTATCTAGGATTTATAATGTATTTCATGTCTCGATGCTTCTCAAGTACATGTCAGATCCTTCATATGTATTGACTGAGCAACCAATGGAATTGAGAGAAAACCTAACCTACGAGGAGAGTCCAGTCCAGATTCTAAACAGGAGGGAGCAAGTTCTACTCAGCAAGATAATTTCATTGGTAAAAGTTTTATGGAGGAATCATTCAGTTGAGGAGGTTACGTGAGAGCTTGAGGAGTAGATGCGAAAATAGTACCTCTATCTTTTTGATTCAGGTATCTTATTTAAATTTCGAGGACAAAATTTATTTTAAGGAGGGAAGGAATTGTAAGCCTTCACCCAGATTTATTATTTTATAGTATTAAAAATCTTTGAATTGAGTTACGGTTGAATCATAGGCCTCCAGTAGTGTTATTGGAGGTTTATTATATTTTCGTATCATAATCCGGATGTCGTTTGGTTGACCTCGGTACGAATACAAAGTGATTAGGAGTGATTTATGAGTTAATCAAGCGAGGTGAGCTCACGGAATAAAGTAAAAGATATTTTATTTCAACCGATAAGAAATGAGATAAGTGACTTTGAAAAGTAGTGGCTATGGTTTTGCCACGTGTCATCTATTGATTGGTTGAAGAAATAAATAGACTAAAGTATGTCAAGTGGACCAATAGAATATATAATTATTTATTTTTGGGCATGAGTACAAGTATTGAAAGTTTGAGATGATAAAGTGAGATTTTCTTGAGGGACTTTTTAGCAATTGAGTATTAGTATATATATAAATTGATTTTTGTCTCATTTGGGATATTTTGAACCCAAAAAGCAAAGGAAAAAGAGATAGAGTCGGGCAAGAGAGATGAAAGCCGAGAGAGAAGGAGAAAGAAAAAGTTAGCGCTTGGCCGAGATAAATGGAGGAATAGAAGGTGATCCGGTCTGTATCTCGCCACAGTTTCTTCACCAAAGTCAATCTTTATCATCTCCTCTAGCTAGCCAAGCGAATTTGAAGCAAAGATATCGCCTATTGGGTGGTGAGTTATTTCAGTTCAAAGTGTGATAATTTCTATGAAACCCATTTTCTCTGTTGCTTCTTTTTGGAATCCGAGTTTAAGGAAGATGAGAAGGAGATGTGAGGATTATTTTGGTGTGGTTTGTGAGTGATTTAATGAAAGAAAAATAGATGAAAAAGAGAAAGGGAAGTTCGGCTAAAAAAATGGGTTTTTTTTAGAATCCGAGTTCATTTTCAATTTTAAGGCATTAGTTTGAAGTTTCAGAGGTTAGGAAATGATATGATACTATGAAGTTAGATTTCGAAAACGAAAAGTTTAGGATTGATTTCGGAGCTAAACGGACGAGTTAAAGGGCATTTTCTGAAACCCTTCAAAACGCTTTCGTTTAACGTTCGAAACCGTTTATTTAATCATGCTTGGGTGTTAGAACAGTAGAAGATTGATTTTTAAAGTTATCGAATGTTTGGAACGAAAAGTGATTTTTATTAGTAAGCAAAATCGAACGAATTTCGTTCCGAGCTTCTGATGATGAAAGTGAGTATACTGAGGCATTCCTAGACGATAATAAATAAGTTTCGTAAAAAGAAATTGGAATTCGAAAGCCACTGATGAATTAAAGCCTAGTTGCAAAGGTTTAGGCTTGAAAAGACTTTTATAGAGATATTTATGTTAGAAGCTATTTGTAGCTTTGTTTTAGTAAATTTATTGATTCTAAATGAATTTTGGATGTAATAGGGTGAAGGCGAAAAGTATCGGAGGATTTCGAAGGAGGTTCACGTTCGATCGAAGGGCGTTTTGTGAGTGGAAAACTAGTTCCTTCAGTGTTGTTATGTTTATTTCTTATTAGTTGTTATATATAAATGATTGTATTTCATTTACAGTTCATGTAAGTGTATTCGTTATATAATTATATGATTTATTGAAGTTATAATAAGATTCTAGCACATGAGTTTTAAATCGGGTATATATTATTACCTAGAACGTGCTAGAAGTAAATGCTTTAGGCTTTTTGCCTTGAGAATGAGTTATTTTAAAAAATTGAGCAAAAGTATTATAGTACGCTGATGGTCTACCTTAGCCACAGTTGAGTACCCAGTATAATATTCTATGCGTGCATGGTAGATGTGAGAGAGTTACTAACTGAGAGAGAGAGTCAGTTGAGCGACCCTTTGCATGTATAGGATAGTATAGTTCACACTGATTGCATAAGGGTAACGCGTGCCTAGAGTCGTGCATCGATGACTACATAAGGTAGATTCCCTAATTCCTAGTGGCTAGCTAGAAATTTAAGCTACCACGATAGGAGTAGTTTCCTTGGGTTACCATCCAGGCGAGAAATAAGAAAGTTTTAGAAAGAAATTCAAAAATGAATTTCAGAAACAGTTTTTATTTGAAATGATTAAAAAGTATTTCAGAAAAATACTTTAGTTTATAAAGTTGTTTAACGTTCATCTCACTGAGTTATACTCACTATTTGTTTTCCATATGTTTATGAAAATGTTCCCTTAAGTGCGGGAGCGAGTCGTCCAGCAGACAAGGCTCAGATCGAAGTGCGAATCGATTGACGAACAACTACATCCCATTGTATAGCTCACACTTTTTTCATGCATGTTTTATGTATAAATCATGATGTAAATTTGTAAATAGAAATATCCGTTGTTGGATGCGCGTTTTATGAAAATGTTTTGAAAAGAAAAATTCAGATTTCCATCGATTTAACAAATGTGATTATTTATGTTGTGATTGGGTTTGGATGAGGGCCAAAGGCTTCTGGTAGTTGAGAATGATTGTCATAGAAATGTATCTTAAATTACTTTTAAAATTTGCAAGGTGCCATAGTTCAATAAACAGTTGGCATACCAAATTTTCATCAAAAAAACAAAAATTTTTAACTCTTCCACCAAGAAAATGATTTATAAAATAAGTTAAAATGAGTCCCGGTGCTCCGACTGGATTCTTTGGGCCAAAGTTAGGGTTCGCTGGAGTTCTATCGGGGTGTTACGAGATCGTTGGAGTCCAGAGGAAGGATTCGGGAAGTGTCCCATCATAGCAGGTCGTGAGTTCGAGGCTGATTTAATGGTGCTCCACTTTCATGACTTCTATGTTATATTAGGTATGGATTGGCTGTCAAAGCATCGTGCCACAGTAGACTACTACAAAAAAGAAGTCAAGTTCTGCCAACCTAGGGAGCCTGACATGATATTTTGTGGAGAGAGGAAGATACTCCCTTCTAGCTTGATAAGCACCTTAAAAGCTAATAAAATGCTTAGAAAAGCATGTCAGGGTACTTGACTTATGTAGTAAAGCCGGATGAGAATAAGCTGCAGCCAACTGAAGTCCCAGTGGTTTGTGATTTCTTAGATGTCTTCCCAAAAGATCTTCTAGGGCTACCACCAGACATAGAGGTAGAATTCGAGATTAAGTTAGCGAAGATGAGCATATCACCATGGGGAGCTCCAGTGTTATTTGTAAAGAAGAAATATGGGAGCCTCTGTTTGTGCATTGGCTACCGGCAACTCAATATGGTTACTATTAGGAACCAATACCCGCTGCCTAGAATAGACGATCTGTTTGACCAACTCTAGAGGGCTAAGGTATTTTTGAAGATTGATCTACAATCAGGGTATCATTAGCTGAAGTTGTGTAGGGAAGATGTTCCCAAGACAGCCTTCAGGACCAGATATGGGCATTATGAGTTTTTGGTAATGCCATTTGGGTTGACAAATGCTCCAGTGGCTTTTATGGACCTGATAAACTGAGTTTTCAGACCACACCTAGACAAGTTTGTAATAGTTTTCATAGATGATATCTTGGTGTATTCGGGTAGTCGAGATGAGCATGTTGAGCACTTGAGGATTGTGCTACAAACGCTAAGATAGCATCAGCTTTATGCAAAATTTAGTAAGTGCCAGTTTTGGCTTGATCGAGTAGTATTTCTAGGACATGTGGTATCAGTGAAAGAGATATCGTTAGATCCTTAGAAAATAGAGACTGTAGTGAACTGGAAGCTACCTACGAACATGACAGAAGTTAGAAGCTTCTTGGATTTAGCTAGGTATTATAGGAAGTTCGTGGAAGGATTCTTGAAAATTGCTACTCCATTGACCAGGTTGACAAGAAAGGAAGAGAAGTTTGTCTAGTCAGAAGCATGTTAAAGTAGTTTCGATGAATTGAAAAGGAGGTTAACTCCAGCACATGTGCTTACATTGCCATCAAGGAGTGATGGATTTACAGTATACTGTGATGCGTTCAGATAGGGATTGGGTTGTGTGTTGAAGCAGCATAATCGAGTGATAGCCTATGCTTCGAGACAATTGAAGAAGCATGAGTTAAACTATCCCATACACGACCTAGAGTTAGCAGTTGTAGTGTTCGCTTTAAGGATTTGGCAGTACCATCTTTATGGTGTACCTTGTAGGATCTTCACTGATCACAAAAGCCTACAATACTTATTTTCTCAAAAGGATCTGAATATGAGGTAGTGACGATGGGTTGAACTTATAAAAGATTATGACAACACTATCAAGTATCACTCAAGCAAAACGAATATGGTGGCTGACGCATTGAGCAGAAAGCCTACCAGTTCTTTAGACTATCCGAAGGTAGAGTACTTACCTATGTTGGTAGAGTTGAGATCTATGGGCATCAGGTTTGAGGTAATAGATTCAGGTGCTTTAATCGCAGCCTTTCATATTTGTCTGATGCTAATTGATCGAGTTAAAGAATTGCAAGCCCAAGATCCATATTTGATGAAGCTCAGAAGTGAATTAGAAACAGGGCAGCAAAATAGCTTTGAAATAAGAAGTGATGGAGCACTAGTTCTGGGGCAACGGTTGTGTGTGCCAGACTTAGGTGAATTGAAGAAAGAGATTCTAGAAAAAGCCCACTCATCTGCCTATGTCATGCATCCAGGGAGTACTAAAATGTATCGGACTCTAAAAGACGACTACTAGTGGAAAGGAATGAAGAGGGAAATAACAGAGTTTGTGTCTAAGTGTTTAACCTGCCACCAAATTAAAGCAAAGCATTAGAAACTGTTAGTGATGTGCCCTAGAACAAATCAACCTTAGGTTGTATTTATGCATATTTCATTTTAATAAAACAAGCAATATTATTATTCAGTATATATTCTTATATTCAACTGTGTAATAAAGTCCTTAGTACATATAACATAGTGTAAAGGAAATCACGAAATAGTTTTTTATATGAGATTCCAATTACATGCAAATGTGTTTATACTTAAATATCCTTAGTTATAGTATTAATGAGATGGGACATCATTAGTATGGATAGATTAGCATGTGTTATACTCCTCGATGGGATCGAGCAGTAGTTCTCATAAGCTGATGGCATATGAGATGCCTAGAGTAAACATGTGGAAGCTTGTTTAGAATGAGTACATTGGATGACCAGATTGTAAGATGATCACACGGATAGTTTTATGTCAGTGATCTCATCTTAACATAGTAGTAGGTGCAAGTATCCTTTGACATGAGATCTCTAAAGTGCACTGAGTATCGACTGTCATCCTTTAATGCCATTCCTTGTTGACTCAGAGAGTTGACTCGTAGTGAGGTACTTGGGTTCGACATGAGCTACTCGAGCATAGTTGAGTGATCAATAAAGGATTCATCACTTCTCATAGTAGAAGAAGATATCTCATGGCCTCTTGAGGAAATTGTTATTCCAGGAATCTCTGGCCAGAGTGATCATACCAATGGAAGAGTCTCCAAGATACGTAATTGGGAATAACGGATTTCAGGAACAAGAACTAATAAATTCGGGCTAGACATGACTTAGTCATTCTAGTGAGAGTTGACACATAGTCCATACTCATAACCGAATGAGATATGTTATGACAAAAGGATGAATTGCACGGTAACTGTCTATGGAAAGGTATTGTTCTAACCACGGACAATTCTGGGCACTTGGGTGGTCATGATGCATTGCTAGATGCCAATCTTGATCTACTCGGAATCAATTAGTTGATTGGTGAATCAAGGATTAAATCAAAATGTTTAATTTAATCTAATCCTAATTTGATTAGGATTATAATTCATTCCTGGTTGCCAACGTGTTCGAATACCTAATGGGTCACACACTTAAACGATTTGATGTACAGTGTAAAATGGCTATTCAATAGGATTTAATATATTAACATGAGATGTTAATATTAATGGTGATAAAATAAAATAATGGCTCATTTATTTTATTAGTATCAATTTAATTTAATTAGATTAAATTAAAATTGGACCTAAAACTAATGGGTTAGGCAAATTCCTAATAGGATTAGATTATGGTTTCTTTTCTTTGCCCAAAAGAAAGACTAGATTGCCTATAAGTACCATGTGATGGGGTAGCAATAAACAATCTTTTTTTAAAAAAAATTAGGGCAAGCTCTCAATATCACCACATAGCCAACCACCTTGACTAGCACATAGGGTGTTTGGCTATCGCCATCTCTAATTGGGTTTTTGAACATCGTGCTGTTGTGTGGATACCTTAGAAGCGATTCTACACTTGGATCGCTAGTGGATTAGATCATATGAGAAGGGAAGGAGCCGCCAACGAATGTATAGTTTCAATAAAACACCCTATGTGTGTTTAATTATATTCGTTTTGAACTAATCTAGAGTGATCCAACTTGGGTTTTTTATTTTTGTTTGCTACAAATTTTTGTTTTTCCATTGTGCTATGATGTATGCGATGTATACAAAAACCCAACAATGGTATTAGAGCCTCTCTAGAATGATTTAAAATCAAGTTTTAAAAACTGAAATTGAAAAAAAAAAATGATTTCTGGACCAGTTTTGACAATGACATTTTGTTAATATTTTTGGCTCGTTTAATTTATGTATGTTGTTAACATATTAACGAACCAGCATATAAAATTTGGGATCAATCCGACATCGTTTAGTCAATTAAAAAAAATCATACGATATGAACCAGAAATCGAAAACTGGGCAAAAAATTCTGCACATTGATTTTTGTTATGGGCTGTTTTTAATACAAATTTTGTTTGATTTTGATCTTTCAAAAACATGTTTATGATTTGTAAAAGTGTTTTAATGAATCATTATAGCTCGGCATAATTAGGTTTGAAGTGTTCAAATCAAAACGAAATTGAAAATTGTGAATTGTTTATAATTTTCAAGTATGGTCGGATATTCATATTAAATGAATAATTATAGTTTCCTAATAAAGAGTTTTATTGGAATTAAATTTTTCCAAATTGGTTTTATCTTAATTAATGAGATTAATTTAAGAATAAATCATATGGATCCCAAATTAAACAAAATCTCATGTCATTTATTTCAATTATTGAAATGGATTAATATGATCATAGTTTCCTAACAAAAGAGTTTTATTGGAATTAAATTTTTCTAAATTGGTTTTATCTTAATTAATGAGATTAATTTAAGAATAAATCATATGGATCTCAAATTAAACAAAAGCCTAAGCCCATGTCATTTATTTCAATTATTGAAGTATAATTATGTTAAATGGTCAAAATCGTTTTTTTTTTTAAAAAAAAAATTAATAAAAAAATAAAAATTAAATATATAATTTAAAAATAGTTTTTAATTATATCTTATTAGAAATTGTTTCTAAGGGTGTATGCATAGCATGGTGATTAGATTATGGACTTGGCCCAATATGATTGAGCATTTGCATGGATTTTGATTTTAATTAAAATAGGGTCTGCGTGTCCTGTCTTCTCTTAATATTGTCTTTGTACTTCTCTTATCATCCGACTCCCGTCGAATGTAACTTGAGGTTTCTTATTAAATAAATGTAATAGTTATGTTTAGAAATAGATAAGATTAGGAATACGAAGAAGATGAAGATGGAATGGAAGAACGAAATTGAAGAAGTGAAATATCCTTTTCATTCTTTATAATTCATGCATGACTTAGGTTTGACTTTTCGGTTACCCCGTGGCTCCGGGGAAATCGATATAGATAAAGTCCATAATCAATCATGTAATTTTATTACCATAATTATCTTGATGATGAATAAGGATAAATTATGCATGCTAGATGAGACTAAAAGGACAAAAACCCTTAATTAATATTAAGACTAACACCTTCCATTAATATAGGAAGAACTAAAGTTATCTTGGATGTTGGGTTGTTGGGTAAATCTAAGCCTGCTCTAGGTTAATATGTTCAACCATTGGAATATGATTCCTGATTAATAGGCCGGTCTTAATTGAATACATGGGTTTGTTGGGTAAACCCAAGGCTTATGTATATCAAAGGTGAGATTGGGTCAATGTATATATGATATACACATATTAAGGATGTTGATAGCCCAATGTTTTAGTAGTTGCATTGAGGTGCAATTAGTATGAGATACCTACCATTTGAAATCAAGGGGGCTTGTTGAGTAAACCCAAGGTCTCCCTTAATGAATGATGGATACTAACCCACTAGGAAAGCATCCAATGTGCTTTCCTAGATTAATAGTAAAGGCTATTAATTCGTAATAAAATAGTGGGAGTATAATACGCTTAATCAAAGACCACATTAAATGTATATGCATACTAGATCTCTAACATTTCATTCTTTATATATAGGTTGGAAAGAATCATGAGCTCAAAATTGAATTTACGTTCTGTACTCGAGGCCAACAAACTTACCGGGCCAAACTACTTGGACCGGATAAAGAATGTTAAAATAGTGCTTAAGTTCAAGAAAATTGCTTATGTACTTGAAAATGACATCCTTTCTCCTCCAAGAGATGATGCTCGATTGGATGAGCTTGAAACTTATCTAAAGCACAAGGATAACGCTGACATGGTGGCTTGTAATACCCTCTCCTAAGGATACTACTGTTCTGATAGTTAGAATGAAGAATATTCCAAGTGTGCCCCTTTAGAAAAATAAATGAAATGATTTTTAAGTAATTAATAGTGAAAAAGTTAAGATGTGTGAATTTTTGACAATATTAGGAAATAAGTGTAATTATTAAAAGTTGAGATGCTAGAAAGAAAAATGCCAGGTATTTTTTAGAAGGAGTTATCCAGATCGTGGCATTTTTGTAATTTTTTTAGAAGTTTAACTCATGCCTATAAATAGGCGAGGGTTAAGCTGGCGAGAGGAAGGGAGAAAGCTAGAAAAAGCCAGAGAAAAAGAGAGAGAAAGCTAGAGAAAAAGATAGAGAGAACGAGAGAAAAAGAGAGAGGCAGTGAGAAAGTGAAAAAGAAGATGTCGGCTAGTCATAGTATAGTCACTAGAGAGCTTTTTCTTCATCTCTAGCAGCAGAAAGAGAGAAAGAAAGTGAGAAGGAGAGAACCTACGTGAGAAAAAGAGAGAAGAAAAGAGAGAATGAGTGAAGCAGGAAGCTACTGCTTCAGAGGCGCTGTCGCCATTCCAAGCAGGGAGTTGTTGCATCAGAAGAGTAGATTAGGCTGAAGTGAGGATAGGATCAAAAGCAAGTAAGTCCGATTAGAGCAGCAAGTGAGCTAAAGAATAAGTAAAATCTGTGGAGGAAAGCGGGCAAAAGCCTAAGGCGAGCTCGAAGAATTAGCTTACAGTAAGAGGAAATCAAGTTGAAGATAGTAAAAGAGTAGATTTAGGAGCTCAGATTATTCAGATTTGATCTGGAGATTTGAGACAGTTAGCAGGCTAGTGAGCCAAGTCGAAAGATTAAGGAAAAGTTTGGTAAGTAAAGTAATTAAATAATAATCTTAGTTAAATTGTGCTGCTAGTGGTTTATTTTGTAGCTGGTCGCGTGGCCTGTAAGGTCGCAACCTAAGTAGTTTGGGAATTTATGCTAAGTTATTAAATTAGTTATTGAGATTGAGTTGATTTAGTTAAAGTGAAAGCTAATATCGAGTTGTTAAATAAATATGTTTTTAAAAAAAAGAAGTATTAAGCTCGGATTAGTGCTCTTAAGTAAGCTTGTGTAAGAGCTCGTTTTAATAAGGCTGAAGACGAGCAAAAAGATAGTTTATGTAGTGTTAAAGAGCAAGTAGCAGATTGCCTAGGAGCTTGTTTAAGCGAGCAGTTTAGTCGAGTAGTCGTGGCAGCTCGGGTGAATTAACGATTAGAGTGTTTGTGGTATAAGCAAAGCCGAATAAGATCAGGGTTAATTGAGCTTGCGTGTGATCATATGAATAGCTTAGTATTTGAGAGTTGATTGTTTATCGATAATTTTCTTCAGTTCTGACTAAGTTAGCTTAAGCGATCAGAATAGAGAAGTGCCCCAGTTCACCTTATTGTCTGTCCGGGCAGAATTAAGGCAATAGCTTGTAAGAACAAGCTAGTTAAGGATATACATTAAGGTGAGTGGTATAGGCAATTTTAAGAAGTTAAGTAGGCAAGTAGCATAAGTAATGCAATGAGCGAGCTCGTGGGGAGAGAAAGTACTATTGACCCGAGGAGAGTTGAGTAGAATAAGCTCATCTAGACTAAAGCCGAGATAAGTGTAAGGCTAGTAGCTTGTTGAGCAAGTTGAGCTGAGCAAGTTAGATGAGCTAAGAGAAGGCCCTTAGTTGGGGTTAAGTTAAGTCAAGAGATAGAATGAGTACTCGCAAAGTAGAGCTAAAAGCGAGCAGGAGCTTGTTTAGATTAGATAGTAGCTAGTAGAAGTTGTTGTAAGCACTCTCAATGAGTGGAAAATGTTATGAATATATCGAGCTAGCTAAGGTTGTGATATGAGCATCAGATAAGTGAGCTAAGCTCTGCAAAGTAATCAGTTATTTATATTAAATTAGTTGAGCGTAACTCTCTGTGATCAGGAAAGTAGTATTGATCTAAGATAAGTTGAGAAAAGCTCATTTAAAACTAAGATAAGGATAGGAGTTAGCATAAGTCAAGCTGTGAGCAAGTTGAGTAAAGAGAGCAACAACTCGTTAAAGAGAAACGAGTGGAAATGGATTATGGAAAATGGATATACCCTTAATCCAAGCCGAGTAGAGAAAATGACTTGTCAATATGAGTGACCAAAAGAGCTCTTAGAAGGAGGAAATACCTTCAATTAGAGTTAAGTATGAGCTCGCATAGATTAAGCTATGATAAGTGAATTCTCGTGCAGATTCAGCTCGGGCAAGCTTGAGAGCGAGTAGTAGAGTGAGCGTGATTTGTTGATCGGATGAGTAAAGAGGGCGTAAGGTGGCTCGCTTAGATTTGAGTAGTTAGCGAGATATAGCTTGTAGATCGAGCTGAGTAAAGCAATATAGTTGCAGCTTGAGTAAGTAAAAGAATAAAAGTTGAGTTTTAGTATAGTAGCCTGAAAGCTGAGCAAAGTCTTTATGTGGCTAAGTATAGAAGCAGCTGCAGGTTAGAAAAGGAGGTCGCTGAGCAGTGAGTTGAGGAAACTTTGAGATAGTAAGCTGATCAGTAAATGTGATGCTTAGTTAAGTTTCCTTTTATGTGTTTTATAAATTAAGTATTTATAATTGCAATATAATATCGTGATAGTTTAAAGTTTAATTAAGATAATTGATTAGCATGTATTCATTTTATAAAATACTTGAAAAAGGGAATTACGAGGGCCTTGATCCCAATGATGAATTGGGTACGTAGGTGTTTGAGAGAATAACTCAAACTCAAGCCCAAATAAAGTAAAATAAGTATTTTATTATGCTTTTAATATACGTGATGCATATGAGCTACAAAAGTATGCATAGAAAGTTGATATATTTTAGAAATAAAGCAAGTTATTTATATTTATTTGCATGTCAGTAAGATGCATGATTAGAAAAGTGTGACATCCCGGCTCCCAAGATCGCCACTTCCTGTGACATCCCGGCTCCCAAGATCGCCACTCAATCGGTACTGTTCCCTCCCCTGGGGATTTTCTCGCCTCCCCCACCTCTCGAACCTGGCACCTGGGGCTTAATACCAAATTCTTAGAGAAGTGGGTACCAATTGAGCTACTAGCTCAATTGGTACCCACTTCTCTAAGAATTTGGTATTAAGCCCCAGGTGCCAGGTTCGAGAGGTGGGGGAGGCGAGAAAATCCCCAGGGGAGGGAACAGTACCGATTGAGTGGCGATCTTGGGAGCCGGGATGTCACAGGAAGTGGCGATCTTGGGAGCCGGGATGTCACAATAAAAAGGCGCCTTTTTATTGTGACATCCCGGCTCTCAAGATCGCCACTTCCTGTGACATCCCGGCTCCCAAGATCGCCACTCAATCGGTACTGTTCCCTCCCCTGGGGATTTTTCTCGCCTCCCCCACCTCTCGAACCTAGCACCTGGGACTTAATACCAAATTCTTAGAGAAGTGGGTACCAATTGAGCTAGGGAAGAACAAGCAAGAATGGACAGGAACCAGCAAAGGAGGGGTCAGGGACAGTTTAGTTCTTCTCAGCCCTTCAATAAAAAGCAAAAAGGACTGCAAGCTAGTGGCCAGACTCAAAAGCGAGGACAGGGTTCTGCTACTCGACCAGCTCAGTCCATGGGTTCCGTTGCCAGTGCACCAGGAAGTGCTGGGGGAAGATCAGCCTTGCCTCTATGTGATCATTGTGGTAAAAGACATAAGGGGGAATGCTGGAGAGTTACAGGAGCATGTTATTTATGTGGATCGCATGACCATTTTCAGAAAAATTGTCCTAAGAACAGAACCGTTTCCACTCCTCAATCAGGAGCATCAACTCCTTCAGTTCATAAGGGGAGGAGACCGGGTCATAATCAGTCAGAGGCTCAGAACAGTAGGTTGAAGGGAGCACCAGATTCTGCAGAGAGACGAGATACTCGAGTTCCGGCTCGTGCATATGCTATCAGGGCTCAAGATGATCAGGATGCTCCAGATGTGATAGTTGGTATGGTTTCCATCTTTGATATTTCTGTTCGTGCATTGATAGACCCAGGATCTACTCATTCATACATTTGCACTTCCATACCTAGCGATAAGAATTTACAATCTGATGTTACTGAGAATGAAATAGTGGTTAGTAACCCCTTAGGTCACAGTGTGATCGTGAATAGGGTATATAAGGATTGTCCCATTTGGCTTCAGGGACATGAGTTTCCGGGTGATCTGATGGTGTTACCATTACGGGAGTTTGATATAATTTTGGGTATGGATTGGTTATCCAGGCACCAAGTTGTGATTGATTGTCGTCTGAAAAGAATCACACTTAAGACTGTGGATGGTAATGAAGTGGTTATGGTGGGAGAGAGATCTGATTATCTCTCTAATGTGATTTCAGCCGTGTTTGCTATGAAATTGGTAAGAAAAGGGTGTGAAGCTTATTTGGCTCATGTAATTGATTCTCGTCAGGCTGGATCTCAACTTCAAGATATTCCCACAGTGTGTGATTTTCCTGATATGTTTCCAGATGAATTACCAGGTTTGCCTCCGAAAAGGGAAGTTGAGTTTGTTATTGATATTTCGCCAGGCGTTGTGCCAGTGTCTATGGCTCCGTATAGAATGGCTCCTGCCGAATTAAAAGAATTAAAGATTCAGTTGCAAGAGTTGCTTGACAAGGGTTTTATTCGACCGAGCGTGTCACCTTGGGGTGCACCTGTGTTATTTGTTAAAAAGAAAGATGGGTCTTTGAGACTGTGTGTGGACTATCGACAGTTAAATAGCTCAATTGGTACCCACTTCTCTAAGAATTTGGTATTAAGCCCCAGATGCCAGGTTCGAGAGGTGGGGGAGGCGAGAAAATCCCCAGGGGAGGGAACAGTACCGATTGAGTGGCGATCTTGGGAGCCGGGATGTCACAATAAAAAGGCGCCTTTTTATTGTGACATCCCGGCTCCCAAGATCGCCACTTCCTGTGACATCCCGGCTCCCAAGATCGCCACTCAATCGGTACTGTTCCCTCCCCTGGGGATTTTTCTCGCCTCCCCCACCTCTCGAACCTGGCATCTGGGGCTTAATACCAAATTCTTAGAGAAGTGGGTACCAATTGAGCTAACTAGCTCAATTGGTACCCACTTCTCTAAGAATTTGGTATTAAGCCCCAGATGCCAGGTTCGAGAGGTGGGGGAGGCGAGAAAAATCCCCAGGGGAGGGAACAGTACCGATTGAGTGGCGATCTTGGGAGCCGGGATGTCACAGGAAGTGGCGATCTTAGGAGCCGGGATGTCACAAAAAGATTTTAAGAAAATATTTCAGAAAGTATTTTAGAAAAAGATTTCTTAATGAGTTACCGAAAGAATTTCAGATTATGATTTATGAAGTTTTTCAAAAAAAACTTTTAGTTTATGAAATGTCTCTGGGAAAAGAAAGGTTTTTTTAAAGTTTTATAAAAAAGCATTTGATTACGCCTATGGTTTACCCTAGCCCCTAGAGAGCCCAGTTGAGTACTTTATGCGTGTATGGTAGATGTGAGAGAGTCACTAACCGAGAAAGGAGTCTAGTTGACTCCAGAGAGAGAGAGAGTCAGTTGAGTCACTCTCTGCACATATAAGGGTATTGTAGATCCGACCGATTGTGAGAGGGTAATGCGTGCCCAGAGTTTACACATCGGTGACTATACAGGGCAGATTCTCTCATTTCTATTGGTTAGCTAGAGACTTGATGAAATGACCCAACCCGGATTTTCCCCGAAAAGATCCAAGCGGAGCCCTCCCGGCACCCCACAGAATCCTTACAGTCTTTATACAGGTGACTTAAAAGGATTCCGTGAAGCTAAGCCGTAAAACAGTTCCATTTCTTGATCTGTAAAAATTTAGGGTGAAAAATTTTCGGCAGCACAACGGCTGTTTCTCCGACATTTCCAACTTTTTTAAACACCTGTAAAACAATTAATAATATTTCAAAATGCATACATTCATTTCCACTTCCAAATGGGACCTCAGGTCCATCTCAAAATCCACATTAAACACAATTCGAGTATTTGAAACAAAACCATTTCAACTTAAAAGAAAACATTCCACATGCATGATAGCGTAATCAAAGTTATAAAACTTAAATATTTACATCACATTAAAATCCGTTATACAACAAAAATTTACTTTGATTTCACAGTTTCGGTCTCCAAATAAGCTTGCCTACTCTTGAGCTGGAGATCTGCCGCCTGGAGGACTCGAACCTGCGCCTGGGAGTTTTTAAAACAAAATAAACAAGAAAATAATGAGCTAAAAAGGCTCAGTGAGTGTTATGCAGTTCTAAATAAGTTTCCTTTCTAAAACGTTGTAGAAAAATGGTAAGTTTCGGAATATCTTAATTAAAATGCGCATTTCATAATATTATACAATCATTTTTACACGTAATTTGCTTGAAAACAAGATACAATATTATAAGCATCATAAAATTAATTCATAACATAATCATAAGTTCATAAATAAACTCATAAAATCATAAATAAATCCTCAGTCATAAAACATATATCCAATGGGACCCGGGGAAATCATGATCACCGCCCGGTCTTAGGTCACCGGTGGTGGGGACGTGCAATCTCAGTCATAACCACTATGCCACGGTATGTTACCTCGCTGCACATAGGGCATCAGTCATAATAGTACCTTAAATACTCGTAGAGGGCGACATGACAGACTCGATCCCCCCATAGTTAGTGGACTTTCCCCGACAGACATGCCATACGCGCAATAAGGCACTTCGGCCGTATAACAGTCATAATTCAGTCATATAATAGGGATGGGTAGCCATTGGTTTTGAAATACATTATCATGCTAAAATAATAATTGTAAAACATGTTTCTTTGCTTATAAAAAAAAAACATAAAAGCACATTTCAATAACGAGTTATACGATCAATATTGATTTAAATACAGATATAAAAACATTTTCAAACTTATAACATTCCTGTAAAGCGTATATCATTCATATAAATTCATTTAAATATTAAAACATTTAAATCTTGCATGAAAGCATAAAAATCATATAGAAATCATATTGCATTTATCATTTCATAAAACAATTTACACTCACCGATTCCTAACTCACGGAAACGACTTGATTTTCTACCTCACGTTACTTCTTCAACTTCGCTTTCCTTCGCCTTATCGCTGCCTAAATAAGTTAACATTCGAATATAAGCACGTCGTAACTATGCTAATCGAATCCAAAGCAACATCATGGAGCCATAATCTAATGGATTCAACAAAAAGAATAAGCGAAACTAAACGAACAACATAAAACTACGCGATTTTAACTAGCTATCGCGACTTATCGCCTTTTAACGTTTCACACGATTCCTTTGTTTCTAACTAAACTTATCGTCAATTTCAACTCGTGACTTTACTTAAAACACGGCAAACGAATATTCAAACATGATTAAGCACAAAGAAGAAAATATGGCAGCAAGCTTAATGCATATTCATTTCCGTTTTCAACTCCGAGATTTCGATAATTAACGATTTCGCGCGAAACAAAAACTATCCGATTAACTTTATTAAAACTCAAACTATCCTAACTTCAACTTAAACACTTTAACGGGCTTAATAACAATCTCGGGGCAGCGAGATAACATTCACAATCCTTTTATATTTGACAACGAAAAACACAAACTAACAACGCTCGCATTCTAGGAAAAATTCAACCGAAACGCTCGGAAACGATTTCTAAATATCCAAACGACTAACCGATACTTTAAAACATTCTAATACTATCTATTTTCCACGACAGCGAACGCGAAACTAAAAATATAATTCAACAGCCCCTACACATCTCATAACAGCCCATATAAAACACAACGAACACGATCGATGATAAAAACACAATCGCAACATCAACGAGCGAACCTCCGCACTAACGGGGTTCTCAATCCTAAAACCAAGCATAATATCATCACTTTTCTCAATTCTATTCACATGGTGGCTTACTAATTACCAAAAAGACTCAACAAAGAAAATGGGGCAGCACTTACTTAATAGTTTCGCTTCGAAACGACGACGAATCTCTCGCATGTTCTCGGCAGCAAGCTGCCCCCTTTGATGATGTTTCGTTTCAGTTCTGAAATGGGTTCTTGGCCTGACAATAGCTCAGCAGCAGCTCGCTCAACCTTAGCACTTGGTACACGGTGACAGCTCGGCAGCAACGTGAGCACGGCTTGACTTGCAACAGCTTGACAGCAAGACAACACCAATCACGACCACAGCAGCAACTGGAGCTTCACGGCAGCACCTGGTTTTCCTCACGCCAATAGCCCTCAATGCTAGCAGCTTCTCAAGACAGTAGCTGAAGCTTCACGGTGACAACAGCACCCTCTCGGCAGGACAAGGCAGCAGCTCACGATCAGACAGCACCTCCTCACTCGACGACAGCAGCTCACCAGCTCTCTTTGCTTGCATGCACGTCTTTGCTTCAGATCTGTCCTTGCATGTCTTCTTTGGCTTCAGATCTGCTCTTGGGATCTCTCTTCTTCCACGAGCAGCACACCACCATAAGCTCTCAGCCTCTGCTCTCGGTTCAGATCTCTCTATCTCGCACGCTCGGACCTCTCTAAACTCACGAGCAGCACTTCTTTTGTTTTTGGTTTCTGCTTTCTGTTTTGAAATGAAATGCTGATGATCAAATACTCTCTCTCAATCACACTCTCTCTCCGTTTTGCTCTTAATGGACCGAATGCTATATATTGCTTTTCTTACTTCATCTTCTAAAAGTTTTGCTTTTCAATCTTTTAATAATATCCTTGCTTAATCAATTTTGGGACACTTGTCACTTTCCACCATTGCATGTGTGACACGTGTCACCAACATGCATTCTCTTTATTTATTTATTTATTTATTTTTTACTCATGCATTCCCGCTTTTTAATCCAAGCCCGGATTTCGCTTCCGACCGTCAGTCCGTCCTGGAATCCACTTACAACTTAATTTCGTTTCCGGGATTATTTTTACTAAATTCACATCCATTATTCCACTCTAAAATTTATTTTATTCCTTGAAAATACTTATTCCAAATATTTTCGGTTTTGAAAATTATATTTTTTTCGATCGAAACGCGATCCAATCAGAAGAATAATTCGCTCATCGACGATGAGGATTTTGGGTTTTACACTTGATGCTACCACAACGGGAGTAGTTTTCTTGGATTGCCATTAAGGCGAAAAAAGAGAAAAGTTTTAGAAAGAAATTTCAAATGAATTTCAGAATAGTTTTCGAATTGAGTACTGAAAAAGTATTTTAGAAAGAATATAAAACTATTTTCTGTAGTGTATTAAAATTATTATTCTCATTGAATTTATGTTGCCATTCTTTTGTATTGTGTATAAAATCCTCCCTAGGTGCAAGATCAGGAGATTCAGGTACCTAGATGCCCCGAGCAGAATATGTGGGGTTCTGACTATTGACGCACTACATTTCTTTTTGTATAAAAATAATAATGGTAGTTTTTATCATGAAATTTTAAATTTATAGATGTATGCAACAGTATTTTTATAAATAGTTGCATGTTTTTAGAAATTGGTATGTTTATCAATTAAAAGAAAAATTTTTAGGCTCATAAATAGGGATAGTTAGCAGTTAAGGGTTCACTCCATGATGTCTTTTTTGGATCAAAATAGATGGACTACAGAAGGGTCTCATGCGATGCCTGGTAGGCTCATCGGATTCAGAATAGGAATCCAGGATAGGTCCTGTCACAACTTGCATCATGCTCGTTGCTATGACACCGGAACTCCAAAAACAACATGAGCATATGGATGCTCATACTATTATTGTTCACTTCAATGAGCTATTTGATGAGCGGAAAAGGACTGAGAGATTTGAAACATCTAAAAGTCTCTTCAGTAGTCAAATGGTCGAAGGGGCTTCAACCGTGGATCATGGCTTAAAGATGTTAGGCTACACTGAAAAGCTTGGATCACTTGGGTTTGTTATAGATCATGAGCTAAGTATTGACTTAGTTCTACAGTCCTCACTTGATAGTTATTCACAATTTGTGATGAACTATTATGTCAATAAGATTGATTCTTCATTACCTGAGCTAATCAACCTTCTCAAGACTGTTGAACCTTATATTTGGAAGGATCAAAAGTCTATAATGTTGGTGGATAATTCTGATACTTCTAAAATGAAAAAGGCTCAAATGAAATTGAAGAAGAAGAAGAAGAATCCTACCAAAGCCCAAGGAGGTGTCAAGAAGAAGAAGAACAAGGGCAAAGAAACACCTATAAAAAGACCGTGCTTTCATTGTGGTAAAGCTGGTCACTGGAAAAGGAATTGCAAGGAATATCTGGATTCTCTAAAGAAGGAGAAGCATAGTGATGTTTCTGTCTCTGGTATTTTTATTATTGAGATTAATACTGCTTGTGATATTAACACATGGGTATTAGATACCGGGTGTGAGTCCCACATATATGCTAATATGCAAGGACTATAGAACAGTAGGAAACTGAAGAAAGGAGATGTGAACTTACGAGTGGGAAATGGAGCAAGAATTACTGCATTAGCTATAGGAACATACTCCTTGACTTTACCTTCAGGATTAGTATTAAATTTAGATAATTGCTTTTATGTGCTTGTTATTTCAAAGAACATAATTTCAATTTCCAGTTTAATGAAACATGGATTTCATTTGACTATTAAGGATAATAGTTGTTCTATATGGTTAAATGACATTTGTTATTGTTCTGGTACTATTAGCAATAGGATTTATATTCTAGATTTATCTAATTCAATTCTCAATCTAAATACCAAAAGATTACAAACGGATAACCTGAAACCCTCCTATTTATGGCATTGTCGACTTGGCCATATAAACAAGAAACGCTTGAACAAGTTACACAGGTATGGTAGCTTGGGATCATTCGATTATGAATCTTATGATACATGCGAATCTTTTTTACTTGGTAAGATGACTAAAATGCCCTTCTCAAGAAAGGGTGATCGTGCCATTGAATTGTTAAAGCTTGTATATTCTGATATATGTGGCCCAATGACGATACAAGAAAGAGGAGGATTGTTATACTTTGTAACCTTTATCGATGACTATTCTAGATATGGGTATTTGTATTTGATGAAATACAAATCTGAATTTTTTGAAAAGTTCAAAGAATTTAGGAACGAGGTAGAAAAACAACTTGGCAAGAGTATCAAAACACTAAGATCCAATCGAGGTGGTGAGTACTTGAGTCAAGAATTTCAGGATTATCTAAAAGAGAATAGAATTTTGTCTCGATGGACTCCATCATATACGCCATAACATAATGGTGTGTCAGAAAGGAGAAATTGAACTTTGTTGGACATGGTTCGATCTATGAGTTTTGTGGATCTTCCTAAATCCTCTTGGGGTTTTGCACTGGAGCTGCTATTTATATACTGAATAGAACTCCATCAAAATCGGTTGAATTTAGTCCATATGAGATGTGGAATAATAAAAAGCCCTCATTTTCTTATATGAAAGTTTGGGATTGTCCTGCCTATGTTAAAAGGATAATGTCAAAAAAGCTTGAAGCGAAGTCTGTCAAATGTCTCTTTATAGGATATCCTAAGGAAACAAATGGATACTATTTCTATCATCCTTCAAAACAAAAGGTGTTTGTTTCGAAGAATGTTGTCTTCTTAGAGAAAGAGTTTCTTCTAAAAGAGGATAGTGGGAGTAAACTTGAACTTACAGAAGTTTAAGGAGAACAAACAATACAAATGGACATAGAACAACCAATACACCTTGAAACGACTACAAATGAAAATAAGATAGTGAGTGAACCTATTATTACATAAGAACCTCGTAGATCAGATAGAATAAGGACATCTCCTAAGAGATATGGATTTCTCATTAACGAGCATGACCATATTCTAATTGTTGAGAACGATGAGCCTACTAACTATGAGGAAGTTCTGAAGAGTTCAGAATCTGACGAATGGTTCAAAGTTATGAAGTCAGAAATGGATTCCATGTATGAAAACCAAGTTCGGATTTCGGTTGACCCACCTAAAGAAATAAAACCCATAGGGTGTAGATGGGTTTTCAAAAAGAAGATTGACATGGAGGGTAATGTGGTTACCAATAAAGCTCGCGTAGTAGCAAAAGGATGTTTTCCGAAACAAGGAATTGATTATGACAAGACATTTTCTCCAGTAGCAATGCTTAAATCCATAAGAATACTCTTTGCTATTGTTGCTCATTATGATTATGAGATATGACAAATTGATGTAAAAACAGCTTTCCTTAACGAAAATCTAACCGAGGAAGTGTATATGACACAACCCGAGGGATTTACATTCAAAGATATCAATAAAGTATGTAAGCTGCAAATGTCGATTTATGGACTTAAGCAAGCATCTAGGAGTTGGAACATTCGTTTCGATGAGACAGTCAAAGAGTTTGGATTCTTACAAAACATGGATAAACCTTGTGTAACACCCTAACCTTTAATTTTGGGTAAATAGTGAATTTTTTTGTGAATAGTGACTTCGATGAATAGTATCTAGATAAATAGTAAATTTCAAAAATTTTATTTTAGGATTCAAAAACCCTAGAATGAATAATGGCGTCCATAGAAAGTGAAACTGATTAAAAATGAGTTCATTTGAATAGATTTTGAATGGTTAGAACAAAAATTATTAAAAACGTCCTTTTTGAGTTATTAAAAATAATAATGATTCGAAGACCGTGTGAATTTTTTTCGAAGCTTAAAATTGATTAGTTAGATGCCCAATAAAAGTACCCCATGGTTAATTTGAGAATTAGATGACCATAGAATATTTTTGGAATTTTATTCACTTGGAACTTGGAATTAAATTATAAAGGTGATTTGAGTAAATTATAATTTAAGTGTATATGGATTTGATGTGAGTAAATGGGAGTAATGAAATCTTAGAAGAAGCATAAATCCATGTGAAAGTTTATTAGCCAATAAGAGTTTGCCAAGAAAAAGTGGAAAATGATGGAAGTTAACTAAGGTTAATTAGAATTTAACTTTAGTTAAAGTTAACCAATGGGTGTTATATAATTAGGCAATATTTGAGGCACTTTTTAACAAGTTTTGGAGGGCCTATATAAAGACACTCTCAACTGGAAATTGAGGCAGAAACCTTCACTCATTCAACTTACCAAATCGTGAGAAACAAAAGCTGAAATGTGAGAGAGAGCTGAAGGAGAGAGCTATCTGCACAGGTTTTAGAGAATCGGGATATCTCCTTCATCCACCGTTGGATCGAGCTAAAATTTGTTGGGTATGTTACTCACACATGGTTTTTTACTTATGAATGGTTTGATTTTCAATTGAATGTGTCTAGGGTGAGGTATGGCTTTCGAAACAGGGCACAACCAGGACAGTCTTGCTTATTTCGCCATATCTCCTTTGTTAACCATTGGATGAGCCTCAAATTTGGTCTGGAGGTTCCTTAGACGTTATTTAGCAATCTGAACGGTAAGATTCTTGAGAATATGTTTCTATAGAGAGAAAGAAATCCGTGACCAGTACCTTGAAGTTTGTGGTACTATTTTTTTATTTTGTTTAAAGTTTAAATTGTTTGATTTATAATTTGGGTTAAAGTTGGAGATGTTTTAAGTGGCTGGTGAAAATGTTTTTAGAGGATTAAATTGAATCTAAATGAAGTGAATTAAGGGAGTAGCTATGCCTTGGAAAGATTAAAATGAGTATGGTAATTTAAGATAAAGAGATGTTGTGTAGCATGGAGGAAAATTCAAGTTTTAGGGGCTGTGATGAGGGCTGATCTATATATCGTTTATTTGAGTTATGTTAAGATATAAAAATGTGCTCAGATATCAAATTTAAATGTTGGAATTGGAAGGAAATGTGTAGGAAAGAAATTGTTAAGTTTCAAGTTACTATAGAGTAAATAATGAGAGAATTATGTTTTGTTAAATGCTATATTTTTATGTTATCAGTTATGTGATGATTAGGTTGTAAATGAGCCATTTAAGTAAAAGAATGATGAAGAATTAGTATGAAAGCTCTCCTAGCAATATTTGGTTAGACGAAGAGTAATTGTGTTTAGGTGAATAATGTGTTTGAGAGAATAACCAAGTAAATCTCATGAAACAATGTGTTATGTGTGCATGTGTAGTACACGGTCACAAGGGGATGGGTGATTACCTTGAACATTTATCAATATGAGCTTGATTCCATGCCTATTATAGCTTAGGAAATCATATGAAAATACTAGTTTTGCAAAAAGAAATGAAATGTAATCAATGTGTAGTGTGTGTGCATGTTAAGGCCTATGAAGGGGCATGTGACCCCATTGTGTTTTGATAGTATTTATGATGTATTTAGGGTCATAAAAGCATGCATAAATGAGTAGGAATCAACAAAATTGACATGGTTACGCATAGGTACAAGAATAGTCTACAATCTAGTAGAGAGTAAGATAGTGTATAGAAGCAAGTTGAAAAATACCGAGCTGATAAAGGGGACCGGTAAGACCAGAATTATTCTAACTTATATGGGGTTGTTCTACACCTCAAATAATGCCTAGGAGTCATAGAAAACCATAGATTTCGGAATGGATCGATTCTGATAAAAATTACGCAAGTTATGCTCAAAATAGTGCCGTTAGAGAGTCGATAAGTGAAATAACTATGTAAATACTATTTTTATTGCATGGAATGAATTCAGTTGATCATAATTAGGTAAAAGAAGCTTAGATATGAAAGAAAAACCATTGTTGCTCATTTGATGCAAAAAGTGCATCAAAAAGTGCTCAAAATATGGCGTTTTTCCTAAATTTGACATAACAAACGATAGAATTTTTCGACGAAACTTTACAAGTGACTTAGTTATGTGATAAGGAGATGCTAAAAAAAAAAACGGATTCGAAATAGTTGCTGGTTCTTAAATTGTTTTTTTTTTTTCGGTTAACGGATTAATTAAAAAGTTGACTTTTTGTTTTAAGCCTTCAGAGACCAAACGAACCATATGAGGATGATCCTAGGGTCTAAAAGTAAGAATTTTACATAGAAATCAGAATTAGAGAGTCTCAGTTGAGTTAAAATCGAGTTGGGAAGGTTATAGAGTAAAGACTTGTTAATAAAGAAAAGTGTATTGGAAATGTTATCTTAAGTTTTGAGTTATGTGATTAAACAAGTAATGATAAGAAATCGATATGTAGGTGACGGGCAAGCGAGCAAGGCACGAGAGGCTCATTGAGATAGTTGAGCTTGTGTGGAGCGAGGTAATTGTTCTACCACTTGCAACTTTTTCAATTTCTATGTTAGTTTTGAGTTGTATAATGAAATTACTTCAAAATGATTTCCAAATGATGAGTTAAAATTTCGTAAAATGATTCTTACGTAGGATCTAGAAATGAGCATTTGAAACAAAGTTGTTTTGGAAAGAATTGAGCAACAAATTATAGTTAAGATTCTAAAGAAAAATCAAATTTTGTGCTCAATGAACTTAATGGAAAAGAATTTTGAAAACCCATGTATATAGCCTCAGCTTATATGAGATTTAGCGCTATGTGACGAGGTAAAAATTTCGCATGTAGTCGGTTAGATTTATAGTTTTGGGCAACATGGGGCGATGAAGAAATTCCGCTCGTAGTCGCCAGAGTTATAATTCATATATAGCATTACAATTGCGATGAATAAATTCCACATTGTAGTTGTCTAGAATCGAGATGGTTTCACACTACTCTTGCGACGAAGTAAATTCCGTATCGTAGTGGTTGAGATATCTCATTAACTTCACGATTGGTGTTAGTCGAAATCACCTTGTGATGGATAGAGTGTTTTAGGGATATACATGGTGGGTTTAGAAAGGAAAATTCTTAAAATTGAAAATGGATTTTGATAATTTATGATTTCTATGTGAATATATTCTCATTATTCCCATATGCTTAAACTAACACCTTTGTTTTTGGTGTAGCTTGTATATTCATTTAGGTACCGTACAGGTGATTTTGTATACATAAAACCTCGTTGGATATTTTAGGTGGGCATTATCTCGATGCATTGCATAAACATCAAACAAACTTGGATGTTGTAAATATGTTAATTAAAAGATTGATTAATCTGAATATGAATATGTATAATATTTGTAATTATTGTTTTGATATGTATATATATATAGTTGCAACACTCACATTTGATGCACATGCAAAGTATTCGAAACGTTTATAAAATTGCATGTTTGTGAAAATTTATATATGTGAACTTACATGTTTGTGGAATAAAAGAAGTTGGAAGGTGATCAAGGATAGTTCGAAATGTATTTTTATGTAGGTCAAATTTTGGAAATGTTCAAATTATAGTCGTTATGCTGTCAAAATTTTTTTAAACCTCATTTTAAGAAAATACGAAAAATTTACATCAACCCAGCTATTTTAAAAGAAAAGAAATAGTTTTATACTAACACAAGTAAACGGGCTAAAAAAATTAAGGGTTCGCTTCTCGGATTTCTTCAATTCGACGAGTCGGGTTCAGGAAGTCCGTTGAAGTGCCCGGCGGGATCCTCCAAATGAGAGCCTAGGTAAGGTTTGGTTTGGGTCCTGTCAAGTTGGTATCAGAGCCCGATTTTCAAAAGATTTGAGATTTAGCTTCAAAGAAAAGATTTGAACTATTTTATGCACACAACTAAGTTTAATATGCATGAGTTTATATATAAGTCATGCATTGAGTTCAAAGAAAGTTTAATGTTATTTTGTGCATTAAGTGAGTTATTATGCATGAAGCATGCATGAGATTATTTTATGCATTGAGTTTTCTTGAGATTATATAAGTTATGCTTTCTTAGATTACATAAGATGAGCATGATATTGCAAGATTTAAGTTTAAATTATAGCAAAAATTTAGAGAGCTATTTCATGTTGAGCCATTATCCTAACATCTATATCTTATGATTATCATATCTATTTGGTGCAAAATAGAGCTATGCAATGTTGTGGTAGTCCTAGGACTAGGCGGGCAACTGTTGAGGCACCCATACCAAAAGGAGAACATGTTGACGAGTCCGTCATTGTGTCGACCGATTACTCACACCTCGAGCCATTAGAGCTATCCAAATCAGAGCCTGCTGTAGGACCTACTTCCGGACATATGGAGTAGATGGCATAGATGCTAGTAGCGGTGCTCCAGTAGTTACGGGAGATAGATATATCTATTGAGTGCCCCTACAAGTTAGGTGCCAAGATGTAAGATGGGACTGCTAAGCCTGAGTGAGCACTATTCTGGTTAGAGACCAATGAGGAGATATACCGAGTTATGGGTTGCAATGAGGAGCAAATGGTAACATTTTCATCATTCCTCCTCAATGACCGAGAAAAAGATTGAATGGAGGCCCACCAGAGAGCGCATCTGGATGGGGTGTCTTGGACGGATTTCAAGAAGGAATTCATCGGCAAATTCTTTCCTAAAAGCCATAAGGATACGAAGATAGAAAAGTTCTTCCATCTCGAGCAGGGGACTTCAACCGTGATCGAGTATGAGAGGAGGTTCTCCAAGCTCATCCACGTAAGCCCTTTCATTTCAGAGAATGAGGAGCCGAAGATCAATAGGTTCTTAGTCGGATTACATCTGCGGATCAGGACATATGTGACATCAACGGTGCATACTCAGTTTGGGTGATTAGTGGGGGCCGCCACTAGAGTTTAATAGAGTGTGGAGCCCGCCCCTCAACTAAAGAATTTGAACAAAAGCGCAACTGGACAGGTAGCCAGTAAGAAGGGTCCAGTAAAGTGACTAAAAGTAGTCAGAAACCAACCTGATCTGAAAGTCGATGACAGAGTTAGAGACCCCAAACTAGTCAAAGTTCAGTTCAGTCTTCATGAGGGTCTAAGAGTCGACAGAGTTGGAAGAGTCGACCTATACGCAGCAGATGTGGTCGATCACATCCCGGAGAGTGTTTTCAGGGCAGGACCGGATGTTTTAGATGTGGACAGGAGGGCCACTTCATGAGAGACTGTTATAACATGGTCGCATCGAGCCAAACGGAGGCCAAATCTACAGTGCAGGGACGGACCAGTGAAGGTCGTGGACCTAAGAGGGGAGGCCCCCAGACTAGAGGAGATGCTAGTTTAGAGCAACCCAACGACAGACCCAATAAGAGCATGCCACCTAGGGGACAACCTAGTAAACCCCGTAGCCAGACCCGAGTTTATGCAGTGACTCAGCAGAAGGCCGAGGCAGCTCCAGAGGTGGTTACAGGTATTATTTCCTTATTTGACTCAGATGCCCATGTTTTGATTGACCTAGGGGCAATCCATTCTTTTGTTTCTGAGGCTTTTGTGGGTAGAGTTAGAATCGAGATGAGCCCGACAAACTGTAGTGTGATAGTGTCACTTCCCACAGGCAATTTATTTATAGCAAATAAAGTTTTTATGGGAAGTAAGGTAATCATAGTAGGTCAAGAATTCAAGGTAGACTTAATAGTATTAGATATTCATGACTTTGATGTCATTTTGGGCATACACCGGTTAACTAAGCATCGGGCCACCGTGGATTGTTATAAGAAAAAAAAAAAAAGTTAAGTTCAACAGACAGTCTTCTGTGGTGTGAGGAAGATACTTCCTACAGGTTGTATAAGCACGATAAAAACAAACAAAAGATTTAGAAAGGTGTATCAGGGATATTTAGCCTATGCAGTAGAACCAAATGATAGTGAGTTGTAGTTGGTAGAGGTTCCTGAAGTTAAGGAGTTCAGGATGTCTTTCTAGAGGACCTTCTAGGGCTACCACCACACAGAGAAATAGAGTTCGAGATTGAGTTGACACTTGGTACAGAGCCCATTTTTATAGTGCCATATAGGATGATACCAACAGAATTGAAGGAGTTGAAGGTCCAAATGAAAGAGTTAATGGGTAAAAGATTCATTAGACCGAGCACATCGCCATGGGGAGCCCTAATGCTTTTTGTGAAAAAGAAAGATAAGAGCCTCCGATTATGCATAGATTACGGACAACTCAACAGAGTCACTATCAGAAATCAATATCCGCTACCCAGGATAGACGATTTGTTCGATCAGCTCCAAGGAGCCAAGGTATTCTCGAATATTGATCTACGGTTGGGGTATCATCAACTGAAGATGCGTAGAGAAGATGTTCCTAAGATAGCCTTCAGGACCATATATAGCCATTGCGAGTTTTTAGTAATGCCATTTGGCTTGACTAATGCTCCAGCAGCTTTTATGGACCGGATAAATTAAGTCTTCAGACCCTACCTGAACAAATTCGTAATAGTGTTCATTGATGACATCCTGGTGTATTCAAGTAGCCGAGAAGAACATGCTGAGCACTTGAGTATTGTACTACTAACACTGAGGGAGTATCAGTTGTTTACAAAGTTTAGTAAGAGTCAGTTTTGATTGGACAGAGTTGCATTTCTGGGTCATGTGGTATCAGTAGAGGGAATATCAATAGATCCCTAGAAGATAGAAGCTATAGTATATTGGAAGCTACCTACGAACATGACGGAAGTTAGAAGTTTCTTGGGATTTGCTAGCTACTATAGAAAGTTTATGGAAGGATTTTCAAAAATAGCTACTCCCTTGATAAGGTTGACAAGGAAAGAGGAAAGTTGAATGTTCGGATGTGTTCCAGCATAGCTTTAATGAATTGAAGAAGAGATTTAGAATTTCAAATGAGTGATAAGGCGTTCTTGCGAATCTCACTATGGAAGGGTGTCTTAAGGTTTGGAAAGCGTGAAAAGTTAAGTCCATAATATATTGGCCCATTCGAGATAGTAGAAAGAGTGGGTGAGGTGGCATATCGTTTAAAGCTGCCACCAGAGTTGGCAAACATCCACGATATTTCCATGTTTCCATGCTTTACAAGTATGTAACCAATCTTTTACATATATTGAAAGAACAACCGGTGCAACTAAAAGAAAACTTGACCTATGAAGACCAACCAGTGGAGATTCTAGACCGTACAGATCAGGTGTTGCACCGTAAGATTGTTCCATTAGTGAAAGTGTTGTGAAGAAATCATGGATCAGAAGAAGTTACATGGGAACATGAAGAGCAAAGGTGCCCCTCGTATCCGTACTTAATTGAGATAGGTATATAATTTAAAATTTCGAGGACGAAATTTTTTAAAGGGGGGGTGAATTTATAATACCCTAACCTTTAATTTTGGATAAATAGTGAATTTTTGTGTGAATAGTGACTTTTGATGAATAGTATCCAGATGAATAGTAAATTTAAAAAATTTTATTTTAGGATTCAAAAACCCTGGAATGAATAATGGAGTCCATAGAAACTGAAACTGATTAAAAATGAGTTCATTTGAATAGATTTCGAATGGTCAGAACGAAAATTATTAAAAACGTCCTTTTTGAGTTATTAAAAATAATAATGATCCGAAAACTATTTGAATTTTTTTCGAAGCTTAAAATTGATTAGGTAGATACCCAATTAGAGCACCCCATGGTTAATTTGATGATTAGATGACCATAGAATATTTTTGGAATTTTATTGACTTGGAACTTGAAATTAAATTATAAAGGTGATTTGAGTAAATTATAATTTAAGTGTATATGGATTTGATGTGAGTAAATGGGAGTAATGAAATCCTAGAAGAAACATAAATCTTGTGAAAGTTTATTAGCCAATAAGAGTTTGCCAAGAAAAAGTGGAAAATGATGGAAGTTAACTAAGGTTAATTGGAATTTAACTTTAGTTAAAGTTAACCAATGGGTGTTATGTAATTAGGCAATATTTGAGGCACTTTTTAACAAGTTTTGGAGGGCCTATATAAAGACACTCTCAGCTGGAAATTGAGGCAGAATTCTTCACTCATTCAGCTCACCAAATCGTGAGAAACAAAAGCTGAAACGTGAGAGAGAGCTGAAGCAGAGAGCTATCTGCACAGGTTTTAGAGATCGGGATATCTCCTTCATCCACCGTTGGATTGAGTTAAATTTGTTGGGTATGTTAATCACACATGGTTCTTACTTATGAACAGTTTTATTTTCAATTGAATATGTCTAGGGTGAGTTATGGCTTTTGAAACAGGGCTAGCCGGATAACAGGACACAACCAGGACAGTCTTGCTTATTTCGCCATATCTCCTTTGTTAACCGTTGGATCAGCCTTAAATTTGGTCTGGAGGTTCCTCGGACGTTATTTATCAATATGAACGGTGGGATTCTTGCGAAAATGGTTCTGTAGAGATAAAGAAATCCGTGACCAGTACCTTGAGGTTTGTGGTATTATTTTTTTATTTTGTTTAAAGTTTAAATTGTTTGATTTATAATTTGGGTTAAAGTTGGAGATGTTTTAAGTGGCTGGTGAAAATGTTTTTAGAGGATTAAATTGAATCTAAATGAAGTGAATTAAGGTAGTAGCTATGCCTTGGAACGATTAAAATGAGTATGGTAATTTAAGATAAAGAGATGTTGTGTAGCATTGAGGAAAATTCAAGTTTTAGGAGCTGTGATGAGGGCTGATCTATATATCGTTTATTTGAGTTATGTTAAGATATAAAAATGTGCTCAGATATCAAATTTAAATGTTGGAATTGGAAGGAAATGTGTAGGATAGAAATTGTTAAGTTTCAAGTTACTATAGAGTAAATAATGAGAGAATTATGTTTTGTTAAATGCTATATTTTTATGTTATCAATTATGTGATGATTAGGTTGTAAATGAGCCATTTAAGTAAAAGAATGATGAATAATTAGTATGAAAGCTCTCCTAGCAATATTTGGTTAGATGAAGAGTAATTGTGTTTAGGTGAATAATGTGTTTGAGATAATAACCAAGTAAATCTCATGAAACAATGTGTTATGTGTGCATGTGTAGTACACGGTCACAAGGGGATGGGTGATTACCTTGAACATTTATCCATATGAGCTTGATTCCATGCCTATTATAGCTTAGGAAATCATATGAAAATACTAGTTTTGTAAAAAGAAATGAAATGTAATCAATGTGTAGTGTGTGTGCATGTCAAGGCCTATGAAGGAGCATGTGACCCCATTGTGTTTTGATGGTATTTATGATGTATTTAGAGTCATAAAAGCATGCATAAATGAGTAGGAATCAACAAAATTGACATGGATACACATAGGTACAGGAATAGTCTACAATCTAGTAGAGAGTAAAATAGTGCATAGAAGCAAGTTGAAAAATCCCGGGCTGATAAAGGGGTCCGGTAAGATCTGACTTGTTCTAACTTATATGGGGTTGTTCTACACCTCAAATGATGCCTAAGAATCATAGAAAACTATAGGTTTTGGAACGGATTGATTCCGATAAAAATTACGCAAGTTATGCTCAAATAGTACCGCTAGAGAGTCGATAAGTGAAATAACTATGTAAATGCAATTTTTATTGCATGGAATGAATTTAGTTGATCATAATTAGGTAAAAGAAGCTTAGATACGAAAGAAAAACTATTATCGCTCGTTCGGTGCGAAAAAGTGCATCAAAAAGTGCTCAAAACATGACATTTTTCCTAAATTTGACATAGCAAACGATAGAATTTTTCGATGAAACTTTACGGGTGACTTAGTTATGTGATAAGGAGATGCTAGAAAAAAGAACGGATTCGAAATGGTTGCTGGTTCTTAACTGTTTTTTTTGGTCAACAGATTAATTAAAAAGTTGACTTTTTGTTTTAAGTCTTCAGAGATCAAATGAACCATATGAGGATGATCCTAGGGGTCTAAAAGTAAGATTTTTACTTAGAAATCATAATTAGAGAGTCTCGGTTGAGTTAAAATCGAGTTGAGAAGGTTATAGAATAAAGACTTGTTAATAGAGAAAAGTGTATTGGAAATGTTATCTTAAGTTTTGAGTTATGTGATTAAACAAGTAATGATAAGAAATCGATATGTAGGTGACGGGCAAGCGAGCAAGGCACGAGAGGCTCATTGAGATAGTTGAGCTTGCGTGGAGCGAGGTAAGTGTTCTACCACTTGCAACTTTTTCAATTTCTATGTTAAGTTTTGAGTTGTATAATGAAATTACTTCAAAATGATTTCCAAATGATGAGTTAAAATTTCGTAAAATAATTCTTACTTCTGATCTAGAAGGAAGCATTTGAAACGAAGTTGTTTTGGAAAGAATTGAGCAAAGAATTATAGTTAAGATTTTGAAAGAAAAATCAAATTTTGTGCTCAATGCACTTAATGGAAAAGAATTTTAAAAACCCATGTATATACCCTCAGCTTATATGAGATTTAGCGCTACGTGACGAGGTAGAAATTTCGCATGTAGTCGGTTAGATTTATAGTTTTGGGCAACATGGGGCGATGAAGAAATTTCGCTCGTAGTCGCCAGGGTTATAATTCATATATAGCATTACAATCGCGATGAAGAAATTCCGCATTGTAGTTGTCTAGAATCGAGATGGTTTCACACTACTCTTGCGACGAAGTAAATTCCGTATCGTAGTGGTTGAGATATCTCATTAACTTCACGATTGGTGTTAGTCGAAATTACCTTGTGATGGATAGAGTGTTTTAGGGATATACATGGTGGGTTTAGAAAGGAAAATTCTCAAAATTAAAAATGGATTTTGATAATTTATGATTTCTATGTGAATATATTCTTGTTATTTCCATATGCTTAAACTAACACCTTTGTTTTTGGTGTAGCTTGTATATTCATTTAGGTTCCGTACAGGTGATTTTGTATACATAAAACCTCGTTGGATACTATAGGTGGGCATCATCTCGATGCATTGCATAAACATCAAACAAACTTGGATGTTATAAATATGTTAATTAAAAGATTGATTAATCTGAATATGAATGTGTATAATATTTGTAATTATTGTTTTGATATGTATATATATATAGTTGTAACACTCACATTTGATGCACATGCAAAGTATTTGAAACGTTTATAAAATTGCCTGTTGTTGAAATTGTAAGTTTGTGAAAATTTATATATGTGAAATTACATGTTTGTGGAATAAAAGAAGTTGGGAGGTGATCAAGGATAGTTCGAAGTGTATTTTTATGTAGGTCAAATTTTGGAAATGTTCAAATTATAGCCGTTATGCTGTCAAAATTTTTTGAAACCTCATTTTAAGAAAATACGAAAAATTTACACCAACCCAGCTATTTAAAAGAAAGCAAATAGTTTTATGATAACACAAATAAACGGGCTAAGAAAGTTAAGGGTTCGTTTCTCGGATTTCTTCAGTTCGACGAGTCGGGTTCAGGAAGTCCGTTGAAGTGCCTAGTGGGATCCTCTAAACGAGAGCCTAGATGAGGTCTGGTTTGAGTCCTGTTACCTTGTGTATACAAAAAGGTTAATGAGAGTGCAATCGTTTTCTTAGTAATTAGTTGTGGATGACATATTGCTTATAGGAAACGATGTCTCAATTCTTCAATCAATCAAGATATGGCTTTCTAAGAAATTCTCCGTGAAAGACCTCGGTGAAGGAACTTATTTATTGGGGATAATGATTTATAGAGATAGATCCAAAAGGTTGCTAGGTCTAATGTAGTTTACATACATAGATAAGATGCTAAAAAGGTTTAGCATGGATCAATCCAAAAGAGGATATTTACCCATGTCATTGTAATAAATCTCTCCAAGTCTATGTGTCCTAAAACACAAGATGAAAGGGAACACATGAAAAAGATCCCATATGCATCAGCTGTAAGATTTATCATGTATGCTATGTTATGTACTAGACCTGATGTTTCATACGCTTTGAGTGTTACAAGCAGATATCAATCTGACCTTAGTGAGAGACATTGGGTGGTTGTAAAGAACATTCTTAAGTACTTAAGAAGAACTAAGGATGTTTTCTTGGTTTATGGAAAGGGTGATCTATAGGTAAACGAGTATACTGATGCCAGTTTTCAATCTGATAAGGATGACCTAAAATCACAGTCTGGATACGTGTTCACTTTGTATGGAGGTGCAGTTAGTTGGAAGAGTTCCAAACAAGATACGACTATGGATTCAACAACCGAAGCGGAATATATAGCAGTTTCAGAGGCTACAAAGGAAGTAGTGTGGATCAAGAAATTCATCATAGAATTAGGAGTGATTCTAAGTATTTTTGACTTGATACCTCTATATTGTGACAATAATGGAGCCATTACACAAGCAAAGGAACCACAATATCATCAAAGATCCAAACATTTGCTCCGAAGGTACCATTTGATACGAGAAATAATTGGTAGACAAGATATAAAGATTGAAAGAATTTCCATGGATCAGAATATTATAGATCCAATGACTAAACCACTTCCTCAGAAGAAATATGATGCTCATGTAAACACCTTTGGTATTGATACATTAGTGATTGGATCTAGTGCAAGTGGCAGCACATTAGTGATATGCCCTAAAACCAATCAACCTTAGGTTATATTTATGCATATTTCATTTTAATAGAACAGGCAATATTATTATTCAATATATATTCTTATATTCAACTGCGTAATAAAGTCCCTAGTACATATAACATAGTGTAAAGGAAATCATGAAAGAGTTCATGGTATGAGATTTCTATTACATGCAAATATGTTTATACTTAAATCCCTAGTCATAGTATTAATGAGATGAGACATCATTAGTACGGATGGACTAGCACGTGTTATACTCCTCGATTGGATTGAGTAGTAATTCTCATAAGCTGATGGCATATGAGATGCTTAGAGTAAACATGTGGATGCTTGTTTAGAATGAGTACATTGGATGACCTAATTGTAAGATGATCACATGGATAGTTTTATGTCAGTGATCTCATCTTAACATAGCAGTAGGTGCAAGTATCCTTTGACATGAGATCACCAAAGTACACTGAGTATCAACTGTCGTCCTTTAATGCCATTCCTTGTTGACTCGGAGAGTTGACTTGTAAGGAGGTACTTGGGTTCAACATGAGTGGCTTGAGCATAGTTGAGTGATCAATAAAGGATTTGTCACTTCTCATAGTAGAAGAAGATATCTCATGGCCTCTTGAGGAAATCGTTATTCCAAGAATCTCTGGTCGGAGTGATCATATCAGTGGAAGAGTCTCCTAAGATACGTAATTGAGAATAGCGGATTTCGGGAATAAGAACTAATAAATTCGGGCTAGACATGACTTGGTCATTCTAGTGAGAGTTGACACATAGTCTATACTCATAACCGAATGAGATATGTTATGATGAAAGGATGAATTGCACGGTAACTGTCTATGGAAAGGTATTGCTCTAACCACAGACAATTCTGGGCACTGGGGTGGTCATGATGCATTGGTAGATGCCAATCTTGATCTACTTGGAATCAATTAGTTGATTGGTGAATCAAGGATTAAATCAAAATGTTTAATTTAATCTAATCCTAATTTGTTTAGGATTATAATTCATTCGTGTTGTCAACGTGTTCGGATACCTAATGGGTCACACACTTAAGCAACTCGATGTACAGTGTAAAATGGCTATTCAATAGGATTTAATATATTAACATGAGATGTTAATATTAATGGTGATAAAATAAAATAATGGCCCATTTATTTTATTGGGATCAATTTAATTTAATTAGATTAAATTAAAATTGGACCTAAAACTAATGGGTTAGACAAATTCCTAATGGGATTAGATTATGGTTTCTTTTCTTTTCCCAAAAGAGAGACTAGATTGCCTATAAGTACCCATGTGATGGGGTAGCAATAAACAATCTTTTTTTTTAAAAAATTAGGGCTAGCTCTCAATATCACCATATAGTCAACCACCTTGACTAGCACATAGGGTGTTTGGATATCGCCATCTCCAATTGGATTTTTAAACATTGTGTTACTGTGTGGATACTTTAGAGGTGATTCTACACTTGGATCACTAGTGGATTAAATCATACGAGAAGGGAAGGAGCTACCAATGAAGGTATAGTTTCAATAAAATACCCTATATATGTTTAATTATATTGGTTTTAAACTAATCTAGAGTGATCCAACTTGGGTTTTTAATTTTTGTTTGTTGTAAATTTTTGTTTTTCCACTATGCTATGATGTATGAGATGTATACAAAAACCCAACAGAAACCAGCAGGTTTGTTGCAGCCCTATCTATTCCGAAGTGGAAATGGGAAAGGATCACGATGGATTTCGTGGTAGGACTTCCCCGAACTCAGAGCGAGCATGATGCCATATGGGTAATAGTTGATAGACTGACGAAGTCCACTCACTTTCTAGCTATCAAGAACACTTATTCCATAGAAAGATTAGCTCAACTGTATGTAGATGAGATCGTGAGGTTGCATGGTGCATTGGTGTCTATTGTATTAGATAGAGATCCTCGGTTCATTTCGAGGTTTTGGCCGAAGCTACAAGAAGCCATTAGCACCGAATTGAATTTTTATATGGCCTTTCACCCGCAGATAGATAGTCAATTAGAAAGAACCATCTAGACTCTTGAAGATATGTTCAGAGCTTGTGTAATAGAGTTTAGAGCCAGCTGGGATAGTCACCTACCCTCGATAGAGTTTGCCTACAACAACAGCTATTAGTCGAGTATTGATATGGCGCCATATGAAGCATTGTATGGCAGAAAATGTAAAACCTTAGTTTGTTGGGATGAAGTAGGTGAAAGAAAGTTGATTGGTCTAGAGATTGTCCAAGCTACACCCGAAAAGATAAATGTGATTAGAGAATGGTTGAAGATAGCAAGCGATAGACAGAACAGCTACGTGGACAATCGAATAAGAGATTTAGAGTTTGAAGTGGGTGGAAAGGTATTTTTGCGAAGGGTATTTTGAGGTTCGGGAAACATGGGAAATTGAGTCCCCAATATATAGGGCCGTACGAGATAGTAGCAAGAGTGGATGAATTAGCCTATCGGTTAAAGCTGCCTTCAGAACTGGCAAATATCCATGACATGTTCCACGTCTCTATGCTATGCAAGTATGTAACTGATTCATCGCATATCTTAAAAGAGCAACCAGTGCAAGTGAAAGAGAATTTGACCTACGAAGAGCAACCAATAGAGATCTTGAATCGTAGAGATCAAGTACTATGCCACAAGGTGATTCCATTAGTAACGGTGTTGTGGTGAAATCACGGATCGGAAGAAGCTACATGGGAATCTGAAGAGCAAATGCGCTCCCAGTACCCACACTTATTCGTATCAGGTATGAGTTTAAAATTTCGAGGATGAAATTTTCATAAGGAGGAAATAAATGTAAGCCTCATTTGCTATTTTGGAATCCTAGTGTTATAAGCTATGTTGTGAGAGGGAAATGATACATTTCATAAATAACATTACTATAAGCAATAATTAAAATGTTAGTGAAGCTTTTAACAGTTAATAGAATTTAATACTAGGATTCATAAGTGAATGGTAAAGTTGTAAATTTTAATTAGAGAATTAGATAGATAATTATAAATGAAATTATCAAAAGACTTAAAAACCATTGACTCTTATTAGTAAATAAAATAACTAAGGGCATTAATGTAATTTAAACAAATTGAAAGCTTATAAATATAAGTGTTGGTAATATTCACCAACATTTAACCGAAATTTTGCAACCAAAAATAGAGAGGAGAGAGCAAGAGAGGGACGGCAACCAAGGAAGGGAGGAGAGTGACCTTTCAATCCAATTTCCAAGCTCCAAAATCATATTTGAGGGTCATTCAAGCTAGCCAACCAAACCCTAAGCCCAAGTAAGGTAAGATATCATCTTTTTGATATTAAAATTGATATGAATAAATGGTTAAAGTGTGTGGTGATTGGTATGGATTGTGTGTGATTGTGATGAAAGTTTTTGATGTTAAAGTAGGTGTAGAACACTAAATATGAGCAAATGAAGTTTAGACTTGCAAGTAGTGGTGCAAAAGTGATATGTTAGGGTTTATGGAAGAACTCTAACTTGTGATATAATTATTGCTCAAAGTGAATTTAAAGGTAACTTAAGTATTTGATGAAACTCCTAAGAGAATTTTTAAGCTAGAATATTGAGAAAATTTAAAAGAATAGAATGTTGTGTATGTCCATGGTGAGTTCGGTCACTAAGGGGGATGTGTAATCCCTTGAGTCTTGATGCAAATGAGCATATATCAATGCGTATTAGTGTAACATGCTGTTTTGATGTCCCAATAATTATTTAAATATAGATTATTAATTAAGAGATGATGTAATTAATTATCCGTCCAGATCCGGAGGAGTAATTGAATTTTTATAAAATTCCCTAGACGGGTCCGGGGATAATTATTTAACTCAATCTCATAAAATAAATTAGAGTGTCCAAATTCAAATATTTATTCGGAATCTAATAAACTTCCTGTATGTGAATTTGGATTTTTATTAGATTTCTAGGCGGATCCGAGGCGAATCCGAGCGAAAAGCGAAATCCGTAAAACATGAAATGAATGCATTAAAGTTGATGCATGGGGGATCGTGCATGGAAAGACAAGTGGCTTGAGATTTAACACTTGTAGGACAAGTGTCCAAATTGAAGACAAAATATATATATTAAAATGTGAAGATAATGAGTAAAACGATAAAAATTTAAAAAGCAAAATATCTTCATTCGGTTTGCATTTGTCTTAAGACCTGAGAGTGGAAGGCAGAGAGACCGAGAGAGTGTTTTGAGAGAGAAAGGCAAGCCGTGAGGAAGAAGGATAGAAAGAGAGAACTCACCAATTCGGCTCCATTATTCAAGCAAAACCAAGAGCTGCACTCGGTCAAGAAGCAAGCTGAGAGAGAGATCGGTGAGTTGATGCTGCTACCAAGAACTCACCAGTGCAGACCGACTGCTGCATGTATCATCTAAGCCATCCAGGAGCAGATCTGAACCAAGAAACAGTGCATGCAAGCTGGAAGAAGTCAGACCATGAGCTGAGGAAGCTGCTGCCTTGCCGTCGTTGCTGTCGTTGTTACCGTGCTACTGCCGTCGTCACTGCTGCGAGCTGTTGAGTTGAAGCCATGATCTAGTGCTGTCGCCATTGTATGAGCTGCTACCGAGCAGCTGTTGTTAAGTCAGACCAAGCTCACACATTTAGACCTGAAGTGAACAGCACCAAAGGAAGACAGCTTGCTGCCGTGCGAGCGTCGTCACTATCGCAATTGCCCGAGAGCTGTTTCGAAGCAAAAAACAGCTCAAGCAAAGGTCAGTTACAGTCCCGTTGATATTGTTATCATGATTTGAGATGTTAATGGTGTCCATTTCGGTTAAAGGAAGCTCGCGGATGGGAGAATCGATATAGGTAGCCCATTCACGTGAGTCCCGTAAAGTTTCAAAGCTTTCGGATTGATTTCGGAGAGGTAAGTTCGAATTTATGAATTTCGTTTGCAATGGAAATATTTATGAATTAGTTGTCTATTAAATTGATGATGACATGTTTGGGATATAGGATTTAAAACCTCGTTAGTACGAAGGTTCATTTGATTAAGTTTTGATGTATTTGCGAATGAATTTCGACATTGAAATCTACGTTGTGAAATCCGTATAGGGGCTGCTATGTTAGGAAAGTATGGGCTATTACATTTTGCTTTTTGTTTCGAAATTGTCGGCATGAAAAATGATTCGCAACGATATGCTTTAGAGTATTGAAAAGTTATTTGAATATCGCTAGATTGTTTTCAAGTGTTTCGATCGAGTTTTCTATGATTTCGAAAGGTGTTAGTTTGCGATTTAGTGTCGAATGAATTGTGATTAAAATGTCATGATGTTAAGCGATATTTGAATGTGATTCAAATGAATATCTAAGACGAAAATGGTTGAGAGATTTCATGATGTTTTGTTAGAGTTAATTTGCGTAAAGGAAAGACGATGTGACTAAATTTATGGGCTGTTTTGAGGCATACAGTTTTTATGGAAATTATGTGCAGTTGTTGGCATGTTTAAGGACTGTTTTTGAAGTGTTTTTAAAGGCTATTACATGCTGTTTTTAGAATGTTATTCGTGCTATTTTGAGTTCTTGGAATGCTATTTTTCGTATTGATTTTTGGGCTGCCATAAGCTATATGAATGTGCTGTTTTGAGGTTAATTTCAATTCGGGAAAGACAGTCATAGAAAGGATATTATAAATTGTTTTGAATTGATATCAAACGGAAGTGTTTAGGATACGTTATAGGAGAGCATATAGTTATAGCGCATTAAGTAACGCTAGAAATTTGTAAATAAACTTTTGCTATGTTTGTTTTAATGAAAGGTCAAGGAGAACCTGGCGAACCAGATTCTTGATCAAAGAATAAGGGCAAAGCATAGAGGAGCATTCGATTCAAAGATCGAATCCTTTTGAGGTCGGTATACACATTATCTTTAAATTTTACTTGAAAGTGTTTTCATTGTGAAATGAATTTCTTAAATGAGATTGTTATATCATTTCAATATAATGCATTTACAAACGTATTTGACTATACTTGAAATAAAATGCAAAATTGATTCGTTATGAAAATCTTGATACTAAAACCAAAGTATAAAATGTGATACAAACGTTATGTTGTAAATAGCCGTTATAAACTCAGATATCGATAAATGGAAATTAGTAATTGACATGTCAATAAGGAAATTAGCAGTTGCACCGTTTATTTGTATACACTAAATTGATTCGTTATGGACTATGAGAGACACCACGTGTCCGGTCCCGAACGATTATGTGATATGATATACGACCCGGTGGATAATCATTGAGCGGCCGATGCCGGGTCGATCGTTATTCCGACGGATAACCACCGCGTGTTCGATGCCGAAAACCCATATACCAATATATGAGTATCGAATTTATGTTTACTAAGGGCACTAAAAAATGTTATAAGCAATGAAATGAAAATGTTATGTGAAATGAAATGTTCAATGCTTTGAAAAATGTTGAACTCAAAAAATTGTGAACTATATGTTTAAGTATTTTTATGCAATGTATATATATATATTTATGAATGTTAAAGTTAGAATGCTTTTAGTTACGAATGAAATTACTTTTGAAATTGAGAAATTTGATTATGTGTATACCTATTAAGCAATTATGCTTAGCGCGTTAATTTACCACGCGCAAGTTGAACCTCTTGACTCCATTTTCAGACAGGGGAAATAGCTTGTACGCGAAGGCTCAGATAGTTGCCATCCATTCTACGCTTTTGGTAGTTATATATATATTACGTAGGATCATGCATTTTGAAACATATGTATATTTATGTAAATTATTGTATTTCACTTATATAAAAAGCTTATGTATATTTATTAAAAGCTTACTTTTGATTATGTATGCATATAAATGTTTATGACATATTTGAGTAATGAAATATTTTGGAAACGAACGGGAGGTCCGAATTGGGAATTCTGAAATTTATGTTTTAGAAATGTTAGAGTTTTAATTACAGGAAATGGATTTTACGATTTCAGAAAAACAGAGGAAACTCTGCTGAATTTATGTTAAAAAAAAAAATAAATTCCCGCTATTGGTAACGAGTTCAATAAGTTTGATAATAGTTTTTCAAAAGAAATAGAAACGGATTTATTAGGAAAGTAACATTCTCCGTTCTGGATTTTCGATCGTAATGGAAGTCGGGCGAAGAGCATTACAGTTATTGGTATCAGAGCTGTGGTTTAGGCGATTCTAGACCTAAGCTTCCGATAAATAATTACATTATACTTATACATGCATTACATACTACCAAAGTGAAAAGGATATGACTCTGACCTGCGGAATTATTTCTTCTGTCTTATGTAGGGTTCAGGATGGAACCCTCTGATGATAGAGCCGCCGAGGACGGTGGTGCATCAGAACAGGGTAGTCCCGTTAGTGTGGCTGGAGGTTTGTCAAGAGGGTCCGTAGGTCCTCAAGGGGCAAGACCGGTGGCACAGCGTCAACCCATCTTCATGGAACAAATGGCTGAGTTCTTTCAGCATGTGGCTAGAGCAGCACCTGGGAAGTCCATGATTGAAAGGATGGCAAGGTGTAGACCCACAGATTTCAATGGGAGAAAAGACGAAGACGCTTCAACTGCCGAGTTTTGGTTAGAGAGGACAGAGAGGATTTTACAGCAGTTACATTGCACACCTGAGGAGAGTGTGGAGTGTGCGGTTTCCTTACTTCAAGAAGATGCATATCAGTGCTGGATTTCTCTTATTCAATCGGTACCCCCTGAGGGGAGGACTTGGGAGTTCTTCCAGAGAGAGTTTAAAAGGAAGTATATTGGCCGTATCCATATCGATAATTTAAAAAGGGAATTTATAAATCTAAAGTAGAGACAGTTGACCGTCACAAAATATGAGAGGGAATTCAACAGGTTGAGCAAGTATGCTAGGGAAATAGTGGCTTCAAAGGCTGATAGATGCAGGAGGTTTGAGGATGGTTTGCATGATTATATTCACCTTCAGGTCACTACTCACCAGTTTGAGGATTTGCCACAGCTGGTTGCAACAGCATTAAATGTGGAAAGGATTAAGAAGGAAGTACAGGCAAGAAAAGACAGAAACCAGCAAAGAAGGGGTCAGGGATAGTCTAGCTCTTCACAGCCCTTCAGTAAAAAGTAGAAAAGACCGCAGTCTAGTGGCCAGACTCAGAAAAGAGGACAGGGTTCTTCTACTCGACCAGTACAGTCCATGGGTTCCGTTGCTAGTGCACCAGGAAATATTGGGGGAAGATCAGCTTTGCCTCAATGTGATCATTGTGGTAAAAAGCATAGGGGAGAATGTTGGAGAGTTACAGGAGCATGTTATATATGTAGATCGCATGACCATATTCAGAAAAATTATCCAAAGAACAGAGCCGCTTCCACTCCTCAGATAGAAGCATAAACTCCTTCAGTTCATAAGGGAAGGAGACCGGGTCCTAGTCAGTCAGAGGCACAGAGCAGTAGGCTGAAAGGAGTACTAGACTCCGCAGAGAGATGAGATACTCGTGTCCCGGCTCGTGCATACACGATCAAAGCCTAGGATGATCAGGATGCTTCAGATGTGATAGTGGGTATGATTTCCATCTTTGATATTTCTGTTCGTGCATTAATAGACCCAGGATCTACTCATTCATATATTTGCACTTCCATACCTAGAGATAAGAATTTACAGGCTGATGTCACTGAGAATGAAATAGTGGTTAGTAATCCCTTAGGTCATAGTGTGATCGTGAAAGGGTATATAAAGATTGTCCCATTCGGCTTCAGGGACATGAGTTTTTAGGTGATCTGATGGTGTTACCATTTTGGGAGTTTGATATGATTTTGGGTATGGATTGGTTATCCAGACACCAAGTCATGATTGATTATCGTCTGAAAAGAATCACACTTAAGACTATGGATGGTAATGAAGTAACTATGGTGGGAGAGAGATCAGATTATCTCTCTAATGTGATTTCAGTCGTGTCTACTATGAAGTTAGTAAGGAAAGGGTGCGAAGCTTATCTGGCTCATGTGGTTGATTCTCATCAGGCTGGATCTCAACTTCTAGATATACCCACAGTGTGTGATTTTTCAGATGTGTTTCCAGATGAATTATCGAGTTTGCCTCCAAAAAGGGAAGTTGAGTTTGTCATTGATATTATGCCAGGCACTGCGCTAGTGTCAATGGCTCCGTATAGAATGGCTCTTGCTGAATTAAAGGAATTAAAGATTCAGTTACAAGAGTTGCTTGACAAGGGATTTATTCGATCGAGCGTGTCCCCTTGGGGAGCACCTGTGCTATTTGTTAAGAAGAAAGATGGGTCTTTAAGGCTGTGTGTGGATTATAGACAGTTGAATAAGCTTACAATCAATAATAAATATCCCTTGCCTCGGATTGATGATTTATTTGACCAGGTGAAAGGAGCGAGTGTCTTCTCCAAGATTGATCTTCGATCCGGTTATCATCAGTTACGAGTAAAGGAGTCAGACATTCCCAAGACTGCATTCAGACTAGATATGGACATCGTGAATTTATGGTGATGCCATTTGGACTAATGAATGCGTCTGCAGCTTTTATGGATTTAATGAATCGCATTTTCCGTTCGTATCTGGATCAGTTCGTTGTGGTATTCATTGATGATATTCTGGTGTACTCTGAGACCCGAGAGGATCATGATAGACAGCTTCGGGTAGTTTTGCAGACTTTAAGAGAAAAGCAATTATTCGCCAAATTGAATAAGTGTGAGTTTTGGCTTACTGAAATTGCTTTTCTGGGACATATTGTATCTGCTGAGGGAATCTGTGCAGATCCGAAGAAAATAGAAGCTTTTATGGAATGACAACCTCCGAAGAATGTCTCAGAAGTCAGAAGCTTCTTAGGCTTGGCTGGATATTACAGGTGTTTTGTCAAAGGATTTGCATCAATTGCGACTCCATTGACTCGATTGCTCCACAAAGATGTTAAGTATGAATGGACGAAGAAGTGTCAGACAACTTTCGATCGATTAAAGGTGATGCCTGTAGAGGCTCCAATCCTTACTCAGCCAGTAACCGGTAAGGATTTTGTGGTCTATAGTGATGCTTCTCATCAAGGACTTGGATGTGTGCTAATGCAGCAAGGAAAAGTAGTTGCTTATGCCTCTAGACAGCTAAAAACTCATGAGAGGAATTATCCGACGCATGATTTGGAGTTAGCAGCTATTGTCTTTGTATTAAAAATTTAGAGACATTACCTCTATGGGGAGAGATGCTATATTTATACAGATCACAAGAGCCTAAAATATTTGCCTTCTTTAAAAGAGTTGAACTTGAGACAAAGAAGATGGATGGAGCTAATCAAGGACTATGATTGTATTATTGACTATCACCCAGGGAAAGCTAAGGTGGTAGCCGACGCGTTGAGTCGTAAAGCTTTGGTTTCTTTAAGAGCCATGAATGCCGATTTACAGGTAACTCAAGGCAATGTTTTAGTGGCAGAGTTAAAAGTGAAGCCGAGTCTGTTGCAGCAAATTCAAGAGAAGCAGAAATTAGATGAAAAGTTTGCAGCTATTAGTAGACAGATTTCGCAGGGGAAAGAGACTGAGTTCACCGTAAGGGATGACAGTTTCCTATATTTTAAAGACAGAATCTGTGTTCCAAATGATGAAGAATTGAAAAAGATTATTCTTACGGAAGCCCATAGTAGTCCTTATGCTATGCACCCAGGAAGTACTAAAATGTATCAAGACTTGAAGAATCATTACTGGTGGATCGGAATGAAAAAGGAGATCGTAGACTTTATGAGTAAATGCATGACATGTCAGCAAGTAAAGGTGGAACATCAGGTTCTATCAGGTCTTCTTCAGTCGATTTCTATACCAGAATGGAAATGGGATCAAATTACTATGGGTTTCGTTATTGGTTTACTGCTTACTCGGAGCAAGCATGATTCAGTTTGGGTGATTGTGGATCGCTTAACCAAGTCAGCGCATTTTCTTCTGATCAGAGTTGATTACTCATTGGATAGGTTGGCTGAGCTATTCATTAGAGAGATTGTCAGATTGCATGGAGTACCCATATCTATCATTTCCGACCGAGACCCGAGATTTACATCCAGGTTTTAGAATAAATTACAGGAAGCTTTGGGTACTCAGTTACATTTCAGTACGACCTTCCATCCACAGACGGATGGACAATCAGAAAGAGTAATTCAAGTGCTTGAAGACATGCTTAGGAGCTGTGTGATTAATTTTGAAGGGAGTTGGGATAACCATCTTCCATTGATAGAATTTGCTTATAATAACAGCTACTAAGTAAGTATTAAAATGGCACCGTATAAAGCCTTATATGGGAGAAAATGTCAAACACCCTTATGTTGGTCAGAGTTGGGTGAAAGCAAGTTAGTTGGGCTTGATCTGGTGGAGCAGACTAAAGAAAAGGTGAAGATCATTAAAGAGAGATTAAAAGCCGCATTCGATCGAAAAAAGTCCTATGCGGACTTGAAGAGGAAAGATATTAAATATCAAGTGGGAGACAAGGTATTTCTTAGGGTATCTCTATGGAAACGAGTGCTTCGGTTTGGAAAGAAAGGAAAGTTAAGTCCTAGGTTTATTGGCCCATACGAGATCATTGAGTGTATAGGACCGGTAGCCTATAGACTTGCTTTACCACCGGAATTGGACAAGATACATAATGTGTTCCATGTATCTATGTTGAGGAGATACAAATCGGATCCATCTCATATAGTCTCTCATGAAGCTATTGAAATTCAGCCAGACATGACCTATGAGGAGGAACCAGTAAAAATCTTGGATCGGGGAATCAGGGAACTCAGGAACAAGAAGATTCTGTTAGTCAAAGTTCTCTAGAGGAACCATAAAGTTGAAGAAGCTACTTGGGAAAGCGTAGAGATAATGCAAAATCAATATCCTCATCTATTCAACTATGGTAAATTTCGAGGACCAAATTTCTTTTAAATGGGAAAATTGTAACATGCTGTTTTGATGTCCCAATAATTATTTAAATATAGATTATTAATTAAGAGATGATGTAATTAATTATCCGTCCAGATCCGGAGGAGTAATTGAATTTTTATAAAATTCTCCAGACGGGTCCGGAGATAATTATTTAACTCAATCTCATAAAATAAATTAGAGTGTCCAGATACAAATATTTATTCGGAATCTAATACACTTCCTGTATTTGAATTTGGATTTTTATTAGATTTCCAGGCAGACCTGAGGCGAATCTGAGCGAAAAGTGAAAATGTAAAACATGAAATGAATGCATTAAAGTTGATGCATGGGGGATCGTGCATGGAAAGACAAGTGGCTTGAGATTTAACACTTGTAGGACAAGTGTCCAAATTGAAGACAAAATAATATATTAAAATGTGAAGATAATGAGTAAAACAATAAAAATTTAAAAAGCAAAATATCTTCATTTGGTTTGCATTTGTCTTAAGACCCGAGAGTGAAAGGTAGAGAGACCAAGAGAGTGTTTTGAGAGAGAAAGGCAAGCCATGAGCAATAAGGAGAGAAAGAGAGAACTCACCAATTCGACCTCCATTATTCAAGCAATACCAAGAGCTGCACTCGGTCAAGAAGCAAGCCGAGAGAGAGAGAGATCAGTGAGTTGATGCTGCTACCAAGAACTCACCAGTGCAGACCAACTGTTGCATGTATCATCTAAGCCATCCAGGAGTAGATCTGAACTAAGAAACAGTGCATGCAAGCTGGAAGAAGTCAGGCTATGAGCTGAGGAAGTTGCTGCCTTGCTGTCGTTGTTGTTGTTGTTGTCGTTGCTATTTTTGCTGTTGTTGTTGTCGTTGCTGTTGTTGCTATCGTTGCTGTTGTTGTTGTTGTTGCTGTGGTTGCTGTGGTTGCTATCATTGCTGTTGTTGTTGTTGCTGTTGTTGCTGTCGTTGCTGCCGTGCTACTACCATCGTCGCTGCTGCGAGCTGTTGAGCTGAAGCCATGATCTAGTGTTGTCGCCATTGTATGAGCTGCTACCGAGCAGCTGTTGTTAAGTCAGACCAAGCTCACACATTTAGACCTGAAGTGAACAGCACCAAAGGAAGACAGCTTGCTGCCGTGAGAGCGTCGTCGCCGTCGCAATTGCCCGAGAGCTGTTTCTAAGGGAAAAACAGCCCAAGCGAAGGTAAGTTGCTGTCCCGTTGATATTGTTATCATGATTTGAGTAATGTTTAAATGTTAATGGTGTCCATTTGGGTTGAAGGAAGCTCGCAGATGGCAGAATAGAAATAGGCAGCCCATTCGCGTGAGTCCCGTAAAGTTTCGAAGCTTTCAGATTGATTTCAGAGAGGTAAGTTCGAATTTATAAATTTCGTTTGCAATGGAAATATTTATGAATTAGTTGTGGATTAAATTGATGATGACATGTTTGAGATATAGGATTTAAAACCTCATTAGTGCGAAGGTTCATTTCCTTTTCATTTCGAAATTATCGGCATGAAAAATGATTCGCAATGATATGCTTTAGAGTATTGAAAAGTTATTTGAATATCGCTATATTGTTTTCAAGTGTTTTGATCGAGTTTTTCGTGATTTCGAAAGGCGTTAGTTTGCGATTTAGTGTCGAATGAATTGTGATTAAAATTCCATGATGTTAAGCGATATTTGAATGTAATTTAAATGAATATCTATGACGAAAATAATTGAGAGATTTCATGATGTTTTGTTAGAGTTAATTCGCGTAAAGGAAAGACGATGCGACTAAATTTATGGGTTGTTTTGAGGCATGTAGTTTTTATGGAAATTATGTGCAGTTGTTGGCATGTTTAAGGACTGTTTTTGAAGTGTTTTTAGAGGCTATTACATGTTGCTTTTAGAATGTTATTCGTGCTGTTTTGAGTTCTTGGAATGTTGTTTTTCGTATTGATTTTTAGCCTATCATAAGCTATATGAATGTGCTATTTTGAGGTTATTTTCAATTCGAGAAAGACAGTTATAGAAAGGATATTATAAGCTATTTCGAATTGATATCAAACGGAAGTGTTTAGGATATGTTATAGGAGAGCATATAGTTATAGCGCATTAAGTAACGCTAGAAATTTGTAAATAAACTTTTGCTATGTTTGTTTTATTGAAAGGTCAAGGAGAACCCAACGAACTAGATTCTCAATCAGAGAATAAGGGTAAAACATAGGGGAGCATTCGATTCAAAGATCGAATCCTTTTGAGGTCGGTATACACATTATCTTTAAATTTTACTTGAAAGTGTTTTCATTGTGAAATAAATTTATTAAATGAGATTGTTATATCATTTCAATATAATGCATTTACAAATGTATTTGACTATACTTGAAATGAAATGTGAAATTGATTTGTTGTGAAAATTTTGATACTAAAGCCAAAGTATAAAATGTGATACAAATGTTATGTTATAAATAGCCCTTTTAAACTTAGATATCAATAAATGAAAATTGGTAATTGACATGTCAATAGGGAAATTAGCAGCTACACCGTTTATTTGCATACACTAAATTGATTCGTTATGGACTATAAGAGACACCACGTGTCCGATCCCGAACGATTATGTGATATGATATACAACCCGGTGGATAATCACCGAGCGGTCGATGCCGGGGTCGATCGTTATTCCGACGGCTAACCACAATGTGTCCAATGCCGGAAACCCATATACCAATACATGAGTATCGAATATATGTTTACTAAGGGCACTGAAAAATGTATAAGCAATGAAATGAAAATGTTATGTGAAATGAAATGTTCTATGCTTTGAAAAATGTTGAACTCGAAAAATTATGAACTATATGTTTAAGTATTTTTATGCAACGTATATATATATATATATATATATTTATGAATGTTAAAGTTAGAATGCTTTTATTTACGAATGAAATTACTTTTGAAATTGAGAAATTTGATTATGTGTATACCTATTAAGCAATTATGCTTAGCACATTAATTTACCGCACGCAGGTTGAACCTTTTGACTCCATTTTCAGACAGGGGAAATAGCTTGTACGCGAAGACTCAGACAGTCGCCATCCATTCTACGCTTTTGGTAGTTATATATATATTGCGTAGGATCATGCATTTTCAAACATATGTATATTTATGTAAATTATTATATTTCACTTATGTAAAAAGCTTATGTATATTTATTAAAAGCTTACTTTTGATTATGTATGCATATAAATATTTATGATATATTTGAGTAATGAAATATTTTGGAAACGGAAGGGAGGTCCGAATTGGGAATTCTAAAATTTATGTTTTAGAAATGTTAGAGTTTTACTTGCAGGAAATGAATTTTAGGATTTCAGAAAAACAGAGGAAACTCTGCTGAATTTATGTTTAAAAAAAAAAAAATTTCCCGTTATTGGTAACGAGTTCAATAAGTTTGATAATAGTTTTTCAAAAGAAATAGAAACGGATTTATTAGGAAGTAACATTCTCCGTTCTGGATTTTCGACTGTAACGGAAGTCAGGCGAAGGGTGTTACAATTAGAGCCTAGTAAGATATATAAAAGTAATAGAATTGTCAAAAGAGAAGTGTAGAGCTAAGTTGGGATTTTCGAGCTAGATGAAGGGGCTATAGAGACCTGCACCCTTTGTGATTATTTAGGGTTGTTTTAGACCTCAAAACATGCCTAGGGGTCATAGCAAACCATAGAAATTGGAAGGGAACGATTCCGATAAAAAATTAAGAAGTTATGACTTAAATAGTGCACGTATGTAGTCATAATGAAAAATATGAATGTAAATGCATTCTTTGATGCATGAAGTGAATGTATATGATTATAATTAAGTAAAAGAACCTTAGATGTGAAAGAAATGAAGTTATTGTATGTAGGATGCCACAAATGTGCATAAAAAATTCTTTAAAAACAGGTCTTTTTATAGGTTTCGACCCTCGATACTTAGAATTTTTCGAAACCATTTTACGAGCGACTTAAGTGCGAGTTAGGGAGATAATTTGAGTGAAAATGGTTTCGAATAAGGCCTAAAATAGTCTCGGTTTTAAGGGGGTCAAAAATAACGATCTTGCATTCTGAGCTTCCGGTGACGATTTTAAGCATTCTAGAGTGCCCCTAGGTAATAATTAATAAGGCCCGTGCAAAAAAATCAGAATTAGGGAGTCTCGATTGAGTTAAAATCGAGTTGAGAAGGTTATAGTATAAAGAGTTGTTAATAGAGAAAATTGTATTGGAAACGTTATTTTAAGTTTTGAGTTATGTAATTGAGCAAGTGATAATAAGTAATTGATATGTAGGTGATGAACGAGTGAGCGAGGCACGAGAAGCTTGTTGAGACACTTGACTTGAGCTTACGTGGATTGAGGTAAGTGTCTTTCACTTGCATCTACTTCGATTTCTATTTTAAATTTTGCTTATTGTTGTTAAATGAAAACGAAAATGATTTCCAAATCTTAAATCCAAGTTTTGAGCATGTGAGTTCCTTATGGAATTCACAAAATGAAGGAATAAAAACAAAGTCGATTTCAAAATATTTGAATAGAGAAAATTTTAAGAGTTTGAAAAGTGAGAGGTTTTGTGTTTTTGCTTTTAGCGAAAATAGTTTCGAAACCCATGTATATACCCTTAGTTTATATAAGATTTAGTGCTACGCGGCGATGTAGAAAATTCCATCCATAGTCGCTCAGTTTTCAGAATATGTAGCGTGAGATGTACGATGTAGAATGACAGGTCGCTTTCTAACTATCCTAACTAGGTGACCTGCCCGGCACCCCATGGTGGCTCCCCAGTCGAGATCTGCTCCAGCTGGAAAGTTCCTGTGGAGCTAAGCCTCTTTACTTGCTGAAATTACTTGAAATCCTTTTAATTCTGAAAATGGGTAGGAATTTTGTTTGTTGGAAATAACTTTTTGAAAATAGAGTTTTATGAAAATCCGACAGCACAACGACTGTTTTTCTAAAATTCCACCCTGTAAAATACTTCACAAAACCTATATAAGTTTATTCACAAACTGTAAAACCCAAATCCTTGTTCGTCGGAGAGCGAATTATTTTTCGATGAATCGTGTTTTCGATCGGAAAAATATTTTTCTTGAGTCCGGAAATATTCGGAATAATTATTTTAGAGTAATATAAATAAAATAAATAAAATAATTTCGAGTGTGCGAAGACGAGATTAATTAAAGCGGATTCCCGGACAGATGGACAGAAATGGATTTGATTACGAAATGCGAGAATGCATGGAAGAATGTTAATAAAATAAAGAAAATAAAACTGATGAATGGATATGAAAAATGTCATGCATGCACAGAATCATGTTAACAAGTGGCAATGTAACTTATATTTAAGTTAATTGAAAAAGAAAAATTGAAAGAGAAAGTTTAAGAAGAGCAAATAAACATACTCGGTCACTCATTATCAAGCAAAACCGAATTGAAAGCAATAGTGAAGCAAACAAAAGGCATTCATAATAAAAGAGATTTCAGTCACCATTTGTTGTCACCCGAGAGCCAAATAGAGAGAGGACCGAGTGAAGGAATAGAATGAGAGAGAGAGAGGCAGAACCAAAGCAAACCAAACCATGAGGGGAAAGATCAAGAAAAGCATCTTCATTCGATTTTCTTCTTCTTCTTCCTTCTTTCTTGATCGAGAGAGAGAAGCCTTGGCCGTGACTTGTAACAAGAAATGAAGCAAACAGTTTGTACATGCAAAGAGAGGACCAATTGTGAGCTGATGGAGTTCCGATCTTGAGCTTGTGAAAGCGTGAAAATCGTGAAAGGGAAGGCTTGGCGGTTCGATGATGTAGATCTGATCATGCATGCAAGGGCAGATTCAAGGAGAAGAGGATCCAGGCCGTGAAGTGGAAGAGCAGTAAGGTGGGTAAGCTGCTGCCGAGCGTGGAGCTACTACTGCCATGGTGCTGTCGCTGCTGCTGCCGTGGTGCTGTTGCTGTTGCTGCCGTGTAGTGCTGCTACCGTGGATGAGAGCTGCTGGCGTGGGAGCTGTTGCCATAGGAGCTGCTGCCGTGGGTGTGTTGCTGCAATGGGTGAGTTTCCGTTGGCATTAATTTTCTGTTAAGAAAGTGTGGATGCTGTTTTGAAGGGAATCAATGCATTCAAGTTGCTATCGTGAGCTAAAACGAGCGTCGTCTCACCGTCACGAACGTTTGAGAATCGTTTCGAAACGAAGAACAGCTCACACAAAGGTAAATGTTATTCTGTTTGTTTTCGTATTGACGTTTCAATGAATTTTTATTGGTTGCATGTTATTTGGATTGAAGGGAACTCGTGGATAAAAACATTAATATAGGCAGTACCCTTGTGCAATTGTTTCGAAGTTTCGAGTCGAGTTCCGAGAGGTATATTAAGTTTTACGAATTTCATTTGGATGAATTATGATGTTGTTGAGTTATGGATAATAATTGATGATGTTATGATTGGGTTTAGGACTTCGAACCTCGTTAGTGCGGAGGTTCGCTCGATAATTGTTTGGTTGTGTTTTTGGAATGAAATTGTTATCAATTGTTTTCGTTGCAATTTGAGTGCGGGCTGTTATAGGAGACATTAGGGGCTGTTATGTTGTGAATTTAAATTCGAGTTCGTTGTCGTGGAAAATGGTCAGTATTGGTATGTTTGAAAGTATCGGTTAGTCATTCGGATAGTGAGAAATCGTTTCCGAGCGATTCGGTTGAGTTTTCCACGAATGCGGATGTTTTTAGTTTGTGATTTTAGTTGTCGAATATGCAAGTGTTTATAATGTTATCTTGCTGCCTCGAGACGTACTTAAGCCCGTTAAAGTGTTAAAGTTTAATATTAGGATAGTTTGAGTTATATTAAAGTTAATCGGATAGTTTTGTTTCGTGCGAAATCATTAAATTGTCAAATTTCGGAGTTGAAACCGGAAATGAATATTCGTTAAGCTTGTTGCCATATTTTTCATGTTTGTGCTTCAAAGTGTTTGAAAATTCATTTTCCATGATTTAAGTTAAGTCGCGAGTAGTATTGACGATAAGTTTAATTGGAAACGAAGGAATCGCGCGAAACGTTAAAAATGATAAGTCGTGATAGCTAGTTGAAATCACGTAAGATTTATGTTATTCGTTTAGCTTCACTTATTCTTTTTGTTGAATCCATTAGAATGTGACTTCGATGATGTTGCATTGGATTCGAATAGCATAGTTACGAGATGCTTATGTTAGAATGTTAACTTATATAGGCATTGATAAGGCGAAGGAAAGCGAAGTTGAAGAAGTAGCGCGAGGTAGAAAATCCAAACATTTCCATGAGTTAGGAATCGGTGAGTGTAAATTGTTTTATGAAATGATAAATGCACTATCATTTCTATGCTTTCATGAAAGATTTAAACGTTTTAATATTTAAATGAATTTATATGAATGATGTAAGCTTATATATGTTTTTATATATGCATCTAAAGAAATATTGACTTGGTGAAATTATTATTGAAATGCACTTTTATGTTTTGATTTTTAATCGAAGCAATATGTTATTTAATGATTATTTTAGCATGTCAATGGATTTCAAAACTGATGGCCACCTAATCCCTATTATATGACTAAATTATGACTGTTATGCAGCCGAAGTGTCTTATTACGCGTATGGCATGTCTGTGGGGGAAAGGCCACTAACTATAGGGGGATCGAGTCTGTCATGTCGCCCTCTACGTGTATATAAGGTACTATTATGACTGATGCCCTATGTGCAGCGAGGTAACATTCTGCGGCATAGTGGTTATGACTGAGATTGCCCATCCCCACCACCGGTGTCCTAGGATCGGACGGTGATCATGATTTCTGTGGGTCCCATTAGATATATGTTTTATGACTGAGGATACGATTTATGAATTTATGAATTTATGATCTTATTATGAATGAATTTCAATTGAGTTATGTTACGAACTGAATTTATGATGCATATAATCCTATTTTCAAATATGAAATTCATGTTTGAACATTTTTTTTTTTTTTAGAACTTAGAAATTTTTAAAGGATTTTAGAGGGAAAACTTATTTAGAACTGCATAACACTCACTGAGCATTTTTAGCTCATTATTTTCTGTTTTATTTTATAAAACTCCCTAGGCACAGGTTCGAGTCCTTCAGGTGGCAGATCTCCAGCTCAAGAATAGGCGATCTTATCAGACGACCGTCACTATGAAATAAAAGTAAATTTTTGATGTATAACGGATTTAATGTGATGTAAATATTTCAGTTTTATAACTATGATTACGCTGTCACGCATGTGAAATGTTTTATTTTAAGTTGAAATGCTTTTGTTTTAAATACTTGAATTGTGTTTAAACGTGGATTTTGAGATAGACCTGAGGTCCTATTTGGAAGTGGAAATGAATGTATGCATTTTGAAATGTTTATCAATTATTATACAGGTGCTTGAAAAAGTTGGAAATATCAGAGAAACAGCCGTTGTGCTGCCAAAAATTTTTCACCCTAAATTTTAATGATTAAGAAATGAAACTATTTTACGGTTTTGCTTCACGGAGTCCTTTAAGTCACCTGCATAAAGACTGTAAGGATTCTGTAGGGTGCTGGGAGGGCTTTGCTCGGATCTCTTCGGGGGAAATCCAAGTTGGGTCTTTTCGCAAACATATCCATAACTAATAGACCTCAAGCCCTTTTTCAATTTCACAATCATGCAATAATACGGAAAGCAACTTGATTAAAATCTTAAAACGTCATGCATGATATTTACATAAAATACTTAACCAAAATAATATTTATAAACTGAAGAAATCTGAAAAAAATAAATACAATGCATGATACTATGTCTAGAAACTAGTGCAGTGTGGTCGCGTGTCTAGCTGGCCTGTACGCCCGATGGAGATGCTTTTGCCGCGCTGCTCGCACCTACACCTGGGGGAGGATTTTAATAAAATAGGAAAAACGATGGTAAGAATAACTCAGTGAGTGTACATAATAATAAATTCTGCTTTTATTATTATTTGAAAAACGATACGGTTTAATTAAGCAAAAGATTCTAGACTAACGTCTATTAACGTATTTCATTTCTTTACTAACTTAGAAGGGTAACTCTCGAAAAACTCATTCTCTTAATCTCTTAAGTTAAAAATCTATATGACATGAAATACTAGAAATTTTCTATTTGCGTGTGCTTAGATGCTGGAACTTGGGATTACGATTCCTCCCAACATCTAGAAATGCGGGAACTTGAGATTATGATTCCCTCTGAATATTAAGTCATACGGGAACTTGGGATTATGATTCCCCCCGTCTATTAGGCATACGGGAATTTGGGATTACGATTCCCCCCGTCTATTAGGTGTACGGGAACTTGAGATTACGATTCCCCCCGTCTATTAGGTGTACGAGAACTTGAGATTACGATTCCCCCCATCTATTACCATACACGCATAGGGTACCTCGACCGAGTTATGCTAGAGGTCAAGATAAACTAAAGACCTTTAAAAATCTTTTAATACACTTAAAACTTACCCTTAACTTATATTTTCTTAGCATTCAAGGATATTAATCACTTTTAGAATTATCTCATAAGTGTTTCATTTTCTAGTTACGGTTTAACACCGAAAAACTTGCTTTCTAGAGCAAAAACTTCATTAATTGAAATAACGTTCTCATGTATCCTCAAGACTAAATACATATATACAACTATACATACATTATAAGGAAAGCGATAATATTCTAAAATATTACTTGAATAACATAATAATCATAAACTAAAATAGTATCGCATTAATAATTTCGTATAACAGAATTCGCGAAAGCTTAATAAAAATGCACACTCACAATTTGCTTCCAATAACTGATCAACCACTCCTGTTATAGCTCTCGTTCGCTCGTCGATTCACCTACAATTGGTTTCAATCAAACTTTCGTTAAAACACGGCTCGACCACACGAGGATTTTTAATCACGACAATTCAAACAATTATCCCCACACGATAACAATACGGAGAACTAATATTCGCACGCGGAGACTATCTCAACATAAACTACTCGAAACTCTACGTTACAAAACCGACACTATGCCATTCGAAACCAAAGTAACATCATCGATATCACATTCTGAAGGGATTCAATAAAAAGAAGATTCAAAACCAAACGACTAATATAAAGCTTATGCGATTTCAACTAGCTATCGTGAATTATCGCTTTTAGCGTTTCGCACGATTCCTTCGATTCCAATTAAACTTATCGTCAATTACTACTCGTGACTTTACTTAAAACATGGCAAACGAATATTCAAACACTTTAAAGAACAAACATGAAAAATATGGCAGCAAGCTTAACGAATATCCATTTTCGGTTTCAACTCCGACATTTCAATAATTTAACGATTTCGCGCGAAACAGAAACTATCCGATTAACTTTATTATAACTCAAACTATCCTAACATTAACTTTAACACTTTAACGGGCTTAATTACGACTCAAGGCAGCGAGATAACATCATAAACACTTTCATAGCCGACAACGAAAATCACAAACTAAAAACATTCGCATTCGCAAAAAACTCAACCGAATCGCTCGGAAACGATTTCTCAATATCCGAATGACTATCCGATATTTTAAAACACACTAAATTGCATTATTTTCCACAACGACAAACTTGAATTTAAAAGCATACTATAACAGCCCCTAACTCATCTTCTAACAGCCTATAATAGATTTCACAACGAAACCAACCATTTACAATTTCATTCGAAACACAACCGAAACAACAACGAGCGAACCTCCATACTAACGAGGTTCTCAATCCTAAACCCAATCACAGCAATTTGATCCATATCTGAATGTACGCTTTAAAAATTACTCGAAACATACAACACAACTAAAGGGGACAGCACTTACCTCAACTCGAACTCGCTCAAAATGCTATTGTCCTCTTCTCAAGACTGAACTGCCTCTTCCTAAATTACATGTGTTGTCTTCTCTTGGTTTTTGCTTCGTTTCAGATCTAAAATGATGCACTCGGATAGACTTGACAGCAACTCATGATGACAGCATACGGTAGCAATCAGCAGCAACGGCGACAGTAATTGGTTCACGGCAACACCTCAATAGCGGCGATAGCATCTGCACCTCTCGCCAGTAACTCCTCAAGGCAGCAGCTTCTCAAGATAGCAACAGCTCACGGTAGTGGATAGAGCAGCAAGGCAGCAGCTTCTCAGCTCGCGACTACAGCTCTCTACGGCGGCAGCACCTCTCGGCAATGGCTCTCCAAGATCTGACAGCAGCTCACGGCCTCCTCTGACTTGCATGCACGGTTTCTTGGTTCATATTTGCTCCTGGGTTGTTTAGATGTTACATGCAGCTACTGGATTGAAAGTATTGCTCGATCCTCTCTCCTTTCACCAGCTCACTGCTTCACACCTTGCACGAGCAGATGATTTCGTTCCTAGTTTCTGATCTCACGAGTTGCACTTTCTCCTTCAACTTTGCTTCTTGAAGAATAGAGGTCGAAAGCTTGCTTTGCCTCTCTTTTTCTATTTCTCTCGATCACTCTCTCAGTTCTCTCTATCTCAAGTCTCGATTTTGAGATGATAAGTGACCGAATATGAATTGGTTGCTTTTTATCTTTGCTTTGCAATTTTTACTTTCCATAATTTGCTTTATCAACTTTTAATATCTACTGCTTTTTCATTTTGGACACTTGTCATTGATCATTCCTTGCATGTGACTTTCATGCAATAACTTTATTTTATTCTTATATCTCCCATCTTTGGTTCCGAAATCTAATTCCGCTTTCATCCGTCTGTCCGGGAATCCGCTTTTGATTAAATCTCGGGTTCACACACTCGAAATTAATTTATTATTTCGAATCCATCTCCACAAACTCGAATATTATTTCGAACCTTTTTGGACTCGATAATTATATTTTTTCAATCGAACACGATCCATCGGAAAAAATATTTCGCTCTTCGATGAACGAGGTTTTGGGTTTTACATAGAAAATTTCGTACATAATCGCTAAGATGTAGAGAGATTCTACATTGTGATGCAGAAATTCTGCATGTAGTCGTTTAGATTTATAGTTTTTGTACTATGCTGTGATGTAATAAATTTCGTTTGTAGTCGTCTGGAGTTATAGTTTATATATATAGCACTACAATCGTGATGTAGAAAATTCCGTATTATAGTTGCTCAGATTTGAGATGGTTTCACATTACACTTACAATGTAGAAAATTCTGCAGCATAGTAGTCGAGACTTCTCATTAGCTTCATGTTTGGCGTCAATTGAAAACCACCATGTGATGATTTGAGTATATTAGGGGTATACATGGAGTTTTCAGAAAGAAAATGTTTTAAAAATTGAAGAAGAATTTTGATATAATTATATCTTGATGCCATTATTAATGGTTGAATTAACCCTATTTATCTTTGTGCAGCTTATATATATATATATATATATTGTCTTAGGTGTCTATACAGGTGATTTGCTTTCAGAAAGCCCTGTCAGACATTTTAGGTGGGCGAAATCAAAGAGTGCGTCAAACAAATCATATATTTTGTTGTTGTAAATAACATGAATGAATGATTGCATGTTAGATATATGGATATTGACGGGACCCTTCCCGAATCCTTCCTCTGGACCCGAGAGAGGTCCCGTAGCACCGCAACAGAACTCCAACAAACCCTGACTTTGACCCGAAGAATCCCGTTGAGGCACCGCGACTCATTTTAACTTTATTTCTAAATCATTTTCTTGGCGGCAGAGATAAAAATTTTTTCGTGTTTATGATGAAAATTCAGTAGCATGCCGGTTGTTTATTGAACTATGTCACCCTACAAATTTCAAAAGCAATTTAAGATACACTTCTATGATAACCATTCTCAACTACCAGGGGCCTTTGGCCCTCATCCAAACCCAATCACAACATAAATAATCACATTTGTGAAATCGATGAAAATTTGAAATTTTCTTTTCAAAACATTTTCATAAAACATGCATCCAACAATGGATATCTCTATTTACAAATTTACAGCATTTATATCATAATTTATACACAAAACATGCATGACAAAAGTATGAGCTATACAATGGGATGTAGTCGTCCATCAATCGATCTGTGCGTCGGTTTGAGCCTCGTCTGCTGTACGACTCGCTCCTACACCTAAGGGAATATTTTCATAAACACATGGAAAACAAATAGTGAGTATAACTCGGTGAGATGAACATTAAACAACTTTACAAACTAAAGTATTTTTCTGAAATACTTTTTAATCATTTCAACAAAAACTGTTTCTGAAATTCATTTTTGAATTTCTTTCTAAAACTTTCTCAATTTCTCCCCTTGATAGTAACCCAAGGAAACTACTCCTATCGTGGCAGTTTAAATCTCTAGCTAGCCACTAGAAATTAGGGAATCTACCTTGTGTAGTCACCGATGCGTGACTCTAGGCATGCGTTACCCCTACGCAATCGGTTTGAACTACACTACCTTATACGTGCAGAGGGTCGCTCAACTGACTCTCTCTCTCAGTTACTAACTCTCTCACATCAATCATGCATGTATAAAACATTCTACTGGGTACTCAACTGGGACTAGGGTAGACCATTAGCATACTAAAATATTTTAGCTCAATCTTTTAAAATAGCTCATTCTCAAGGTAGAAAGTCTAAAACATTTACTTCTAGCACGTTCTAGGTAATAATATATACCCAGTTTAAAACTCACCTGCTAGAATCTCATTATAACTTCAATAAATTACATAATTATATAATGAATACACGTACATGAACCAAATGAAATACAATTATTTATATATAACAACTAATAAGAAATAAATATAATAACATTGAAAGAACTAGCTTTCTACTCACGAAACGCCCTTCGATTGAAAGCAAACCTCCTTCAAAATCCTTCGATACTTTCCGCCTTCACCTTATTACATCCAAAACTCATTTAAAATCAATAAATTTACTAAAACAAAGCTACAAATAGCTTCTAACACAAATAATTCTGTAAAAGCCTTTTTAAGCCTAAATCTTCGCAACTAGGTTTTAATTCATCTGAGGCTTTCAAATTTCGATTTATTTTTACGAAACCTATTTATTATTATCTAGGAACATCTCAGTATACTCACTTTCATCGTCAGAAGCCCGGAACGAAATTCGTCCAATTTTGCTTACTAATAAAAATCACTTTTCGTTTCAAACATTCGATAACTTAAAAAATCAATCATCTACTGTTCTAACACTCAATTATGATTAAATAAGCGGTTTCAAATGTTAAACGAATGCATTTTGAAGGGTTTTAGTAAATACCCTTCAACTCGTCCATTTAGCTTCGAAATCAATCCTAACCTTTTCGTTTTCGAAATCTAACTTTACAGGATCATTTCCTAACCTTTGAAACCTCCATCTAATGCCTTAAAATCGCAAACGAACTCAGATTCTAAAAAAACCCATTTTTGGCCGAACTTTCCTCTCTCTTTTTCATTTATTTTTCTTTTATTAAATCATTCACAAACTACACCAAAATCATCCTCACATTCCCTCTCATCATCCCTAAACTCGAATTCAAAAGAGAAGCAAAAGAGAAAATGGGTTTCATAAAAATCGTCACACTTTGAACTGAAATAACTCACCCAATAAGTGATATCTTTGCTTCAAATTCACTTGGCTAGTTAGAAGAGATGATAAGGATCGACTTCGGTGAAGAAATGCAGTGAGATACAGACTGGATCACCTTCTCTTCCTACCTCTCTCTCAACCATGCACAATTCTTTTTCTTCCGCCCTCTCTCTCGACTTTGCTCTCTCGATCGACTCTCTCATTCTCACTTGATTTTCATAGCCAAAATTGACTCAAATGAGGCAAAATCCACTTATATATATTAATGCTCAATAGCTAAAAAATCCCTCAAGAAAATCTCACTTTATCACCTCAAACTTTTAATAATTATACTAGTGCCCAAAATCAATTCTATTAGTCCACTTGGCATACTTTAGTCTACTTATTTCATCAACCAATCAATAGATGACACGTGACACAACCATAGTCACTACTTTTAAAAGTCACTTATTCATTTCTTATTGATTGAGATAAAATATCTTTTATTTTATTCTGTGAGCTCACCTCGCTTGATTAACACATAAATCACTCCTAATTACTTTATATTCGTACCGAGGTCAACCAAACGACATCCGACTAACGGTACAAAAATATAATAAACCTCAAATAATACTACTGGAGGCCTATGATTCGACCGTAACTCAATTCGAAGATTTCTAATACCATAAAATAATAAATTTGGGTGAGGGCTTACAGATATTGTAAAACTGTGATATCACGTTTAGATATGTATATGTAGCTGGAACACTTACACATGACAGATTGATATGTGATATTTCCATACATATATATACATATATTAATGCATATGAATTACTTTCATAGTATGTGTTGAATAATACAAGCGCGAAAAATGTATGTTACGAAAATTACTTATTTGCGAGAATGTATGGTATGAAATTGAATTGAGAAAATGCATGTTTATGGCTAAAAGAAGTTGGGTGATGATTTGAAATAGTTCGAAGTGTATTTTTCTTTATAGGTAAATTTTGAAAACCTTAAAAATACAGTAGTTAGGCTGTCAAATTTTTGCTAGAATTTTTTTTAAACATTTGCAAAAATTTTACACCCACCCAATTGTTTATAAAAAGAAAAGAATGTCTTAAATTGATTTAAAGAATCGGGCAAGATTAAGGGGTTTGCTCTGTGCATCTCTTTTATCCGACGAGTCGGATTAAGGACGTCCTTTAGAGTGCCCGACGAGACCCTTTAGACAAGAGTTCAAAGAGAATCTGGTTCGGGTCTTGTCATTATTACTAAAGATGCAAAAACAATGCATGCACATAGTGTATCATTTAACAAAATAAAATGCAACCATGCAATGTATCCGTCGCGTGTATGCCCACCTATTTTATTGAAGATACTCTTTTATTTCAATCACTCGAACTAGTACCTATTGATGGTTTATACATTACAACAAGAGAAGAATGTAATCTCAAAACCAATAAAGCAATTTAGCGACAGTTAAACAAACAATTATAAACTAATTGAAATATGTTTAAAATCTCAACATAACTCTTTTCTTTTTAAAAGTACCATTCGTATCCCTTACTATTCTAATCACATGGCGACTAAGCTTGACGCTCAATGTGGTATGTCACATGATGATTTTCAAGTGACACCAACCGTGATGCTGCTGTGATATCTCGGCAACTACATACGAAATTCTTTGCATCGTAAATCGTAGTCCAAGCTATTATATAGTCTTAGCAACTACATGTGGAATTTACTATATCACAATCATAGTACAAAGTACTATATATAAATCTTGGCAATTACATGCAGAATTTTCTGCATCGCATATTGTAGCGCAAGATAAATCTATAATTCTGAGGGTATACGAATGACCTTTGAAAACTCCTTCCACTAAATGCAATAAGCATCAAATACTTTTCTCTTTAAAACTTTGGCTAGAGATTGTAAGCTCAATTTATATAAAAACTCCTTTATTTCGAAATTTGTTTGAAACCCATATAATTCTCTTGTCAATCAATTAAAAATTAGTATAATGGAAATCATTCATAAACCTTTTTAATAACCAATAAAATTATATTATGCAACACAATGTACCTAATGTGAGTTAGTGGTACTCACCTCGGTTCCAATCTTGCCGGAGAGCTTTAATGGATCTCTCTCACTCCACTTGCTTGTGCTTCATCTACACAACATATTCTTATTCAAAATTTACTAAATTGTACTACACAAAGCTACAAATAGAGTTTCCAACATAACTAATTCTATTAAAAACTCTTTTGACCACAATCTTCCAATCTAGGTTCTAACTTAACTGAAGCTTTCAAATTTTGATTTCTTTTTACGACATTTATTGTCACTTAGGAACACCCCCATACACTCAAAATAATTTTTTAAAGCTTGAAACAAAAAATCTCATTTTTAGATACCCATTGGCCGAATACTTCCTAGGGAGCAATCCTTAGGTTTTCTTCCTTCCATTTTTAGTCAAATCATCTCTCTATCTCTCATTTAGATCAACTGTAAAGTGAATTCGAAAAGAGACAGCTAATGGGTGGAGGTTCCTAGCCAAAAACTCATATTTTTCACAACTTTTTCATGACAAAACTTACCTTTTTCACATTCCCAACTCAATTCTCTTTCCATTAGGGTTTTTAGACTTACATATACTCAATTAGGATCATACATGACATAAAAATGCAATGAGGAAGTGGCATTGCCTGATGACTACCAATGCCCTTCATCTAGCTTAATTATCACACTAGTATCATTTCATCACCTTTTTAAATTCCAACATTCCCCTATGATTTTCTAACCTCTAACATGCATGAATTCAAGCTCATATGTATTAAAACCTTATGGTATCACATACCCATCATGGTGGTTGTGACCTACACATGCACACACACACCAATCTATTTCTTTCATTTTCTAAGATTTTTACTTAGCAATTCTTTTAGACATTTTATCAAATACCTTATCTATCACTCAATTTACTTACCCAGGCTTAAATCAAGTTCTAGGGTTTTTCGTACGTAAACCCCAACTCATATTTCTTGATTGATTTCTCTTAGGTTATGTTTCCCTTTTTGTTTATTAGGGTCCTACTCTTGATTCACATCAAAACCCCCATCAATTTAATATCAAAAACTAACCCAATTCTTAACATGCATATAAATTTTACCAACATCAAACTTGAAGAAAACCATGAAAACTAACCTTGATCTTGCTTAGGTTTTGATTTTCTAGCTTAGATTAACTCAAATTCTTGTTTTGGAGCTTTGAATTGCTTGGAAATAGCTTTGGTTTTCTTTTCTCCTTCTTCCTCTCTCTTGTCGTCCCTTAGTCTCTTCCTCTCTCTTTTTGTTTTCAAAAATTTTGCTAAGTGTTGGAAGCCAACACACATATATATATAGGCCTCTTCATTGACAAAAGACCATTTTGCCTTTCATGTTAAACTTAGCTTATTATTAGATTAAATCAACTTCTAAAATTCTACTAACACCTTAAAATCACTTATAAGGATAATATTTACTTTCTAAAAGTTTATGTTTCTATGAAATTTCTATAAGGTTTCAAAAACTTGTTCTAATTTAAGTTAAAAAAGGCTAAAATATTTTGTATTTCTCTAAATATTTCTGAAACATTTTCTTTCTAAAATAAGCTTTTAATGGTATGATTTTCTTTTCTAAAAATGCTCTAATGGGGACCTAAGAGAAGCTATAACCATATGAGCGACCATACTAGCTCCGTTCAGTATGGGGGGTCACGTGGCATAAAAGCTAGCATCGCTCACCGTGATAAAGCTACAAAGACATCCCGCTATTATATGACGGAACTACCATCGCACACCGTGTAATGAGATAATACCCTTCAAGTGTAGAGAACGATTCGATAGACACGACAGACTCGATCCCCTCGATGTTAGTAGGACATGCCCCCTCAACACTTACCATATACTATGGGGTATACCGGTCGAGTCTAATGCTAGAAGATCTATCTATAAAAGGTCGGGCTATCCACTATCTTTGAAACCTTTTTCTCTTTTTATAATTCAAATCAAATTCTCTTTCATGCTATAAACATAAAAAAAAAAAAATACTACTATATTGCATACCATCTTATAAATATACTATTTCTTTCATGCTAACACATCAATCATTGATAAGCTATAAGAACAATTAATAACAATAAAAATTTGCTAAATAAACTGAAAAATATTTAAAATATTTTGACACTCACAGTTTGCCTCTTCACCAATTTTTTCTTAGCCTTTACCTTGCTTTTCCACTCGCTAGTTGCTTCAATATCACCAACTCAGATCTGACTTAATACTTCTCCTAAGCTTGTTCTTCACCTTTCTACAGCTTGATTTCCCCTTAAAAAATAGCAAAAATCAGCTTGGATCAAAGGTTGCTCTTGCCTGCTGATATCTCTCTCTCTCTCTTTCTCTAGATTTTTCTTTATTTTTTTCTCTCCACTCTCACGTGACACACACTCACCACACACACACCTATTTATAGATGTGAGTCAAGCTTCACCTTTACCCTTAAACTTCCTTGAATTTATGATTTTACCAATCTCTAGAGAATTCTTTACTTTTCCCCAATGTCCTTGTTCTTTCCCCCTATTTACAATTTTTTCACTCTTCTAGAAAAACCTTTTATTTTCTCATTTACCCCTAAACTTTTTATAATTTAAATTTATTCCCGATTCTTTCAAAAATTCTACAAATATTAAATTTTCACAACTGACCACTTAAAAATCCTTTTATTATTTCACCGATGGTACACTAGTACATTACATCATTCCGTACATATGTACAGTAATCAGGAGAGAGTATTACAAAAGTGATTTTAAAGTACCTAGATATCTAATTAAATTCTAGTAGGATTTTCAAGTAGATCGAAGATAAATTTGAATACAATAATTAATATGGTTTAATTGTCTTCGAAACAAATACCCTTGGATTTCTAAATACACCCACCTAAAATTAACTATATTAAAAGGAGAATGAAATTCTCTAAAAGGTTAGATGGAATTGTAAAAAAAAAAAAAATTGTTGGAGGACAAGTTATGTACAAAAAAGAAAGAGAACTCTAGAAAAGATAAGATAGGAATTATGGGATTTTTTAAGGGCAATTGATGGAAATAAAAGAATTTTCTAGAAAGGGGCAAAGTTGTAAATAAAGTGCTATGATAAGGGCATTTTGGAAATTTTGAAAATATGAGAGAATGGCATATGTGCAATGATAAGGATGGCAATTAGGTAATTTTGGAGACAACATAACCATTAGTTAGCATTTGGTTGAAAAAGAGATGAATTGGTTAGAATTGAATTGGTTGTTAGATTTTAACCAATCAAAAGCTTTAAAATCTAACTAATGGCAATCTTGTAAAATTAAGGTTAGTTTGGGGGCAAATGTTAGGATAATTTATAAGCCTCGAACCTTCTAAAGCTATTATCATACAATCGGCGGCCTATCGGCAACTCCACAATAGCTCTCCAGTTTGTATCTAGATCTGACAGGAAAGTTTCTATGAATCTAAACTGTTTCTTTTTCTAAAATCTTGTTAAGAAATCGCTTTTAACTCTTCTGTTACTAAACGATTTTTTAAAAGTTTTCAAAGTACCATAATCAAACACAAACATACTTTGAGATTTTAAGTACAACCCAGAATTTTATTTGTACTTTACATATTTAAATTCCAAAAAACCATTTGTCATGCATAGATATACAAATAATCGCAGCAACGCACCACTCAGTCTTCCTTACCTAAGGGTTGGAGTCCTATGCCACTTGTATACTTGAATCCACATCCGCATCAGTCCATGGGGAGGTTTTTGAAATATAAAACCAAAAAACATTGTAATCTATGAAGCCTAGTGAGTGTAGATGGGTTCTATTTAAAATACCTTTATAAAATCTGCTCCCGAAAGCATTTTGAAATGTTAACTGATAATACCCCGATCTCAAATCAATCTTTGAAAATACGTTGGCCCCTGAAACTGGTCAAACAAGTCATCTATCCTTAGTAATGGGTATTGTTTTCTGAAAGTGACTTTGTTAAGCTGTTTGTAGTCAATGCACAACCTGAGGCTGCCATCTTTCTTCTACACAAACAATACTGGAGCTCCCCAAGACAATGTACTCAGCCTAACGAACCCTTTACTCATTAACTCGCCCATCTAAACTTTCAGTTCCTTTAACTCAGCTGGTGCTATCCTGTATGGCACTATAGAAATGGGCTCCATCCTAAATGCTAGCTCGATCTCAAACTCTATCTCTCTATCTAGTGGTAGCCCTGAAAGGTCTTCTGGAAAGACATCCGATAACTCATTAACTACAGGAATCTCAATCAACTGTGACTTGCTATCATCTGGTTCCATTACATAAGCTAAATATCCCTGATACGCTTTTCTGAGCCTCTTGTTCACTTTCACCGTGCTTATCCAACCTGTAGGAAGCATCTTCCTCACCCCACAGAAGATTACATCTGGTTCCCCAGATCTGCTAAACTTAACTTCTTTTCTATAGCAATCCACTGTGGCATGATGCTTGAATAACATCAAAGTCATGAATGGCTAACACTATCAAATCAGCCTCAAACTCTCGATCTGCTATAATCATCTTACTTCCCATGTAAACTTTATCTGCTATAATCGAATCACCCATGGGAAGTGATACTATCACACTACACTCGATTAGGCTCATCTCTACTCTAACTCGACCCATGTAATCCCTAGAAACAAAAGAATGGGTAGCTCCTGGTCAATCAACACATGAGCATCTGTATCAAATAAAGAGATAGTACTTGTGACAACCTCTCGAGAAACATCAGCCTCCTGCTGTGTCACTACATATGCTCTAGCCTGGCTATGGGGTCTACTAGGTTGTTTTTTGGGTGGCATTCTCCTACTGGGTCCACTACTGGGCTGTCTTGAACCTGCAGTTCCTCTAATCTGGAGGCCTCCCATCTCTGGTCTGTGACCCCTACTAGGCTACGCTTGAACTGCTAATCTAGCTTCTTATGAGTTAGAGGTGACTAAACTAGGGCAGTCCTCCATAAAGTGGCCCTCCTGACCACACTTGTAGCATCCCATCTTGCCTTTTAAGCATTTGTCTATATGCGCTCTACCATACTTATTGTAGGTGGGCTGAGTCTTCCAACTTTACTTACTTTTGGACCCATCAGTTGACTGAACTGAACTCTGACTAATTTGGGCCCCTTGACTCTGTTGTCGACTCTTGGACCATGAGGGCTTCTGATCACTTTTAACTACTTTGCTTCATTCCCCCTATTGGCTACCTGTCCAGCTCCGCTTTTGTTCGAACTTTTTCAATTTAGGGGTAGATTCCATACTTCTCTCAACTCTGGTGGCTGCCTCCATTAACTGTCTATATCTGGTGTGCACAGTTAAGATCACATATGTTCTGACCCTAAAGTTTAAGCCTGCTATGAACCTATTAATCTGTTGTTCCTCATTTTCTAAAATGAAGGGAACCAGGCGAACTAACATTGAGAACTTCTTTTCATACTCTGTTTGACAGGACCCGAACCAGACATTTTTTAAGCTCTTGTCTAGAGGATCCCGCCAGGCACTTCAACGGACTTCTCGAACCTGACTCGTCTGATTAAGGAAATCCGAGAAGCGAACCCTTAGAATACTTTACCGGTTTACTCGTTTTAGTTTAGAACTTCTTGACTTTTAAATATAGTTGGGATTAGTGGAAATTTTTTTGCATTTCTTAAAAACAAATTTTATAAAAATTTCGACAACATAACGGCTGTAATTTGAACATTTCCAAAATTTGTCTTGCATAAAAATACACTTCGAACTATCCTTGATCACCTCCTAGCTACTTTGATTCCACAAACATGTAATTTTTCATGTATACATATTTACAAACATACAATTCACATCACGTTTCACAATCATGCATTGATATTGCCAATATAATCTCCTTATGCTTTTCATATGCATCATAATATATTTATCATGTGATATGTGTATCTCAAGTGTGAATGTACAACGATATATACATATCAAAATATGGGTTTACAATCCGTTAAGTGTTCATATATAACACACGATTATCTTGTTAAACTATATACAGTCGTGTTAACATATATTGAGCATTCCTACGATTTGTTTATTCATGCCCCACCTATAAGTAAGATGTCGTCCTCTCGGTCACAAAATCACCTATAATAACACTTGATAGAGCAAGCAAACTATACAATAAAATAATTCATTAATTCTTTACATGATAATACAACAATTGTAAGTCCATAATAATGCATAACTTCAAAAGACATTAAATTGTTGATTTTGAAATCTTTTTTCTTTTAAAAAGGACCATGTGTGTACCCTAATATATTTAACCATCACGTGACGATTTTTCTACTAACGTCAACGTGAAGTTACTATAGTATCTCGACCACTACGTGAGGAATTTACTATATCGCGACGTAGGGTAAAATGATCTCAATTATGGGCATCTAAAACACGGAATTTTCTACATCGTGTATTATAGTACAACTTCTCACTATCACTCATAACTAGGTACGAAATTTTCTACATCTTATCCTATTGTAAGTAACTATAAATCTCCACAACTACGAGCAGAATTTTCTATGTCGCCACGTAGTGCCAAAATTTTAAGGCTACGGTATACACATGGTTTTTAACTCAAACTTTACTTTAAATGTTTTGAAAATAACCTTTTGTCTTCGAATCTCATCTCTTGATTCGAAACCTAACTTTTTACTCATTATCAAACGTATCCAATTTATAATTTGAAAAATCATTTGTACTATCTTTAAACAAAATACATTACGATATAAATGGAAGTTGAAATAATGTAAGTGAATTATACTTACCTCAATCCGAGTAATAGCGACTCGATCGTCTCAATAAGCCTCTCGTGTCTCACTCGCTTTTGCTCGTCTCCTACATGTCAGTTTCTCATCATTACTTGCTTAATCACATAATTCAAAACTTAAAATAATATTTCCAATACACTTTTCTCTATTAACAACTCTTTACACTATAACTTTCCTAACTCGATTTTTTTACTCAACCGAGGCTCTCTACTTCCTATTTCTTTGTAAAAGTCTTAGACTCCTTAACAGTGGATTTTACTGGATCATATTTTTCTGTACAACTAATTAAAATTTTTTGAACTATTGATTTATCAGTGATATTTTCATCATAGACTCTCATTTGATTAACTAATTCTTTTATTCTTGAAAAATAATCTTTAGCAGTTTCATTATTATTTATTTTAATATTTTCGAAATCTCTTCTCAAAGATTGCAATTTGATGGTGTTTACCTTTTTGCTTCCTTAAAGCTCTTCCTACAATGTATCCCATGCTTCATTTGCTATTGTAACTCCTATGATATGGGGACAATATTGTTTGCCAATGCTTGTTGAAGAGCAAATAATGCTTAAAAATATTTTTACATATTTTTCTTTGGTGCCCTTTTTTGGGCGACTGAAAGGGAGGAAGTATATTTTAGGATGCTAAATCCTTTTCAATAGTCTTCCACAAATTTTGAGAGTGAAAATAGGTTCTCATTTTACTAAATCAAAAGTCATAGTTTTCCCTATTAAAGAGTGGAAGGTGAACAAAAGAATGGTTAAAATTGCTTATTGATGAATGCCCAACAAATTATTGAACATGGCTTTGATGTCACTATTAGATAGTTTATTAAATAATATATGTAAATGGAAATATAGTGTGTCTGTGGCATATAGGAAAATGTGATATTGGAGAATGGTACTATGTATTGTATGGTGTAAAGAGTGATGGAGTGACGTGGTGTGAGTGAGTAGGCTTTTGAGTGTTAGAAGCTTGGGTTGAGAGTGTGGGTTATGGAAGCTTTTAGTGTGTAGTATTTCAAGTACTTATAAGTATAAAACACTCAAGGGTATATATAGTTGTTACAACCGATTTGATTGTTTCCTGAATCTTCTTGATTGACTTCAATAGTCCTTTCTTGAAACTTCTAACAACTTCAAAATTTTTATTTTTGTTTTCACAACTTGCATATTTCTTTGGATGTTTCTAAATAAATTTCTTATTTCCCGTGTAATTCTAGAAGTAACTACAAATGTGTAGCAACTCTATCAAAACCATCACCCGATGCAATGTGAAAAATAAAAAAGCCTGTGAAACTTTTAGGTGGCACCTAAATTGTTATTCACTGCAACTTTTACCCATGAGCTCGAACTCATTGCAACTGTAACATTTGCATACTTTTTCATTTTAGCATATGACTCCGTATGATCAGTCTTCAAAGTCTGTGGAACATCGCTTTTCACCTTATAAATGGCTTACTATCATATACAACTCTATAATTGTTACACAACATAGTACGCATGATGTCCAAACTAATAGTCAGATTTGCTTCAACGGTATGGCCTAGCTTACAACCAATCCACATAGCATTGGCTTCCTTGTTGTTTGACACCTTTGAACACATTCCATGGCTGCCAATCACACTTTTCACCATAAAAATGATGCCATCAATGAGTCGAGGTGAAAGTACTTCTATTGCACAATGGTTTCTATAAACTTAGTTTTTTCAGTATTATTCTTCTCTGTTTTGGAGCAATTATATAGTTACAATTACATCTTAAAGTAGGAAACAATCATATTCTAAGGTAACTATATATTCCTATATTAATGTACAAATTGGTCAACTAGCCAGATTCCTATAATTACAAAATCAACTCCTATAATTGCAACAGATAGCTCATGTCAACACTCCCCCTCAAGTTAGAGCATAAATATTGATCATGCCTAACTTGTCAATTATATCATGGAATACCTTTCCTAAAACTGCTTTTGTGAGTATATCAACTAACTGATTTTCTGATTTGACAAATGGGAACTGTATAATCTTTTGATCCAACTTTTCTTTGATGAAATGACGATCAACTTCAACATGTTTGGTGCAATCATGTTGTATAGGATTTTGTACAATCTCAATAGTTGCCTTATTATCACAATAAAGATTCATAGGTTTGGTATATTCAATCCCCAAATCCTTTAGAACACTTTTAATCCATAACAATTCACATACACCATGAGCCATACCATTCAACTTCTGCACTTGATCGTGCAACAACCTTCTGCTTCTTGCTTCTCCTAGTAACAAGATTACCTTCCACAAAAGTGAAATAACCAGACGTGAATTTTCTGGTTGTTTGATCGCCTACCCAATCAGTATCTATGTATCCTTCAATGTTAAAGACACCATTTCTTGAGAATAGTAAACCTTTTCCAGGAGCACCTTTCAAGTATCTTAGGATTCGATATACTGCATCCATATGTTCTTACTTGGTGCATGCATGAACTGACTTACAATGCTCACAGCATAGGCTATATCCGGCCTCGTATATGATAAATAAATTAACCTTCCAACCAACCGTTAATAGCAACCCATATCTGTTGGAACTTGATTTGGAAAATTTCCAAGCTTGTGATTTACTTCTATGGGCGTTACTGTTGGTTTACAAGTGAGCATTCCAGTTTTAGTCAAAAGATTTAGCACATATTTTCGTTGTGAAAGGAATATCCCACAATTTGATCTTGCTATTTCAATTCCTAAGAAATATTTAAGTTGTCCTAAATTCTTCATTTCGAACTCAGTAGCCAAATATTTTTGTAACAACTTCATTTCCTCTAGATCATCTCCTGTCAAGACCATATCATCAACATACACAATTAAAGTTGTTACCTTCCATTCCTTGTGTTTTATAAACAAAGTATGATCTGAACTACTCTGCTTATACCCAAATGCCTTCATTGTAGACGAGAACCTCCCAAACCACGCTCTAGGTGGCTGTTAAAGCCTAGACAACGATTTCTTTAATTTACAAACTTTGTTTTTATTCGAAGAACACACTTCACACCTAGTGGTAGCTCAATGTACACTTCCTCCTCTAACTCTCCATTAAGAAACGCGTTCTTAATATCAAATTGTTGTAGAGGCCACTCTCGATTTGCTGTTATGGATATGAGAATATGAATTGTGTCAAGCTTAGCTACCAGTGCAAATGTTTCTTGGTAATCCACCCAATACTTTTGTGTATAGCCCTTTGCAACCAACCTCGCTTTATATCTGTCAATGCTTCTATCTGTTCTGAGTTTCACGGTGAATACCCATCTGCATCCGATTGTTTTCTTACCTTCGGGTAATGAAACAAGTTCCCATGTAGAGTTCTTTTGCAAGGCCTCCATTTCTTCATTCATTGCTTTAGTCCATTTTGGATATGCCAAAACATTTTGCATACTAGGAATAGATACATTGGATAATTGATTAATAGTCAGTGCATACGATTCAGACAATCTATGAGTAGAGACATAATTATTTATTGTATAGTTAACATTGGCTTTAGGGCCAGGTTCATATTATTTCTTTGGGATGCCCTTATTTGATCTCTGTGGATATCTTAGAGCCAAATTCTTAGGGGAATCAAGGGACTCATCAGATGTGGGATTTGAGATTACCTGAGGATGAGCATTCTGACTTAATTCTTCGGTTAATGGCATTAACATAGGCAACTCTATAGTCATTGATTCTTTTGTTAATGACTCATTCTCAAAATGAACTAACACCTCATGAATGCTATCAAAATTTGGTTCACGTTGTTGACCACTTCTCTCAAACCTTTCATTCACTTCTTCCAGTTCTAAACACTCATCTCTACTACCACCCTCTTGTAACATATTCATTTCACTAGAGTTCTCCCCCTGAAAATAAGATGTTGAAAGTCTCTTTGAATAATACGACTCTGATTCACGAAAAGAGGCATCCAAGATCATATGTAATTTTCGAGTTTAATGATCATAACACCTATATCCCTTTTGAAAATTTGAATAGCCAACAAAAACACATTGTTTTACACATGGATCAAGTTTAGTTCGCAAAACCTTTGGAATGTGAACTTATACAGTACAACCAAAGATTCTAGGTTCAAGATTTGGGAGATAAGGAATTGAAAATAAAGACTACATTTTTTATTGAGGGGTTTGAGAATCTATCACTCGAGAGGGTGGTGACCGATTGGTTAGATACACAACAGATTTTATTGCTTCTCCCCAATAGAACCTAGGCATGTTCATGCCAAAGAGAGAGGCACGAACCACTTCTTGTATTTGTCTGTTCCTCCTTTCCACTAACCTATTTTGTTGCGGAGTATAGGTGCAAGAAGTTTGATGTCCAATCCCATGTTGGTTTAGAAACTTTCCAAGGGATGCATCTACAAACTCCATGGCATTATTTATTTGCCAAACACAAATCTGTTTCTAATATTGAGTGCCCACCATACTATGAAATTCCTGAAATGCTATACAAACATTACTTTTTTTATGAAGCAAAGACACTCAATTCATTCTTGTACATTCATCAATAAACGTAACAAAGTAACAAGCTCCAGAAATAGAAGGGATTTTTGCAGGTACCTATATGTCAAAATGTATAACTGCAAAAGGTTTTGAACTTTTACTCGAACTTGGTAAATAAGGAACACGGTGGCTTTTGGCCAATTCACAAATATTACAATGGAAATCTGAATCATTTAAAACTGAAAAAAGATTTTGTTGTAATTTTCTAAGATATCCAAAAGAAAGATGTCCCAACCGTCGGTGCCATAACCATATAGTAGCTCAACTTTCTCTTCACTACTAGCTTGATATGCATATTGAATTTTTGTCCTCCATTCTCTATTAATTCCAAGTAATAGAGTTTGCCTCATTTAACACCATAACCAAGAATCTTCCGAGTCAGAATATCCTGAAAAACACAAAATGAAGGCCAAAAAGTTACAGTGCAAGCAAGAGTAGAGGTAATTTGGCCAACAGACAAAAGGTTATATTCAAGGGATGGAACAACTAGGACTGAATTCAATGTGAGAGTTTTAGACAAGATTACAGATCCTTCTCCAATAATATGAGAGGTACTGTCATTAGCTGTAGATATAACAGATTAGGGAGAGGAACGAATGGATTGTAATTGACCAGAGTCTCTAATCATGTGATCGGATGCACCTGTATCAATAATCCAAGTACCTTTCTTAGAAGTTGCAAAAAATACATTTGCCTTACCAACAATACTTGTGTGAGCAACGTTTGCTGTAGGCTGCGATTTGTCCTCAACATTTGATTGGACTTCATTTGTCATCCTAGCTTTCCCTGCAATCTTCTTGGTTTTTTTGAAAAATCCCACCATTCAGGATAGCCAATGATTTCATAACATCGTTGTTTCGTATGACCCAATTCACTACAATGACTACATATGTGATTGTTAGATTTTCCAGTTGATTGATTATTCATAAAAATCATTCCTACCCGCCACCCTGTATCTGCACTTGTCATTCTTGATTTTCTCGGTCCTAAATCCCTCATGAATTGCATATTGTTTCACAACCTCTCTAATATGTTCAGTTGTCCCAAAAATTTGTCTCTCTTTGAATAAGATGCTTCCATTTGGGTTAAGCTTCCACTCATTATGTGTACAATATCTTGCCATTTTGCTTAATCCATCTTCTTTATCAGATGACAAAATTATGATGTCATTATCCCCATCTAGATCACTTTGATATGCAATATCTTTTTCTGCTACCATGTCTTCATCACACAAACTAGCTAGTGTCCGCTATATCTTCATCTGTCTCAAGTCCTCTTTATATAAGGTGTGTTTGCATCACTATCTAAATCTTTATCTCCACTTGATGGGTTTACTACTGGAGTTGTGGTGTGGCTGATAAAGGTGGTTCAACTCCATTAGTGGCTGCACTTCCATAATTCGATCACTTTCATCCAAATTATTCTCCTGCACCCAAGCAACATTGAAGTAAGTTCAACTACAGGTTTAGGTCAGGTTAGGTTTAATTGCAGCGTCAGGTTCTGATTCAGGTGGATCCTCCACGCTCATGGGCAGCAACCGTAGGTCAAACTGTTTGCTGGGCAACTTATGTCTATCAGAGGCTTCAAATACAATCATCAGTTGTTTGAGCACATGTACTTTAGAATTGGACGAGGCAAATGTTGGAGGATTATAATTTCAAATAAGGTACAATGAAAGTTTATTGCAATAACTTAAGTACTAATATTAGTGCTAAAAATCCCACCCAACATTCTGGCGCAAAACACTTAGACATATGGCTTCACATCATTCATGAGCTTGTAAAATAAGATTATCACTCTTGATCATGTGTCAATGGAAAGACAACCAGCTGATTTGTTAATTAAACTTTTAGATGCTAAAATTTTTCAGCATTTTTATGCATCTATTGATGTTTGTAAATCAAATAATTTCTTTGTGTTTTTGACTCAAGGAATAATGAGTAATATAGATATTTTCACTACATGTTCATCATTGATTATCTAGACGTTCCTGAAGATGAGTTGTCTTGATAATGGATATTTTTTCTTGATATTGTTTCACATGTTGTTAGAGCACATGTGCTTTAGAATTAGTTGCACACTCGTCACTTACTTTATAAGAGAGTTATGACTGTTATTTGAGTTTTTTAAAAAAGAATAAGATTGAGTGATGGATGTTTAATGTCATTAATGTGATACACATGTATGTTTTTGATAAAGAGCTAATTTATAAATGTACGAATCTACCCAATGCTCAAAAGAGCTAACTTTATAAATGTGTGAAAGCTTGCATAATGGGTTAGTTGCTTCTTAAAAATAAAAAATATGCGAGATTGATGAATTAAGGGGGAGCTTAATGTTCAATATATATTGAAAACCTCTTGAAAATAAAAAAAAAATTAAAAAAAAAATTAAAAAATAAAAAGAAAAATAAAAAGAGAAAATAATAGAAGAGAAAAAGCAAAGTTAAAGCAAAGAAAACGAGAACAGTTGCAAAAGGAAGAATGCAAAAAGAAATGATGTATAATGAGCTGATTTGATATTTGATTACTTGATCTTCGATTTACATATATTACATTGTGCTGCACTTTTTAGTTTAATCACTATGTCTGAAGTTTGATTCTTGAGTGCTTTATTATACACAAATGCGCATGTTATTGTGACTATATTATTCTATTGATTGATTTCTCCGCAAGAATGTCCTAAATCATTAAGTTAAATATGAAGTTTCAACATCTATCTACGTTTCTTGATGTACTTTTTGGAAGATTTTTTTTTTGTTTTCTTTTTGTCTAACTTTAAATATTTTTTAAATTGTTTTCAGTTGGTGACTATTAATTAATTGTTGATAAGATTGCAAATGGTTATGGGGACAAATTTTATGTTCAATTAAACACATTGTTTTAATACTTTTGTCTTTTCCTAACCAAAAGTTTTCTCTAGGATTTATAGTTTATTGCTTGGTCTCTCTGATCATTTGATCTTTGTATTGTCTTAGTTGAATAAGGTTTGTTTGCAGGTTTTGACAACAATATTAGATCTTGGTGTTTTTGTCATTCCTTGTATGTATTACTTTGTTAAGGTTTTGTAGCGAAATAGTGAAAGGGGAAGATTGTAAGTTCCATATTTTGTACTTAGCTTATTTTGTGTCAATATATGTTTTATATGTATTCATTAGCTTTATAGGTTTTTAAGATTAGTTATTGAAGATCTAGGATGAAGCTTAAAATTCAAGAATTCAAAACAATATGATTCAAGATGGTCAAAAAGATACAAGTTCTACTCCGTAATAATAAAACACAATCCTGCATGGGTACTGCTCAGACAAGAAGCAATAGCTTTTATTATTTCTATAAACTATAACTTCCACCAGAATATTAATGATGTGGTATTTTGAAACCACCAAATATAGTGGAATTATGGTCTTCCTTCCTCTTTTCACCCCTTTCTGGTGTTGTTCCCGGCTCGGGTGTTTGCGGCGGTTTATTCATTTGCTCCGTACCAATTGTGCTTTCATGTTTCCTATTTTTATCAATCAAATCCTGCTTTCTTGTTGCTGTAAAAACGTCTGTGCGTAAACGACCCCATAAACACTTTGCGGTTTCTCTGAGCATTTTTATTTCTTCATTGTTCTTACGTAGCTCGTCTTGAATTTTTTTGAGCCGATTTTCGACGAGTTGATATCTTTTCTCTTCAAGATTCTCATAGTTGATAGGAGAATCCTGCGATTCTTGTTCTCCAATTTCTCCATTGCTAATCATAACTGCAAACAAAAATAAATTAAACACCAAATAAATTAATAGTCTGATAGTAATTAACAAGCTTGTATCATTATGATTACAATTCCATACTTCCATGCTACTCTTGATGTTATTTGCATGAAGAATTTTATCAAGTTATTGTTTTGTACATTTTGGTAATCAATTTTTTTTTTCCTTTTTTTTTTTAATATTTTATTAGTTTCTTAAATATGATTATTAATGTGATATCATGTTATTATTGTATTAACAATATTTTTAAATAAAAATTTACACATATATGTGGAACAAGACTGATAGATAGACTTCAAATAAAGCATTCTCAAAAAACAGAATGTTAAATTATAACTTTTCATGAACTTTTCAAGTTCAGAATTCTTAAAGTATAATGGTAAACATTTAACAGTTTTGTCCAACATTATTATTTAATTTTATATGGCAACTGATATATAATTAAATATTTGGATTTAAAATTGACAAGAGTTGACATATAAAACAACATATTCACTACCACATAAAGTTGGAAAGAAAAATTGGACAGAAAATATTGGATGCTTATCATTATCCTTTTCTTAAAATCATCCAGTTAACAGTACCAAGGCCACCTTAAAATTTTGGAGATCAGTAAAAATTTCAATCATTATTAATAAGCTTTTAACATTACCTATATGGTGCCCCAATTGACTTAGTGGCTAAAAGATAACGACTCAAAATTTCTATAAACAAATCAAACATCAAAGGAGCAAGAGGGTTTCTCTAGCAAATGTCATTGTAGCATTGTAGCATTTGAAATAGTTCTTTGAGAGTTAGGATCCTCTCATAACATTTTTTTTTTCTCTATATTTTTTATAGTCTAATGACACATCAACATAAACAAAAATAGCATTTAGAACCTCTCATAATTTGAGTTTTCTGTTAACTTAACCTAATCTCATGATACATAAGTATTACCATCAATGAATATTTGAGATGTGATTATTTTTTATGTCCACTTTTTCAATCACCAATCACATGTTTTAAAAAGGTTGGAAAAAAGCTCGAACATGGAGAATCTGAATAAAAAAGGATAATATAGTAGATGGCTAAAATTGCTACATTTTTTTCACTCTCATATGTCAAATTTTAACTCAAAACTCAAATTTTTCTTATAAAATTCAAGGCAAAAAACAACATTAGAAGAGGTTTCCAATTCTTTGAGCCTCTAGAACTAAAACCCCTTAATTAAGACATAAAGATAAACAGGAGCAAATGTAGTACTAATTTAAGTTATGGAAGTGGAATTGAAACCATTAACACCTGAGAACTTTTAAATTGAGAGATTAGTTTAGAGAATCAAAAGCTTTCCTATTATCAATTTTAAGACTAAGATTATCCCAACAACGTCGCTTGTCAAGCGAATTGAAACAATTAGAAGCAAAAACAATGTGATATTCTAATACGACGACCTCGAATAAAACCAAACTTTCGATGGGAGATAATGCTAGAACAAGTAACATGCCAACCCATCTACCAAGACAATATTAGAGTGTCATAGTTGTTATTAGAAAGATGATGATCAAAATTAAATGTTAGAGTATCATATTTATTATTAACATACTTTTATGTACAACTCATCTTATCATATCATTGCAAAAATTTAACATTACTTATCTAAAAAGAAAGTTTTTCTTAATTACCTGACAGTTGCTTGAAAACCATCAAATTATGAATATAATTAAATTTAGGGATAATCCTAAAAAAAACCTACTATAATTTGCAAAAACATCTGTTTAATCATAATAGTATCATTTTTACCCAAAATCGGCCCTGACTTTAATAAATTAACAAAAAAATGATATAAAGGGTTAAAAGATAATTTTAGCCTTAATGTTTTTATTTAATAAACAATTTATTTATAGCATAGTCCTAAAAACTTATTATAGTTTGTAAAAAAGTCCGTTTTACCATACTAGTTTCATTTTTGTCCAAAATCCCCCTTAACAATAATAAATTAACAAAAAAAAATTGTAAAGGGTAAAAAGATAATTTTAACCCTAAGATTTTTGTTTAATAAATAAAATAATATTAAAAAAAAATTTTGGGTGGAAACCCAAGTTGTAAACCTAATCTAAAGGTAGAGATCTAATCTCCAGATTGGATCTCCATTGTTGAAACCCAAATAATAGACAAAAAAATATCAAAAAAAAAAAATCATCAACAATCACTAGTCAACAATCTCATATCCAACATCATCAATCAATAGAATACATCATTTAAGTTCGAATCGAACCCAGATCTAATAAAATCTAGGTTTCATGAACCCAGACAAACATCATTTGAAACGAACTCAGATGATGTCCGTCTGGGTTCTGAACCTAGATGAACAAGAAGAGGAGAAGAAGAAGAAGAGAAGAAGAGGGATCTTAATAGAGGAGAGAAATAGAAATGAAAGAGAGAGAATGGATCAGTGTGGGGTTTGGTGGAGAGGGTGGTGGTTAGTGAGCATAGCAGGAGGTGGGGGTGGAGTTCTAGTGTAAAAGTTGGAGAGAGAGGCTGGTTGAGAGAATAATTTTAATTTTTATTCAATTTTTTATTTTTTTATTTTTAAAACAAAAAAAAATCTTATTTTTTATATTTTTATATTTAATATTATTTATTTTGATTTTTTATATTTTAATTAATTTTTTATCATATTTTCCGTTTGCCTCTAGAGTCAAACAGTCAACTAATTTAACTTAATGGAATTTGCGATCATCAAAGGTATTGTCATATTTTCACATGCCTTTAAGAGGTATTTTGAATATTTTTATTAACGTTTTGGGGGTAGGGGAGGAGCAATTTTGGATACAAAATAAAACCTCATGTGATAAAATGAATATTTTTGTAAACTATAATAACATTTTTAGGATTATCCCTTTAATTAATATTATTTTAATTAATTTTTTATAGTATTTTCTATTTTGTCAGTCCTTAGAGTCAAACGGTCAATCAAATCAATCTAATAGAATCTGTGATTATCAGAGTATTATCATCCTTTCACATGCCTCCAAAGGGTATTTTGAATATTTTTATTAATGTCATGAGCGATTTTGGACAAAAATGAAATCATAGATAATAGAATAAATATTTTTATAGATTACAATGAGATTTTTGGAATTATCCTTTAAATTTATCAAAATGTTGTTTTTCAAAATTACTTGGCAGTAAGAACTCTACCTACGACTTCAGATGAGGAAGATGTAGGATTTTTCACTTGAGTTTCCTCTTGACTACCCATCATGACTTCATCATTTCTTGTCTCCGTTGGGTCCATGGAGATTGGTGAGCAGCTCTGTGTTTCCACATCCAAATAAGAAAAAGAATATTTTTTAATAAATCTGCCTAAAGTAAGTCAAATCATTGTCAATTACATTATTTAAAAAATAGTTCTTGATCACTTTTAGAAAGCTCTTATGTTTTATGAACAATTACTCCAAAGTTTTTATTTCTCCTCTAATAGGCGTTGTCACCATTGGCGATAAAACTTTTCTACACTTTGTAGTCATAAAGTTAATTTTCACGAATAAATATTTTATTTTACACAAGCTTTTTATCTTTTCGGTTTTTATAAATATAATATATACACTAATATAAACATGAAATATTATCAAACTAAATAATCACTATTTATTACCATATCATTTAAGGCACTGATTTTCACAAGCTACTGATCATGAGTTAAATAGCTTATTAGAAGGATTATTTCAAAAGAAATTGATTATATTGTGTTAAAACTAATTAATCAAGCTCCCATCGAAGGAAAAAAAAAAAAAAACACTCCTAATGTTTAGGTAATAGATCAGAGTCACCCTTTCACCTCCTTTCTCTTTCAATTTTTGAGGATCATATGACACCTAACTACAAAGAAAAGAAATGAAAAGAATTTAATCAAAACATTAGGAGTTTTTTTTTTTTTTTTAAATATATTGTAAATAAGTAAGTTTTTGGAGAGAGGTTTGACTCAGAACCTCATCATGCCAATATTACGAAACATTTTTAAATGCACATGAAATAGTTCCTTTCAATTTATTGCACATATCGTGTGAATTAATGCAACAAACAGTTTTTAAAGTCTTGCAATTGTGCTTATTGATTACCTTGTTTTAAATAAATAATAATCAAAAGTAATAGATCTAGTGTTAATTTATTACTTGCCTTCAGTTCATTCTAAAATATTTTGTTTACCTTGATTATTACTTCGAAATATTACACAGAATAGGAACAAGATCGAATTGTTATAATTACTCCTTATTGGATGATTCTTGGACTCTAATTAGTAACCAGAGTGATATATAAGAACAACTTGCTGTAATGGAAGTGAAGGTGCTAAAAAGAGAGATAAGATACAACAATTGAAAATGTTTTGTCAGTACAAAATACCTGAAGAAATATTTTTTCATACAGTGAGATAATTGGTGAAAAATTAGATACCAAAAGAGTGAAAATTAAGTGTGATCACTGAGAACATATCTTTTTTTAGGAGACAAGATTGATTTAGTAATATACTTCTCATGCTCAAAACTTATAACATACCAGGAGGAATCAAGTTGAACCACTTCCTTTGTGAATCATTACTAAAGGAGTCATGAGCACCAGAACCACCACCACCACCGATATTGACAGAGCTTCTGGCCATCAAGCAAGCATTTTTAGCATGGTTTCTCCACAAAGAGCCGAACCCCACCTGCGTAAAAGGTCTAAAACCGAGATTGGGACCGTGTTTTGGTATATTTGGACATGGTTTGCAAGAGTGCATAACAGCGAGTTGCAGAGATTCCATAAGCACGTTTAGCAAATGGTTGTTTGACTGAAGAGCAATTGAACACCTGTTGCAACTTGCAAGGTGACTGATCGTGAGATCTAGGGGAGCTAGTGTCCTCTTTTAAAGTTTCAGTTCTTTTTGTTTTTAGTTGAATCTTCAGTTTTCTTTTCGTTTCTTTTTATGAAAATAAACATTGGTGTTCTAAAATATTTTAAAAAAATAATTAAGCAGTTATATTTATATTTCGACATACAAATATATTAAGTTAATAAATATAAATTATTTAACCAAATACTTAATTATTAAGATGTGTTCACACTATCTGCTGATATATTTATACAATGAATATTCTCCAATAAAAATATCCTAAAATTTTTATTTCAAGATCATAAAATGAAATAATTTACTATAATGATGAAATCGTTGAAAATATATCCTTCTAATTAGTGATTCTAAAATAAAATTTCCAAACTTTTTCATGTCCGATCAATTTCATATATTTACGATCCCAATATTAATTAGTATACAGTATAAAGTTAAATTTACCAAACCCTATATAAACGGACTAGTAAGTCTGGGTCAACTGGTCAGTAGGCTGGGTCTACTCATTCACGTTGCCTGGGATGGCAAATGGTTGAGTGTGGGTAAATTTCTTTATATTTATATTATATGGATTAATTACTTAAATAACCCTGATATTAGGTATAATTACATTCACGCAACTTTTGTGAAAATTGGCACAAATCACCTTTGTCGTTAGTAGTCAATGGTTAAAATCAACCGAGCATGTTGTCCACCTGAAAAGTCCATTTGGCCCATAGTATTTATTTTATTTTTATTTTTAACTATTTCATATATTCAATGAAAATTTTATTAAAAAATAGATGACATCATACATTCATGATTCAACCTGGACCCCTGATCTTTCACTTTAGCCTTAAATCAATCTAATCAAAACACTCCTCTTCAATTAAAAAGAAAAATTCATGTAATCGTCAATATTATATATATATGTATTATTCAATCTAAATCCAAATTCCTCTTCTATTCGATCTCTATGAACACTACAATCAAAAATCAATACAAACCTACACTCTTTATTACTTTAATCTATATCAACGGGAAAAAACTACTAAAATCTTGAAAAAAAAAAAAAAGAAAAAGAAAAAACCAAAAGAAGAACCTTTCGAATGAAAATTTTGACCAACCACCAGACCAATTGAAGAAAGGGATATCATCAAAATACCATCTGAAAATGAAATTAATGTAAAATCACACATTTTTTATGTTCACAAATAGAGTTCAATGATAGTATTTTCTTTTTTAGAGGGTTTCTCATATATTTCTTCCTTGAAAGAATGCAGTCAACTTAAATCCTATCAATGGGTTTTTATCTTAGATGGAATACATCTAAGTTCAATAGAGATTTGGAAATTTTCAAATCTGTCATGAAATAGTTTTTTTTTTTTATTTTTTTTTAAGATTTACCATTAATGTGCTTATTCTTCATTTATAATGGACACCAAGATGTAACAAGATACCTAGAAAGATAGAGTTAGAGAGCTCGGTTGTGAGCTCTAGGCTCTTCAAAATCTCCTTCTACTTGTGTGTACCCTTGAGTCATTAATCTGGCTTTATTTCTCACAATATTCTTGAACTCATTTTTTTGTTTTTGAAAATCCATTTAGTCCCTATCATATTTACATGCTAAGGTCTGGGAATTAGAGTCCATACTTCATTTTTACAATGTTGTTAAAGTTTATCTTGCATTGCATTTATCCAAAATTCATCTTTTAAGGTTTCTGTCATATTTTTGGGTTCAATAGAGGAGTTGTAGCATACATGATGCACTACAGTTAACTATTCCTTTCTGGTGATCATAGCTTCATCACGCGTACATATGATAAGTTTAGTTGGATGAATTTTCTTTACCCTAGATGAAGGTTCTTTGCGAATCTGAACTCTACTAATTGAAGTTTTCCTTGCTTCTCTATTTGTTACTGTGAAGAGTCTGTTGTGACATATTCATTTTGCATCTGTGTTGTGACATATTCATTTTGTATTATGACATTTTCAGGTTCTATTCCACCAACTGGTTCTATGTCAATTTCATCTTCCATCAAACTTTCAATTCTTTCTTCATTTGTAATTCCTGCAAAATCAGTATTACCATCAACTACAACTACAATGTTTATTGATTCCATAATAGTTGAGGTTCTCATGTTGTACACATGATAAGCTCTCCTATTATTAGAATATCCTAAAAAAATTCTAACATTACTTCTTGAATCAAACTTATAAAGTTGCTCTCTATCATTCAGAATATGGCCAATACTTCCAAATGTATGAAAGTAACTTAAGTTTGGTTTCTTTTATTTCAAAATTTCATAGGGAGTCTTTTGTGTACCTGGTCTAAGATAGACTCGATTAATGGTATAGCAAGAAGTGTTTAAGGTTTTAGCCTAGAATCTTTTTACAATTTTCTTGTTGTTCATCATTGCTCTTGCCATTTCTTATAAGATTATATTCTTTCCTTCAACTACACCATTCTATTCTAGTGTTTTTGGTGCTAAGAATTCATGTGAGATTCCATGTGTGTTATAGAAGCCACTATAGTTAGAGTTTTCAGACTCTTTGCCATGATCACTTCTTATCATTTTTATTTTGCTTTCCATTTGATTGCATAGTTTCACACAAAGTTTTTTTAAAAACATACAGGCTGGTGGGAGAAGAAGAAGAAAAAGAAGAAGAAGAAGAAGAATAAGAAAAAGCGAGAGAGACAGAATGGGTATTTTAAATTTATAAAAAATATATATATTGTATTAATTAAATTAATAAAATATAATATATTAATAAATTAATTTTAAAATAAAATATTGATTTTAAATTTTATTTGAATGGTATTTTAGTCTCTTTATATCTTTGATCATTGATTGTAAGAATTTAACTATGGTTGACTAACAGTAAGGAAGGTTTGTGCTAAGCTTTTAAAACCTCAAGGGAGGTCAATGTAGGTTATCCAAGCATCATCATTTTGTATAATTTCGTCAAACCTTAGGGGGGTTTTGTAATTTGTCCTTTTATTAATATATTATTAGACATTGTATCAGATAAGACAGATGTTAGGTAAAAGTTGAAGACTATTTTATACATCTTGATGGCTTCACATGGAATTGACGGTGCAATGTTAATTGATAACAAATTTCATAGGGTTAAGTACACCAATAGGCCCTCTCATCATTATATATATATATATATATATATATATTGTTTAAGACTTATTTAAAGGATAATTGGAATCACATAGATAGTGACAGGACCCAAACCAGATCTTCTCTAGGCTTTTATCTGGAGGATCTTATCGGGCACTTCAATGGACTTTCTGAACCCAACTCGTCAAATTGAAGAAATTCGAGAAGCGAACTTTCTTAGTTGGTTTGCTAGTTTTAACTTCAAAATTTGTTTTTCTTTAAAATAGTTGGGATTGGTGTAAATTTTTCGCATTTTCTCAAAACAATTTTTTAAAAAAAAAAAAAAAATTGATAACATAATGGATATAATTTGAATATTTTCAAAATTTACCTGTAAAGAAAAACACTTCGAACTATATCAAATCACCTCCCAACTTCTTTTGGCCACAAACATACACTTTCTTAATTCAATTCACATCATACATTTTTCACAAATAAATAATTTCCATAACATACATGTTACAGATGCTTTAGGAAATTCGCAACAATGCATATATCAAATAGACATAGATATATCAAGTGATAAATGTGTATCATGTGTAAGTGTAAGCTCTCACCCAGATTTATTATTTTACAGTATTAGAAACCTTCGAATTGAGTTACGGTCGAATCATAGGCCTTCAGTAGTATTATTTGAGGTTGATTATATTTTCGTATCGCAAGTCGGATATCGTTTGGCTGACCCCGGTAGGAATACAAAGTGATTAGGAAATTCAAACCCAATTAACTTATGGATTTGATGTGAGTAGTGTGAGTATTACATATAATGAGCTTGAATAAAAGTCAAAATCCATGTCATTAGATTTGCACCAATGGATGGATGACAAATTAAAAAGTTAAATATGAATTATCATATATTAGTTGTCATGCATTCTACTAATTAATATTTTAAATTCATGAATTGTCAAATTTGTCCCTTTATGGAAAAGGTTAAATGAGATACAAGTAAAGGGTATTTTAGTCTTAGCAAATTAGCAATCATGTTATAAAAAAGGGATGAATTCTTGAAAGCCATGATGTTGCACGATAAAAGTAGAAACAAAGTAAAAAGTGAACGGCAAAGTGGGAAAGAAAGAGAAGTGAGGGTCGGTCAACCAAGGGGTGTTCACAGCAGCTTGGAGCCTCCAATCTCAAGTGCTTTTCATCCACTTACAAGGCCAAAGCAAGATGAAATTAAGCTAGGGAGGTTCTATAGTATTAAAACAACCAAATCAAACCTTAAATCAAGTAAGTTTCATGATATTTGTATGAAAAATTATGTATGTAGATTTATATGTTTAGATGATGATTTTATGGAGTTAGTTTGCTTACCTTAGAGTGGATTTCTTGCTTAAATTAAGTTGGCAAGAAATAACTAAGAAGATTAAGCATGGAACCAAGGAGATAAGTTAGGGTTTGTGTGAAATCAAGATTTAAATAGGTGTGGGTTGCCATACATTAAAATATGCACTTTTATGTGAATTTGCTAGTAGAAATTGAGAGAGGAGTGTTTGTGTTGTGCAAGGAGGGTCATGGTCAATGAAGGAATATGTAACCCCATGGTGTTTTGACCCCTTTAAGTTTAAAATCATGCTCAACTATGATTAGAAAAACTCATAGTAGAGTTAGATTTGGAAAAATAGAAATTAGATGTGTGAAGGGCAATTCGGCTAAGGTGAAGGGCAATAGCTATGCATGTGTTTTGTTGATGTTTGTGACATAATTAGGGTCCTAAAAGGATGCATAAATGAGTAGGAATCAACAAAATTGACATGGATACACATAGGTACAAGAATAGCCTAAATCTAGTAGAGAGTAAAATAGTGATTAGAAACAAATTGACAATCCCGAGCTCATAAAGGGGTTTGGTAAGACCTGACTTGTTCTAACCCATATGGGGATATTCTACACCTCAAATGATGCCTAGTAGTCATAGAAAACCATAGGTTTTGGAATGGATTGATTCCGATAAAAATTGCGCAAGTTATGCGCAAAATAATATCAATTTTTGCAATCCCGAGCTCAAACCATGGGCTGGAGATAATCTGGGTAAAACTGACCTATATAAGGATATTCTACACCTCAAATGATGCCTAAGAGTCATAGAAAACCATAGGTTTTAGAGCAGATCGATTCCGATAAAAATTACTCAAGTTATGCGCAAAATAGTGCTGTTAGAGAGTCGATAGGTGAAATAGCTATGCAAATGCAATTTTTATTATATGGAATAAATTTAGTTAGTCATAACTAGGTAAAAGGAGCTTAGATACGAAAGAAAAACCATCATCACTCGTTCGGTGCGAAAAGTGCATCGAAAAGTGTCCAAAATAGGACGTTTTTCCTAGATTTGACATAGTAAACGATAGAATTTTTCGACAAAATTTTACAGGTGACTTAGTTATATGATAAGGAAATGCTAGAAAAAGTAACGGACACGAAACGAGTGCCGGTTCTTAATCTGTTTTTCTTGGTCAAACGGGTCATTAAAAAGTTGACTTTTTGTTTTAAACCTCCGGAGACCAAACGAACCATATGTGGATGATCATAAGGGTTTAAAAGTAAGAATTTTACAAAGAAATCGAAATTAGAGAGTCTCGATTGAGTTAAAATCGAGTTAGAAAAGTTATAGTGTAAAGAGTTGTTAATAGAGAAAAGTGTATTGAAAATGTTATTTTAAATTTTGAGCTATGTGATTAAGCAAGTAATGATAAGAAATCGATATATAGGTGACACACAAGCAAGTGAGACAGGAGAGGCTCGTAGAGATAGTTGAGCTTGCGCGGAGCGAGATAAGTATTTTATCACTTACGCTATTTCCATTCTTCCTTTATATATAATTGTATCATTGAAGTTAAATGATTTCAAAAATAATTTTTAAGGTTATGAGTTAAATCTTCATAAAATGATTCTTACATCGACTTAAGAAAAAGAGAATTTAAAAGTGAAAAGTTTTCGAAAATAAAGGAGTGAAGAGTTTTGTAACAATATGTATACCCTTAGTTTACATGAGATTTAGCGCTACGTGACGAGGTAGAAATTCCGCGCATAGTCGGTTACATTTATAATTTTGGACGCTATAGGGTGATGAAGAAATTCCGCTCGTAATCGCCATAGTTACAATTCATCTAGCACTATAATCACGATGAAGAAATTCCGCATTGTAGTTGTCTAAAACTGAGATGGTTTCACACTACTCTTGTGATGAAGTAAATTCCGCTCGTAGTAGTCAAGATATTTTATTAGCTTCACATTTGGAATTATTCGAAAAATTTGCCTCGTGATGGTTCGAATACTTTAGGGATATACATGTAGTTTTAAGAACTAAAAGTATTAAAAATCGAAACTTTAAGATTAAGTAAGTTTATAAATTGTTATATATAGCTATGTGATTTATTTCCTTGTTATGTTGCACTAACATGGTTATTTGGTGTGTAGTTTATATATCCTATCGGGTGTAATTACGAGTGACTGCGTGACAAAGTCATCATTCTCTATAGGTGGGCATCGAGTAGATGATTTGCATAAAGTCTGGATACATTTTGGATGTTGTAAATAATAAAATCAAATGATAACATAACTTGAATTGTTGATATATGAATGATGGTTCTTGATGCGATGTTATGTATACTTATATATTTTTAAGACACTTGCATATAATACACATCTATACTTGAAATTTCTAAGTGATTTTGCATGACAATATAATGGTTGAAATGTATGCACACGAAAATTTTATGTGTGTGAAAATGCTTATATGAGAGATTGTATGTTTGTAGCCAAAAGAAGTTGGGAGGTGATCTGATATAGTTCGAAGTGTTTATTTTCTTTACAGGTAAATTTTGAAAATATTCAAATTACAACCGTTATACTGTCAAAATTTTTATAAAATCTGTTTTAAAGAAAGGTGAAAAATTTCCACCAATCCCAACTATTTTAAAAGTAAAGAAAGTTTTAAGTTAAAACGAGTAAACCGGCAAAGTATTTTAAGGGTTCGCTTCTCGAATTTCCTTAATCTGACGAGTTAGGTTCGGGAAGTTCGTTGAAGTGCCCGACGGGATCCTCCAGATAAGAGCTTAGAATAAATCTGGTTCGGGTCCTGTCAGTAAGTGTTTGGTTGTATATATATATTAAAAATTGTATTACAAATTCCCAACCATTAAATCCTTTAAATTTATTATTTACAACGCTAAAATGTATTAAATGTTTATGCAATGCATCGTGACGGTGCCCATCTAAAGTTTCTGACGAGGTTTTATGTATACAAAATCACCTGCACGGTACCTAAAAGAATATGCAAGCTACACCAAAAACAAAGGCATTAGTTTAAGCATATAAGAATAACAAGAATATATTCACGTAAAAATTATAACTTATTAAAATCCATTTCAATTTTTAAAACTTTTCTTTCTAAACCCACCATGTATACCCCTAAAACACTCTGTCCATCACGAGGTGATTTCTACTAATACCAATCGTGAAGCTAATGAGATATCTCAACCATTACAATGCGAATTTACTGCATCGCAAGCGTAATGTGAAATGATCTCAAATCTGAGCAACCACAATACGGAATTTTCTGCATTGCAATTGTAGTGCTATAACTCTAAGCGACTATAGGCTGAATATGCTGCATCGCAACGTAGTGCCAAATTGTTAATCTAAATGACTACACGCAGAATTACCTATGTCGCAACGTAGTGCTAGAAATTCTAGGAACTGAGCAACTATGGATGGAATTTTCTGCATCAACGCATAGTGCTAAATACTCTGTAAGTTGAGCGACTACGAACTGAATTTTCTATATCATCACCTAGCGCTAAATCTCATATACTCTGTGGGCATATACATGGGTTTTGAAACTGTTTCACTAAGTGCAAAAGTACAAAACCTCTTGCTTTTCAAACTCTTAGAATTTTTCTCGATTCAAACATTTTGAAATCGACTTTGTTTTAATTCCTTCACTTTGTGAATTCTTTAAGGAATTCACATGCTCAAAACTTGGATTTAGGATTCGAAAATCGTTTTTGATTTCATTATATTACAAATTGTAAAGTTTAAAATAAAAATTGAAATAGATGTAAGTAGTAAGACACTTACCTCAATCCACGTAAGCTCAAGTCGAGCGTCTCAACGAGCTTCTCGTGCTTCGCTCGCTCGTTCGTCACCTACATATCAATTTCTCATTATACTTTGCTCAATTACATAATTTAAAACTTAATGATAGAGTTTCCGATATAAATTAATCTATTGAAAACCCTTTATGCTACAACCTTCCCGACTCGATTTTAACTCAACCGAGACTCTCTAATTCTGATTTCTTTGATGGACCTTATTTATTATCACCTAGAGACTCTCAATAATGCTTAAAATGGTCACTGGAAGCTCGAAACACAAAGTTGTTGTTTTTGACCCCCCCCCCCTAAAACCGAGACTAAATTAAACCCATTCCGAGCAGTTTTCTTCACTCTGTTTTTACTCAAATCATCTCCCTAACTCGCACTTAAGACGCCCGTAAAACGGTTTCAAAAATTCTAAGTATTGAGGATCGAAACCTATGAAAAATACCTATTTGTTGACACTTTTTTATGCACACTTGTGGCATCCTACATGCGATGACTTTATTTCTTTCGTATCTAAGGTTCTTTTACCTAATTATGACCAAATATATTCATTTCATGCATTAAAAAATGCATTTACATTCTTATTTTACATTACGACTTCATACGTGCACTATTTTAGCTGTAACTTCCTCAATTTTTATCGGAATCATTCATTTCCAATTTATAGGGTTTGCTATGTTCTCGAGACATGTTTTGAGGTCTAGAACAACTCTGAATAAGCTCAACTAGGTCAGGTCACTATAGCCCCTTCATCAAGCTCGAAATTCTCAATTTAGCTCATGATTCTCCTTTGACAATTCTATCACTTCCACATGATTTTCCAACATCAAATATACTTGGATTTAAGCTTAAATGTATCAAAACTCAATGGAATGACACTTCCTTTTTGTTGGCCATGACATACACATACACACATATCACACTACTTTTTCAATTTCTCATGTTATTTTCTCTACATCATTTCATCAAGCACTTGACCTACAATAAATTTTGCTATAACCATGTTTTAATCATCACTTAGAGTTTACTTACAAAACCCTAGCTATCTTTACATACATGCCTAATCATTATTTAAGCTTCCTTTTTCATTTATCCCATACTAAGGCATGAAATCTCATCAAAATTCTATAAATAACATTCTAAAGAAACAACCCAAGTCATCATCATGTCACAAGCTCAACATCACACTTTACACCATTCCAACTACCATCAAAATTTGTAGAGATGGTGATATCTTACCTTATTTGTGCTTAGGGTTGGATGTCCTAGTCTTGAATCAACCGAAAAAATAAGTTTGAAGCTTGAGAATTGATGAAAGATAGCTTGGTCGTCGTCCCCTTAAGTTGTCGTCACTTTGCTCTCTCCCTACTCTCTAATTTTTTGTTGAAATTCTCGACTAAGTGTTGGTGACTATCACCAACACTTATATTTATAAACTTTTAACTTATTTTATTTATAAAAATGCCCTTAGTTACTTTGTTTACTAATAAACATTAATGGTTTTTAAGTCTTTTGACAATTTCATTTCTAATTAAATTATTAAATTCACTTAATTTGAGTTTTACAACTTTACCATCCATTTATATTTCTTATTCACTAAATGACCATTTCGCTCTTTTTATTCGGTAACTTAATTTCTAAATTTAGGAAACGTAAAATCGAATATAGGAGGTTACAGATAAGACATTGGTGATATGATCTAAATAAACGGTTTTCATATTATTGGAAGTCACTCATACCTAAATGGAAGGTAATTCATATATATAGAAGAAAATCTTATCATTTTATTAATAAAGGTGAGTGCGCAGATTTGATTCCATGACTAGTCATGGAAGGAGGTATAACCTTTACCACTCAACTAACTTCCTCTACACTACTTCTATAATATTATTTATGCTATGTAAATGTTATTTTAAAGTTATTGAATTATAAACTAGGATGTGTTATTTATAAATGTAAGAAAATAATTTAATATCTATAAATAAATTATTTTTCAATAAATATTATATTTTTAATTTTATTATAAGTTAATAATAATATTTTGATAAATTAATTAATAAAATAGTAATATTGAAATTAATTAATTTGAGAATTAAATATTTTTATCTCATTTATTAAATCTTATGCAACAAATCCAATCATATGCCAAACGAAAGATTGTATTGTATTCAATCAAATCAAATCAAATCTAATCCAATACAATCCAATTCCAATTAAGTTTAATCTACTTGAATGCAATACGATATATCATAAGTATCCAAGAAGTTTTCTACGGAGTATTCTTGCATGAGCTACTCCCTGGCCATAAAATTAATTTAGATCGTATGGTCAAAATGCAATGATCTATGGATGATGACGTAATACAAACCTGCAAAGTTGTTTAAATTTTAATATATTATTGTACATGGTATCAGAGAGGACAGACGCTATGTTAAATTTTAATACATTATGTTATTGACTATTTTATTTCGTGATGGACCCCACGCTACAAATGAACAAGGGCTTCATACGGAGTTGATCGTGCTATATTGATTGACAATAAATTTTATGGTAAATTGCACAAACATGCCTAAGGTTTAGCAAAATTATAGAAAAATGATGATATGTTAGAAACTTGCACTGATCTCCTTAAGATTTCAAAAACTTAACACAAACATTCTCTACTTTTAGTAAACACTATTAAATTCTCACGATCAATAGTCAAATATACAAAAAAACTAAAATACCATTCAAATCAAGTTTAAAGTCAATATTCTATTTTTATAAATTTAAAATTAATATAATATACTTTTTTAATTTAAATAAAAAAGCAAAAAATTCAAAAAAAATTTTTGACTAGTCTTCATCTCAAGCGAAGGAGACTAATTGTTCTCCATCACTGGAGACGATCTCCGATAATGAAAACTCGTCTTCAGCATTGGCGACCTGTCTTTAGTGATAGAGACCTGTTTTTTTATCTCAATCTCTAGAAACCAGAATATGGTCTTTCCTTATCTCCTATGAAGATCCTCCTTTTTATATTTGAATTAAATTAAAAATATATATTAAATTAAAATATTTATAAGTTATGTATTGACCATTTTACTTTTGATAATTTTGATTTAACAAATGTTTACTACTAGGAGGGGAGGTTTGTGCTTAGTTTTTTAGATCTTAGATAGTGAAAGTGTGAGTTATCCAAACATCATCATTTTTATGTCATTCATCAAACCTTAGAGAGTTAATTTATCTAAATTTTATAACACCACACTCAAAATTACACAATCTCCCCTATCATTAGTTGTGCATAGTTAATTAGAAGAATAATTAAACTAAAATATAATAATCAAATAACAGTCTAATATCTGATAATATTTTAGTCGATTTTGAATGCCTTCATCACCTTCGCAATACTAGATTAGGGACAGGGTCTTTCGTAGTGAAGCTTGACATTAACAAAGCCTATGACCACGTCAAATGGGTTTTTTTAGAGAAAATAATGGTAAGTTTGGGTTTCAATTCAGGTTGGATAAATAAAGTCCTTAATTGTGTTTCATCGGCTACTTACTAATTCCTAATTAATGGAGAGCCTCGAGGCAATGTCTTCCCTTCTAAAGGCCTGTGGCAGGGCTGTCCTTTGTCTCCCTACCTTTTATTTTTTGTTCCGAGGGCTTGAATGCACTTATTAACAATGAGGTTTCGGAAGGTAATATCCATGGCTTAAGGATTGCCAGTCGTGCACCTCTAGTCTCTCATTTGTTTTTCGTCGATGATGGTCTCATCTTCATTCGCGCTTCAATGAATGAAGCTTTTATCCTAAAATCCATCTTGCAAAAATATGAGCAAGCTTTTGGCTAGTTGGTTAATCTTTCCAAATCGGTTGCTACTTTCAGTCCATATGTTTTATTCAATCAGAGATCCAGTATCTTGCATATGCTTCAAATGAGTTCAGTCTCCTACTATAGCTCATATGTAACACCCTCCACAAGACTTCCGACGAAACGGAGAATCCAGATGAAGGATGCTACTTTTCTTATCTAAAATTCGTTTAAACCGTTTACAAAATGTTAGAGTTTAGTCTATTTGAAAAAAAAAAATTATTATTATTCAAAAACCTTATTATTTTTATTTTAACGAAAATCCGACAGAGTTTTCTCTGTTTTTCTGAAATCCAAAATTTACAAAAACCTACAGATTTCAAAAACAACATTTCTAAAATACATATATATTCTCATCTTTCATTTCAAACCTCTCGTCCGACTTTAAAATCACTTCACCACACAAACAATTACAAACACAATAGTTAATAACATTCAGTTTAATCACAATAAAACACTAAGTCAAGATAATTAGCTATTCGTTTACAAATTTCTTTACAAGCCAAATACTTTTTCTTTAATGAATATATATTATCGTTTTCAAAATTCTAACTGCTCAATATACATATACATACATTTCCCTATATTAACATCACTATACAACACCAAAAGAATAATTATTGGATGCATAAGAAGACTGACTTGCAGGAAGCGTGGCAACTATCTTCTTGATTGACTTTATCTACACTGCTCAAACCTTAACCTGGGCATGAAAAATCAAACGCACTAAGTATCTTTCTACTTAGTGCTGTACAACTTTAACGATCACAAAACTTTATTTTATCATAATATAAATTTACAGTTTCGACATTTTTTCCAATTTCAGAATTTAGTAAAATAACAAATAAATAACTAATGAAATTTTAAAAATCACTTTTAATGACCATTTTAAAACTTTATATCCAAGAATTTCATCAAGTAATTCAATTTACTAACAACTATGCATTACAAAATACATAAAAATCATTTCTTTCCATCTATCCACACGATTTTCAACATATATTAATATTTCTCAAAATTACAAGTCGTAAGTTAATATTTCCATAATTTTTCAATACTTTTACAAATAAATGGCAAAGAACCTAAATTACAATTTTAAAAAAATTGTTGTTCGACATATCAATCTGATTTTTCTCTAAAAATTTTATAACAAATGTCAACGAAGGCTCTTTACTAACAATTTCACATATCCAATGCATTAAGAATCATTCAATAAAACGGCTTCATTTAATACTTTTCACACATAACAACATGATTTCATTTAATAGTTTTCAAATATAATAACACAATTTTATTTAAAAGATTTTCAGCGCCCTTTGTAAACACTAACACGATACCATGGACCAGATTCGGGTCTCCTGGCATCAGTCACTCGGTGGCTACCTACCGGGTCACATATCATAATCACATACCACAATTGGTTTCGACTTCAGGATCGCACACCCGGTGTTTCTCGTAATCCATCTGTTGAATCCTGTGTATCAGTGTAACGACGTAGTACTGCTAATATCACTCTATTGGCTAGCCAACTACCAGTTCCCATTAACCAATGTTTAAGTTTACTCGGGTCCTTAATATTTTTCAATAATTACATAATTATCGAATCAAACAAAATTTTTAATCGCGTAAATTTTTAATTACATATTTTTATGCACTTTTCGAATTTGTTCAAAAAATCAATCTTTGCTAATTCCAATGACCATTTTACCCCTCGTTTTAGCATCAACTTGTAACAACACTATTCTTTTTCTTTTCTTATACATATTCGGACAAGGGGTAAAATTTGTAAGCTTTTTCTTTCAAATTATAAATTCAACATTTATTTCATTCAAACATCAAGAAATCAACATATAATTGAAAGCAAAATGACAAAACTACCCTTGGATAACAAACTAACATGAAATCAGCATAAACATGTGATTTTTGAAAACTTTCATTTTCATACATCAATTTACCATATAAATCTTTCGAACATCATTGAATTAACACTTAAATAGGTTTGAAATGACAAAGATATCCCTTGGTTTCTTTCTGGGGTATATTTTTGCCAAAGCCCTTTATTTTCAAAAATTTCATTTTCAACTTATTTTCTATTCCAAACATTTTTCAAAACGCACACACATAACATAAAACCAACATTCAAATACTTTCTACATCAATTTAATTAAATTCATTGAAATTCAAAAACTCATAAATACTAAACTTTACTAATAAAATTAGATTTTCAGAAGGGAGTGTACACCAATATTTTTGGGCAATAATTTCAACTTCTCAACACCTTCAATTTGAGCTCCTCTTTACTTTTTTTTCTATCACCTCGCTCCCAACCCATGCCTAAGGTTTTCAAAAAAACATTTATCATTGTCAAAATCAAATTCATCGCTTTAAGACATTAAATCCTCAAATTGAATATAATCTAACACCTAGAATACCAATTAATCACTTAATTTCAATTTAATGATTTTTCCAACTGAAAATCTCGCAACCATTTCTTTTATTTTCTTTTGTAACAAAATACTCAAATATGTCCTAAATATCACTAAAACACATCAAAAGGATAGGATACCCAATTTACATCCAATCTTGACCTTATCCACATTAACACTCAAAGTTTTTTTTTTCTTTCATTCATTTGATTCCAAATCAACTCAAATTCATTCCAAAACTCCTACAACTCATTCAAACACTAAAAATCACTTCAATACTTACAAGAACATAAATGGTCCACATACTAATATAATTTCTCATCCACTTATCCACTTGCATTTTCATTTCAAAAATCATCACTAATCAACATAAATAATCACATAACATTATCTAAGCATCAACTTAATTCCATCACATCCATTTTTTTTCAATTTGACCGCTCACTAGTACATAACTTCACTACATTACCCATTTCATTCAAGTTCCATAATCACATCCAATTAACTCCAACTTTATTTTCCTTCCATAAACTCAATTCCATGCTATTCAAAACCACATAAAACATCATCAAGACAATTTTAATCATTTAAAATTCAACATAACACAGAAAATTCCTACACTAACTAAATTCCCCACCAAACTTTCCAATCTATTCTCTCTCTTTTTTTTTTTTTTCAATTTCTTCACACAAACCAACTCAAATTCACTTAAATTATCACATAAATTCATCAAATATAAAAAAGTTACAAAATCACCAACTCACACCCCTTGGCCGAACACACACACACACACACAATCTTCATCCATTATTTTTCATTTCCAACAACATCAATCCCACTCAAAATGCTTCACAACTCATTCAACATCGAAAAATCAATTCAAACACATTTAATTCCACAAATCACCAAAAACCCATAAACTTTAACTTACCAAAACCTTTGACCAATATGTGCTTCACATCCCTTTGCCACTTCTAGTCAAGCAAAAATTTCATCCATAAATCACCATATCATCAATCCATAAAAATTCATAAAAATATCATCAAATAATATCAAAATAAGTTCAATTTTTCTTACCCAATCTCTTCCAACTCTTCTTGATTCTCTAAGGATGGAAACAAAAGGAGGAAAATGATTAAACCCCTTGACTTGGCCTTCTCTTCCTTTTATCCTTCTTCGTCTTTCTTTCTTCTCTTTCTCTCTCGATGTTTCCTCTCATCTCATAGCTTTTCTCTCTTTTTCTTTTTTCTGATTAGTTTCTGCTCTCTTCATCGACTCCCTTTCTTATTTCCATCTCACTTCATGCTTTTTATTTATATAATACTCTCCAAATGACAATTTTGCCCTTAAAACTCACAAAAATCACAAAAATGTCATCAATAAATTTGTGACAAGTGTCCTCATACTTATCTACAATGCCACGTGTCACTCATCCATTGGTTGATTTTTCCATGCTTATCTCTTCCTTTATTTTTTTAATTTCTGACTTTTTCAGAACGTTTGATTTCGGCTTTTCCAGGACTTTTTAGGAATCCTTTCAAAATTTACGACGGCCTATATTTGAACTTTCTACATACTCCTAGTAACTTCAGTTACCCTTAAATGTTATTCCATACCCTTTTTCGGTTCTCCGCTTTTCACCAAATTGCTCTTGACAATTTTCGAATTAACTCCGATTTGATCCAAATCTCCTTCAGAAGTGCCGTTTGAGTTTCTAAAATACTTTTTGAGTATTTTAGTATTCATTTGACACTTTTTGAAATTTTTCGAAAATCCGTCTGAATTTCTAGTCGGACCTAGAAACTGCTCCATTTTACCTCAAACTGACTTGTTTTTTATCCGTTTCAATTTTCTTTAATTCCAATATAATTTTTTGAAACTTTTAATATATGAGGCTCATTTTTCAAAAATTACTATCTATTTGGACAGTTTTCGTCTGAAAATACTATTCACCTGAAAATACTAATAATCAAAAATTTTATTTTCAACGATTTTTGAGATCCAATTCTCAAAATCACTATTCACTCATCACCATTTATTCTAAAATACTATTTATCCGGATATAGAGTAAATTTACGATGTTACATCATACCTGGGCCTTTCAGCTTCCAATGCAAGAAACAAAAGACAACTTTTTGCTCGAATTAAAGATAAAGTGTGGCACAAGCTTTAGGGCTAGAAACATCATTTATTTTCTGAAGGTGGGTGTGAGGTACTGCTTAAAGCAGTGGTCCAAGCAATCCCAACCTTTGCTATGAGTTGTTTTCGGCTTCCTCGTTCCCTTTGTAGAGAGATTCAACATCTAATCGCTAATTTTTGGTAAGGTGGGTTCGAAAACTCTAAAAATATGCATTGGTTAGATAATAAAAGCATATATATATATATATATATATATATATATATATATAAACACACACATAATCCTAGTGAGGCAGGACTACATAAACCCATCAACTTGGTTATTGACACTTTGCATTTTCATCTTTAGTTAGTTTTATGGAGGTAGGCATGGGTGTATCACATTGTTTACCATTCTCAAGATAAAATTGATAAAATTTCTTAATTAGTTCTCTAGCATATTTAGTTTGAGAAATAAAGATTTCATTATCTAACTACTTAATTTGCAAACCAAGAAAGAAACTAGCTCACCACCCATACTCATTTCAAACTCTTTGGATATTACACTTATAAATTCATTGACTTTCTCTTTGTTAGTATAGCAAAAAAACAATATCACTAGCAGTGTTCTAAAACTCGCTACTCACTCCTCGATTGGTGAGGCAAAGAGTATCAAATACTTGATTACTCAACGAATAATTGGTCACAACCAAAGATTAGTGTTCTAACTTTTCAAAAACTACAAAACCAACAACACATTAAAAACTACTTCATCCTCAAATCCAATTAACGAAATTTTTCTCATACACCTACTAAAGTAAATATAGAAATGCAAAAGAAATAGTAAAATGAACTTACACATATTGTTGGCAAAGTGCCAAGAAGCAAGTCCAATGAGAGAAGCAAGAGAAGCAAGCCCTCGACAAGCAGGATAGAAGCGAGCAATAAAACCATACAAAAGCAAGAGAACAAAAAAAAATGTGTTAAAAGCAAAAATAATTAAAAATAATGTAACAAATAACAACAAACTTACAGTGACGATGATGACAATGGCGATAGCAACAACGACGACAACAGATGGAAGCAAACTGGTAAGCAAGAGAAGAAGAAAGTTGAGATGAAGATTAAGAAGGGTTTGAAGAAAGGTGAAGAATCAAGAAGCTATACTTGTGTCAATCTTAACGAAGAGAGTTTGATTAATATTACCTCGTTGGTAGTCCTTACTTAACAAATATTTGGCTATACCATATATGTGGTACCTGTTTCAAACTATACAATGTCTTATTGAGCTTGTAAATGTAATCAAGACATTTGTCATCAATGGATCCTTTGGGCTACTCCACATACACCTTTTCTTGAAGATAGCCATTCAATAAGATGCTTTTGACATCTATTTGATAGATTTTATACCTATAAAAACAAGCAACAACCAAGAATAAACGTATACACTCAAGTCTAGTGAGCAAAAGTTTCATCAAAATGAATCCCCTCCATTTGAGTGAATCCTTGAAGAACCAATCTATCTTTGTTTCGTACTACATTTCTTACTCATCAATCTTGTAATTCAAAAAAAAAAAAAAAAGGGAAAACCATTTGGTTACAATCATATTGATATCTTTTGGTTTTGGGACCAAATTCTAAACCCTATTCCATATAAATTGGTTGAGTTATATTGCCACAATCCATGATTCACCCATCAATGCTTATTTAACCTTTTTTGGTTTAAGTTGAGAAGAATAGCATGCATGAATCACATAATTATTTAAATATCGCTTTGTTTTAACCTAAAATTTTCAGCCATATCATTGTCATTATGGTTTTTTCTTACCTAAAAGCAACTATTGTTTAACTATAATAGGCTATTGGTGAAGCACAAGAAGCTATTAGAGTTCTTGGAATTCCCTGTTAACTTATGGATTGTAGTAATGTTTGAGGTGGCTTAGGAGTATTTGGAGATTAACTCCTCCTTTTTTTCCTCCATCTTCTTCCTTTACATCTCATCTTCCTTGATAGAATTATCAATGTCGAGCATTTTGAGTTTTTCAATTAAATCATCAATCACATTAACATCATTAGATTTAATCGATGGCATTGCACCATCATCATGTTCAAAATTATTAACAATAATATTAGTAGATTTCATAACTATTTGAGTTTTCAAATTAAATACTTGAAAAAAATGGCTGTTGAGAAAATATATAACCTAGAAACATACATTTGTTGAGTTTAGCATTAAAGTTACCTAAGCTATTACAATCATTAAAGATGTAGCACTTTGCTCCAAAAACATGAAAGTAATTTACATTGGGCTTTCTACCTTTCCATAGCTATAAAACTTTTGTTTGGTTAGACATGATTTCTAATGCAACAACTCATGTTAATTGCTTCAGTCCAAAACTCTTTTGACATGTTTCTTCCCAGTATTATGACACGTACGATCTCTTGAGGAACACTATTCTTCCTTTCAAAAATCCCTTTTTGTTGGGGTGTTCTTGGCAAAGAAAATTCATGAGGAATGCCATTATCTAAGCAAAATAAACTAAACAATTTGTTTAGGAACTCTCTTCCACGAACACTTTGAATAGACCTTATTCTAAGTCCTTTTTGGATTTGAGTGCACAACTTCCTTAACTTCTTGAATAGTGAGTGCACAAATTTTTCCATAAGAAAATAAACATAGTGAATCTAGAAAAATCATCAACAATCATTAAGATATATCATTTACCATCCATATTTTTCATGCTTACGATCCTATTATTAACTCCATGTGAAGCAAGTTAAGCACAAGCATTGACACATTGCTTTTAACCTTCTTGTGCTCACTTTTTGTTTGCTTTCCAAAATGACAAGGTCTGCAAACACCTTCCATTTTCTTACCCAAAGCAGGTAGACCATGATTGATTTGAGTGTTTTCCAAGTTCTTTAAACCTTTAACATTCAAGTGGCTGAATTTTTTATGCCATAACTCAAATTGATCATTGTTAGTAAGATTACATCTAACAAAAGATACTTTAACATGATAGCAATTATTGGATGAATGAAGTGAAAGACCCTAGCAAATACAATAACTAACCTAGAGGTGGGCAAATAGTTTGTTTAAAAGATTCTTTTATCCTTTTTTTCTTATGTACATATGAAAATCAAAAAATAAAATAAAAGAGTAGAGAAAAGAGAAAAGCATGCACAATAGTTTTTATATTGAAAACCCGATAAGATGAAAACCACAGGACTAAAACTCTCTCTAGCCAATTTCAAATGAAACTATTATTATATAGATTACAAATTTCTTTTACAATACCTTTCACAACTCTCCATGAACTTAAAATGAAAACATCGTTTGTCAATTTGAACTTACCTTCTTACCTTACACACAAGTCTGATGAATCCTCCCCACTTCTACTCTATAAGAGGTAAGGCCATATGTTGATTACCAATCAAGGTTGATACACACATACAAATGATGTATGCAAATCAAATAGAATTAATGTTTGACCAAGATACTCTACATTAGCCTAGATGCAATGAAAGCTCTTATGAATAACTTAGACTTAAGAACAAAGAATATCTCATGTAAAATTCTCTCATAAAATCAAATAATCAAAATGTGAGCTGCGGTTTCTTATGAGATAAAGATAACTATTTATAGTATAGAGATCTAGATTTAAAACTAACTAAGAAAACTCTTCCAACTGAAACTTATTTGAAGTAAAAATGAAAACTAAATATGTCTGAAGCCATTCTCTGAAAAACCCTTCCAACTAAAACTTCTTATTCTTGAAAGTCATTCTCTAAGTAAATAAATATATAAAAATGTTTGAAGTAAGGGAGTCTTGACTAGTATTAATATTAACAATAACTTGGCACAATCTTCAACAACAATTCAACAACTTGTTAGACTAATTTCCAGCACATACAATTACTCACAAGAAACATATGTAAGTATACATAGTTTACAATTAATATAATGATAAGTAGAATATTGTTCTTGCGAGGATTATCCAAATTACTTATATTAATTAATAAATGGATCAAGACTATACTTTATCCAAACTACCAAAACAATAAATTTTTAAAATTATATTAAAAAAATAAAATAAAGGAAAAAAATTAAATTAATTCACAACTAATGGATATTAGATTTTAGAGTTACAACTTCACCTTACCAATTCACTCCACCTATATTTCAATTGTTAATAATTTATTCTCATTATACGATTGATCAAGCATTTCTAAATTATCTACAAGCCTATTCTAAATGGTCAAGTGGACTTACGTAAATCACTTTACGGACTTTATTCTTGTGATAATCAGTTAACTTAGGCACATTAAGCATCAACCTCATGACCACACTAACCACATAGGCATATTCCTATTCCATGCAATTTATGTTATCCTATTTAGGTCTAAACATATGAATACAATTTTCATGTGCATTTACGGTTACCAAATCAATTGAGTGGCCGATTAATTCAAAAGCATTACACACAAAATGGAATAGAACATATAATAATAATAATTCAATTAAAACAATATTAATATGGCGAGTTTCACAATTTTCGGGTTATTATCACCCTAGATCAAAGATCTAGTTTATCATTGTCAATTTACAAAATAATATTCTCAAGAAATAATCAAACAACATCAATTAAAATAGTAAAGTTGAAGGTAAAAGAAATCCTCAAAAAGTAGAGTGATTACGCTCGTTCCAATGGCCAAATTCTGCTCATCTAATTCGTATCTCCTCTTCTTCTATGATTTGGTCATTGATTTTTGAATCAATGACATAACAAGACTTCAATATCATATGTCTCTTATAAATATGGTGAATTTCAACTCAATATATACCAATTTGGTCTCTAAATTTTGGAAGTGAAAATGTTAGGAAATGACACCAACACTACCATTTGTTGTTGCGTTGTTACTAAACTATTTGATTGAGTTATCAATACCATCTAAATATGTGAACTACCAAAAACACCCATATTAAAACACATTTTATCAGACATTTTCTCTCATTTTTTTTTTTCACTTTTTTCTTTTCTGATATAGTTTCATTATGGAAGAACAAAGGAAACTAAATAACAAGGAATGAAACGAAAAGGAAAACAAACAGCTTAAGATCAATTCACCACTTACAGTTATAGAAACTAGGAATGGAAACGGGGAGGGTTCGGTAGATTTGCCAATATCTATACTTGAACTTGTTAGGAATTTTTATACCCATACCCTACCTAAACCCACTAAGATTCCGACGGGTTTGGCTATAGGTATATACCCATGGGTATGAGTGGACTCGTCGATACACCCATACCCGCCTAAAGGAAAAATAAAATGGATGAAATTTCATAACATTTCCAAAATCAACAGCACCAACAATCTCTATTTTTCTTTACTTGTGTATTTTGCATGAGCAACAATTTGGGAGTTAATAGAGATCTGAATTTGGATTTCCAGAGACAATCTAAAACCATAACAAGAGCGGCAATTAAATTGTATATATCAGAGAAAACATAACAAAAATAAAAATAAAAATAAAAAACCCAATTGTTAACAAGCTCAAAATTGACAAAAAAAAAAAAAAAAACCCATAACAATTCAAAAGAATCTCGCTGCAAAATATTAAAACAGATGACAGCAGCAACCAAAACTCACCATTGCACCAGCACCACTCTGTTATTCCGAGTAATTGTTCACATAATCTAACAATGAAGTCAATTCCTCACCAAGGAATTTAATATATACAAATTTTAAAATATAAATAGATACCTTTCAACCACTCAAAACAATCTCTCATGGAGCAGAACAACAACAAAAACTCACAAGAAGCAAAATATAAATGGATATATGTTTGAATATGAAAAAAATAAAAAACCTTTTTCACTTGGATTAGGAAATCATAAAATAATTAAAATAGAAAATTTCCAAATTTATGGAAAACTAATAAATTGAGTTATTATCATAAGCTAAAAGGTCTTTTCTAAACAAAATCAACAAAACAAATGGCATTGAAAATAGTCTGTCAAGTGAATTTGCCAATACAACACATTACACAACCATATCCACGGAACAACACATTCAAAGTGAGGTATTACCTTAATACAACACATTCACTACTATCTAACATAATCATAACCATGAAACAAATCACACAACCTGAAATCGCAATTTTATTTTCTAGGAAAATATAAACCATCTAATACGACATACTAGATATAACTATCTTCTTCAGTCGCTTTCCCTCAAGCTTCTCTTCCAATTGTTCCTCCTTCAATTTAAGTTCTGACTTTCCAGGAAGAGAGATTTAGACATCAACCTGAGGACATCAGATATGACACGCTTCTGCTGCAAAATAAACAGCATGACCGGGATATAAGCAAGTGCAATACCTAGAACAGCAGGCGCTATCGTCTGCTCACCAAAGATGATAAACAAAGTTGTGCAAAAGACTACCATCATTCCTATTATTGATGCAAGAAGGGTACAAAGTCCAAAAAGCAACATTGGGGGCAGGAACCAGAGAAAATCTTCCTCCGCATATGGTGCAGTAAGAATAGACAAGAATGTTAGTATTGAGCAAGCCGATGATACGAGGGTTATTGTATCAGATATTGCAAAAATTATGAAGACAGCTTTTTTAATGAAATTCGGAGCCCCTGTATTGTTGTTGAGGCCGCCTGGTACTGTGAAAGCTGCCGCAAAAACGACAGTGGCAATAAGTGTTGCCACAAGCATGCATGATTCTCCAATTGTATTCATCCATTCCTCTCCTTCTTTCATTAATTTTTCGTGACGTTCTGTAAATAAAGTGCGGGGTGTTCTCCCCTTAAGATTTTTGGCCTCAGCATAATTTGAAGGATCAAGCTTACGCACTTCCTGCAATAATGTTATCAATAATACTGTAAAATTAATTGCAGAAAGAAGAAGATATTAATTTCAGTGAGCTTCCGGAGATTATGAAATGATCAGCTGAAACCACCACAACACAACTTTCGCTGCATCTGGAGAGCTGCTCCTGATACAACATCGAGCCGATTTCCATCAGCTGGTAACTCTGCAGCCAAATGCAAAATATTGTTCTCCTTTTCTCCAACTACCGATGAAACTATAGCATTTTTGATGGAAGGTATCTTATATATGAGTTTAAAGATGTTTTCCTGACGATAAGAAACAGCAGTATGGAAAATGCTATAGTTTTTCTGATTTAGTTTGAATATCAAATCAGGGCGTTTACTAAAAATAATAGATAGAAAGTCAATATTCCCTTCTTTTGCAGCATCAAATATTAGTCTCCGAGGATTTTCAATTAGCTCTGAAATTTTGTCGTAATCCAGCTGCTTTACTACCTCATCCCAAAGGAATTGGACTAGTTCAAGAGCTTTTGGGTGCATTCCTTTGTTTTGCATTTTGTTGGTTCCTGAATCTGCAACGAGTTTTGTTTAAACCAACTATAATTAGTTTTCAATTACAGAAAATTTGTCAAAAGCTGATATATAATTGCAAAACATTTTATACAGTTATAAGCTCTACAGAAAATTTCAGTTGTAGCTTGTATATTTCATAAATTAAGCCAAATCAATCATTTGAAATTAATTTTAGGCCAAACTGTCAAAATGAAGTTCATTGCAAAAACTAACCATTTATTCATTCTTAATTGGTTTTCTTAACGAACTAAAGAGTTCAAGCAAGTCAATACGTATACATTCAATCAATGCAATATAATATTTATACCACACTAGGTATATGACATTAAAATGCCTACATTAATAGTTTGCATCTTCAAGATTGCTAAGAGCCCTATGCCCTTATTGAACTTCTCTATATTAATTATACAAAATGACAAAGAACGCACCCTATTTGTAAGACTGCACGAACCCTTTTATATATGCCAAATGGAACATGTAAATTATAGATTATTAGATGTCAAAGCCAGAACAATAACAGAAGCAATCATGGCAAAACTCAAAAGGTTCGGAGATCTGAAAACAGGACTAACGCTGGTAGTAATATCTCTTCAAAAGTCCTTGCTTTGGCTTGTCAAAGTCATGAGATGTCAGAGGCTTTCGAGCCAAGGCATGCAAGGCAGTTTCCCCAATTTCTTCACATCCATATGGTTGTGCACGGGAGACCGCTAACGTTGGGAATATTTTTACCATGTCAAGTGCAAGGGTAGCACAACAAATAAGCCTCTGGTAAAGTTAAGACGAAGTTAATAAATTCATGATTTGAAACCAATTGATTTGAGTTATTACAATTAATAAAATCCAATTAATTTTGAAGCCAAACAATACAACAAGAACAGATTTTACACTGTATGCGTATCTGTTGATGGTTAAACGCTGGAGTCTTGTTTCAATTACCAATCATAAGGCAACCCAGTTCTAGCGAATTACATGAAATTAAATGACAAAGAAAGCTGTTTACGGTCTCTCACATTGAAATTATATGACATTTGCGTTAGTGTTCATTTTGACATAAACCAGAGATGGGGGTTTGAACCCCTTCTCCCTCTGGTTCAAGCCTCTATCCTTGGGTAGAGATAGAGGCTTGTTTGAAACCTCCATCTTTGCTAAAATGGAGGCCTGAAAACTTTCGATCTCTATCAGCAAGATGGACATTCAAGATGAAGGACAAAATCCAATCTGGATCGCTCCCCCTTTTTTCAATTTTCTTTTTTAAAAATCGTGTGACCTTTTGAAAAATGTTTGTCTTTTTTATTACACTCTTTTTTAATTGACTTATTAAAAACATCCCCACCGTCCACTAATCGATGGTGGAGATTTAGTTTTGTTTTTAAAAATATTTTCATTTTATATTAGTTTAATTTAATATTATTTTTGTAATTTATTAGATGTAAGGTATATTGGATTTTTTCCTGTAGACTCTAGTCAATAGATAAAACTAAAATGAAATGTTGGCTTCATTTATAAACGGCTAAACCTCATGCAGTTAATGTGTTATTTGCTGTATACAACTTGCATATCATATATATATATATATATATATATATATCATTTCCTATTGGTTCCAGGGTAAATGACAAAAACTTCCTAGATATAAACGAAGCCCCCAACCCCTCACAGAAATATTTGTCAACATCCTTATGAAACAGAAACTAAAAGAGATTATGCTTACCATACAAATCTTTGTCTACGAGTGTGACAAACAATTCAATGCCATCCTCCTCCGTTAAATTTTCCCTGGTAACTTGATAAAGATACCTTACCATCTTCTCATGGTCTAGAAAAGCGGCCACAAGAATTGGTAACATGTCACCTCCAGTACGGATCATTGCTAAGTCCTTATTCTTTGCCAACATCAACTCAGCAAGTTTTGTATCTCCCGTCATTGCAACAATAGAAAAAGCTGTAATATCCTCTTTATTTTTCCTTTCTAAATCATCTTCTTCCATATATTTTCTCACCAGTTCCTTCAGAAAATCATTTTTCCCTGCTTTTGCTGCGACATGGAGAACAGTGTCTCCTACGTCTGAGAGTTCAGCTCGAACATCGCTAGGATGTTTCTTAAAAATTTCTTCAGCTTTGCTCCAATCACCTTCTAGTGCAGCTACATATAAATCCTCGCATCGTTTTCTAGTTTCCTCATCTATCGAGCCAAAATAAGCTCAAGTTTATACATATAATTAACATAAACGCAAGTTTATATTTTTTAGTGAATGCATGCCTGACATATACAAGCAATATGTCTGTGATAATATAACAAAAATTTTTATCATGCAAACTCCTATGTGAAATTAAATAAAATTTATTGAATTTTAATATAATTTTTTTTATTTAAATGATAAGGACAACAAAATAGATTAATAAAATAAAATTAAAAGTTTTAGTCATAGGAATGATTTTTTCCGACTTTATTAAAAATAAAGTCTTAAAAAAATAAGAAAAACTATTAGAAAAAATCGCATCTATTTATAAACATACCAATAAAAAGGTGTGAATTTTGAAATTAATATTATAAAAATTGATTTTTGTTAACACCCTCTTTTGTTCATGAACCTATGGACGTTTAATTTTTTTTTTTTTAAAAAAAAAACCCTCCGTTCTTTAATTTCAAAAACAACGTTAATAGCAGAAACCCTACCACTATGGATATTCTTTTAAAACTGATGTGAAGATTTATGCAAATTTTTTAACACAGCAATACATAATTATAAGCAAATCAATACCAACCTGAATGCCATCATCATCGCTTTATTTATCGACAGTTGTCTAAACCTGCAACAACGTACTTCATCTTGTTAGAGCTAAAATAATTACAAACTGGCTGTGCGACTTAAAATGAGGTTTCTAAACGCTGTACCTTTATATGTTGTATGCCAAATGCAATCCCCATATCCAAAATGAAAGGCCTGAAGCAGAATCAAAGGCAAAGGATGTTATTAGACAAGGGAAGTAAACATATTGTACGAATTATATTATATTAATCATGTTTATTTGATAATTATATAAAGCAATGTTTAATGGACATTTATAATGATGCAGGAGCACAACTATATCTAACTCATTAGCTAGCACCAATTTTTCCACCTAGTTAAATTTAAATTTGAATTGTCTATATATATACATATATATAGATACATACATATATATATCCTATTAATTATCAAATCATCTTATGATTTATAAAATCTCAGTGACTCACATACTACATCATTTGAACAAAATATATTGGAAGCATAGTATTACTCTTTTATATATATATATACATATATAGAGAGAGAGAGAGTGAAATTTTGAAGTTTTCCTATCAAAGTCTAGCGTAGAAGCACAAATTGAACCACTTGCACACCAGAGCAGCAATATTAATTGCATATCACCTCAACAAAGTTTCAGCTTTAGCAGCTATTATACTTGTTGACATTTAATTTTGGTCAACTCGGTTCTTTAAACCCAATACCTGCGAAATAACAACCAACAGACGAAACAAGTATGACAAAGACCAAAACAAATAGAACACAAGGATTTTTACGTGGTTCGGCAAAGTAATTGCCTACGTCCATGACTGTCACCCTTATTCTCTCAAAGTAACAGTATATATTTCTTCGTTGTTTTTTACAATGAGTTTGATCTCCTATTTATAGAGGAGATACTACAGTTTGAATATGTTTAAGAATCTTATAAATAAGGTAAAAAATAGTATATATTAATTAAGATAATATTTTTCAAGATTATCTTCATCATATATGCCACAATTGTCAAGAATGTCGTGATTTGATTTGCATGAAGATAGACAAGTTGACTCCTTTCCTGAATTAAGCTGATTCGGCTTTTTAGAAGGTCAACTGGTCAAACTTAACGAGCACCTTGAGCGAACAAACTACTTCAAGCGACTAGATATTGTACCTAGCGAGCAGTTGAGAAAACCTTCTGATCGCTCTGATGGCCTTTGAAGAATACTATCGAGCAGTTCTTGACCACGATCAGATTGACTTAGCGATCACAACTCGTGATCAGGCCGCCACGCGATCAAACATGTGTTCAAATGATACGATTAATTACTCGGTAATTAAAACGATAAGCTATATGATTAGATGTGCTCGGGTTCACAGGTTAAGAAACGACCACATATTCCCTCATTTGACCTTTGACTAATTGACCAGTCTCTTGGGCTTCTTCTCATAAAATAACATACCGGGCTCATCCTTGGGCATTTTTTAGCCCATTTTCTATGATCATGAAAATGTCCATAATAGTGGCCCCCTTACTTTCAGTACATTCCTTGTACTAGAAGCAACGAGCTCATCCTCGAGGTAATTTTGGTGGGATCCGTTATGTTGCGATTTCAAATATTGACTTATCTCGTGACACGTGGCACTTCCTTAGGCGTCAATTTACCGCATGTCCCATGTCGTGTGTTATTAATACGCATTTAATGCACGTCTCCTCACTGGTTGCGCATAACAACAAAATCGCGGGTTTCGCGCTGCACCGCTAGATTAATGACAGTTACACAACTGTTTTTGATTTGATGGCTAGGGCTTCAAGATGACAGCAATATATAAACCTTTAGTCGCTTTATTTTCTGCTTTTATCGGTCACTTTCAAAAATAGACGTCTCTTTGTCTTCAACTTTCTCTCGTCCGCCATCGCTGTTCTGCATCAACTTCTTCTTCGTCATCAACATCCATCATACTTAAGGTAAACTTCTATGATTCTTCACAACTTTTTTAGTTACGATTTTTGCTTGCATCACTGGATTACATATATGAATTTGTTCTTATGCTTGCAAAGGTGTTCTGTAACTTCATTTACATTTTCATCATGATAAAACCTGAAGAACCTGAACAAGAACTTGTTTGATTGCATAAACCATATACATGTGTACCATTCCGTACCTGTATCCATCTAATACCTCAACTCTGGCTGAGTTAGGAATATATTGATATCTGATAGCTTCTGTAGCAAATTAGGTTTGCAAATAGGGTTTCCCTGCACTTGGTAGGCCCCTGTACGCACGACTTGATCTTTAGGAAAGTAGAAATAGTCTTAAACATTGAATTCTGGTCTACTGTTTACGACTTGACCCCTTCGTTACTTGTAGATATCTGGTTATAGTCGTCGCGACCATAAAGTGGGGGCTGTTAACGTGGATCTTAAGGAGGAACTTGACTAAGTCAGAAACACTGATAACGTAATCTTTCAGAGTGGTGAGGCTGTATCAGAACCTTCAGGGCACCATAATCTCCCTGCTCGGGCCCCTTTTTTTAGACACAAGTCTTCTGTTAGCCCCAGCGAGCTCGAATACATCGTTGAGGATTTTTCCTTGCCTTTTGGGTGTTAGGCAATGGAATTGAAAACCCACGATCATGCAGCCTATCCCCCAAAGGGATTCATTTCTATTAGCCGCCAACACATAGAAGCTAGCTTTAGATTTTCAGTTCACCCTTACTTGGTTGACCTTTCAAACGACCTTAAGCTTGCCTCATTTTAGCTCACTCCCAACTCCTATGCTCACTTTACTGTCCTTGCTTTAATTTTTCTTAAAAATAATCTTCCTCCACTAACACTGCAATGATTCAACATCTTTTTTTTTTTAAAAGCACCACGGACCCTAAATCAGACAAAAAATATGGGTTTTACTATACATCGGCTCGAAACTCTCCCTATAAAGTGAACCTTTCAAAGAGGATTGGCAAATCCAACGTAGGCGACTATAAGATGCGCTGGTTTTACGCGTCCTGTCTCTCTTTGACCAACCTTAAAAACTTTTCATTTCGCTCTTTCCCTGGTAAGTATGTCTTTATATTTCTGCTATGCACATACACTGCTCGTTATTAACGTTTGCTTTCGTGTAGACGTTGCCAAAAGTGAGATCGCGCTGATAAGTGAGGAGTTAGCTTTGTTGCAAAAATTTTTAGAGGTGAAAACTCTTCTAGACGACCAACTGCCATCTGAGCACCTCCTTCAATTACACGACCTTGCTCTTCCGACTCACCAAAAATTGCTCGACAAACGCTTTGACCTAGGGGCTCGCAAAGATAAAGAAATTTCTTCTGCTTTTGAGGCCTTTGGGAAGGAAGTACCGAGCTTACAAGAAAGCTAATCTTCAACAATGGTACGACTTCACTTCAAGTAATCCCTTCATGGAGAAGCTCCTCTTCCAATGAAAACTGATCAGGCTGGCGAGGGTTCTGATTCCCAGACGACCACAAAAGCTACCACAGGGTCAGCTAGTCAAAAGAATTCTACCACACCCTCTGCTTACGGTATGAAACATAAATCGATAGGGAAAAAACCCTTGAGCAAAGATGTTCCTAAGGAGCCGCTTGCACGATCAGCTCTTGCTGCAAATAGCTCGCCTGCTCCGCACCCTCAGAGCATTGATAAAGGCAAGAGGGTTGCAGAACCCCCCTAAAAAAGCAAAAAGACGTTGAGGAAAGAACCCATTGTCGAAAAACAGATCCATGACTTCGATGCAGGGGTATATTACAATGATCACTTGGATCGTGCACCCCAGTTCCTTGGTATAAAGAAATCGCCCTTTATAATGAAGATACGAAGGACGAGAAGCTGATTAACTATCTGGGTTTCCATGACCTGCTTATAAGTTTCCGTACTTATTACTGTCACTTCTATTGTTTTGTTGTCCTTTATCACTTTACTAACATCTCATTTCAAGCATCCATGACGTATATGAAGCTTCTCAGAGAAATTTCCAATTGGCCTGAGGAGAAAGCTACCATGGAGGCGGCCATAAATTCACTGAAGGACGAGAAGAATAAAATCCAGGGTGAAGCGAACTTATTTAAGTTGGAGGCCAAAAAGTCTTAGGAGGCCTATCCTGACTTGGAACAAAGTCATGAGAAATCCCTGAGACAAAGACTGAAGCTGCAAAATTCTATGAAGTATCAAAATAACACTATCACTTGGCAAGAGAAAGAGAGAGATGAGTTGAAGAAGAAGCTCCATAATGCTCAAGACTCGGAGAAAAAAATGAAAGGAGAAAAGAAGAAACTGAAAGAGGAGCTGGGCTCGCACAAGCATAAAGTTAACGAAGCTAAGAAGATTATTGAATCGATGCGGCAAGAGGTAATTTTAACCAAAGAAGAACTAGCCCGAGAACAGAGTCGTACTAAAGCCTTAGTCAGAGAAGCGGAAGAAAGAACGGGAAGTCTGTTCTTATACAATTTATGGCTTAAACAACCAGATGTGGACATCTCATTCTTTGGCTAGGAAGTTGTGGAAGAAGTTAAAATGTACGTAGCAAGGGCAGCTCGTGAGGCTACGCAAAAGGCTCAATTAGAAGCAAGTCTTCTAGCTTCCCAATTGGGCTCAGACCGTTCTGCTTCAAAGGTGCTCCCAAATCAGCTCAGGGGCCTTACTCCTATAGCATCGCACAACGGAACTTCTCAAGATCTGGTTCCCTCAGATGCAATAATATTGGCTCCCTCTTCTGATTGTGCTCCACCAACTCGTTCAAGACCTTCTTCAAGCTCCTCCTAGCCAATTATTATCGATGATGAAGGCAAAGCTTCAGCAGAGGCAATAGGCAAGCAGGATGTTCCTCCTAGCAACACTTAGAAAATTTTTAATTCTTTTAACTTTATTCGTAATATGAGTTTTTTATCTCGCTCACAAACTTTAGTAAATGCAATTTGCTTCTTTTATCTGTTTCCATATCCTCGTTCTTTGCTAATATTAAATGATGAGCAATTTTGATCATTAATCAGATCTGATTATAATAACATCTCTAAAACAAGTACCAATTACGTTGCAACGCCCATACTCCATATGATAATAAGATCACTTAGCCCTCCCAAGGTTTGTAAAAGTTCACATGCAATAAACACCCCTTCCAGAGCTTACTTGCTCATAGGTAGTATTGGTTCCTCCCAACATATTTTTATAAGTCCACAAGTCATAAGCATTCTTTCTAGAGCTTGGTCGCTCACAGGCTATGCTGGGACCTTTCAGGACGTTTTTATAAGTCCACAGACCATAAGCATTCCTTTCAGAGCTTGGTCGCTCATAAGCTATGCTGGGACCTTCTATGACGTTTTTATAAGTCCACAAGCCATAAACATTTCTTCCAGAGCTTAGTCACTCATAGGATATGCTGAGATCTTCTAGGACGTTTTTAGCTCATAGATAATGATTACACCTTTTAGAGCCCGACTACTCATAAATAGTAATCATATATTCTAGATCATTAACTTACAGGTAACAATTGCACCTTCCAGAGTCTACTCGCTCATAGGTAGCAAGTGAACCTTCCAAAGCATGTGTAGAAATGAAATATTGAGTTGTCGAACAAAACAATCTAAATTGATTTGCCAAGAGAATCTTTATTGATGGAATAGCTGCATTTATACATGTCAGATAAGATAAATAAATTAAACATAATATGGCCAAAGATTCTCGGCATTCCATGATCATGGGATTTCAAACCCATTCAGATTGGCTAGGTGATAAGCTCTGTTTTCCAGACTACCTTTTATAACATAAGGGCCTTCCCAGTTTGAACCAAGAATTCCATCATTGGCTTTCTGAGTAACAGGCAAAATGAGATGCAAGACCAAGTCACTAAGCTTGAAGCTTTGAACTCGAACTTTCTTATTATAAAACCTGGCGACTCTTTGTTGATAAATTGCAATTCTCATTCGAGCTTTATCTCTTGCTTCCTCAAGCAGATCCAAACTAGCCGCGAGCAGATGGTTGTTATCTTTCTGTCTGAACGTTGCTCTACGTTGAGTAGTGACCTCATACTCGGCTAGAATCATTGTTTCTGATCCATACACTATCGAGAAAGGAGTTTTCTCAGTAGTATTGCAAGCAATTGTTCCGTAGGCCCACAATACTTTCTGTAACTCATTAACCTAAGCTCATTTCTTGCTTCCAGCTTAGTCTTCAAGTTTTTCTTGATAATCTTGTTAATTGCTTCAACCTACCCATTTGCTTGAGGGTGGTCCACAGCTAAAAAGTTTTTCTTGATTCCAAGGTCTTTGCAAAACTTCTCAAACTACTCGTTACTGAACTAGGTTCCATTATCTGTCACGATCTACTGAGGAACTCCAAACCTGCAAATGATATGCTCCCAAACAAATTTCTAAACTTTTGTGCTGGATATTTCAGCAATCTCTTTAGCTTATGCCAATTTCATAAAATAATCCACCGCTACTATTGCATGCTTGTATCTTTTTCGAGCTGGTAGGAGTAGGCCGATCAAATCTATGCCCTAAATGGCAAAAGGCCATGGACTAACTATTTGCTGCAGGAAAACTAATGGGAGTCGTGGAACATTGGTGAACCTCTGACACTTATCACATCTCTTGACCATTTCGATCGCATCTTGCTTCATGGTTGGCCAATGGAATCCCTACCGAAGAACCTTCTAAGCCAAAGACAGTCCCCCTGCATGATTTGTATGCTAAAAGAACAATTAATGAAAACAAAAATTTGCAAAATAAACTAAAAGTATTTAAAAATATTTTCACACTCACTGCTTACTTTCCTATTCACTTCACTTTTGCTTCAGCAACCTCCTTTCTACCTCTACGATCTCATTTCTGCTCACTACACTACCTACACTAGCCATAAAGGAAATCTCGTTTCAGCTCGTGGATCTATCACCTCCACTTCACTCGAGCTACAACAGACTGTAACACTGCCAGTCCAGCTCAAGCTGCGAGCTCATACCCCAACTCTCCCAGTTCACGCTATGCGAGCTCGCTCAACTCACCCCTTTTTGTGAGCTGCTACATCTTTCTAGCTCAGCCCATTTCACAAGTATTGCCAACTCACCCTTTTAAGATTTTGCCTTAGCCTAGCTTGGACAGGCATTACTCAACTCGCTTCCTGTAAGCTCACACTTCAGGTCAACTCTACCAATGCTGAAGATGGGCTACGGGTATTCACCCAACTCACACCTAGCGAGCTTCTGCCCTAGCTAACATACACTAGCCTTGTTGTATTCCGACCTCAAAGCTCCACAAACATATATTCAGCAACATATCACCAACTCTCCATCTCAACCCAGATCGCAACCTCAACAAGTTCCACGACAAAACTTAATCATTCTAAATCACAAACAACTTCAGTCTAGCTTATTTCCCTAGCTACTCCACTTACTAACTTCTCCTTGATTTCTTTGCCTTATTTTCCCACCAGCTCACTGCTTTAATTCCAGATCTACATACAAAAATCTAGTTAGTTTCAAGTGAAACTCAGAGACTATTTTCGACAGCTTTCCACCAAAATAACACCATAAACAACCAATCTTACTTACCAGATCTAACTTGAACACTACCTAAGCCCGATCTTCACCTTTTTGGTGCTTGATCTCCTTCAAAAATGGTGGAATCCGGGCTTGGATCGCGACAGATTTGTCTCCCTTTGCTCTGTCGACAACTCTGTCTCTCTTTCTCTTGATTTTTCTCTCTTCACTCTCACTCTCTCTCTCTTTTCTCATGACAACTCACACCACACATACATATTTATAGGCATGGGTCAAACTCGTCATTTGCTCTTAAACTTCCTTAAAATTATGACTTTACCAATCTCTAGAGAATTCTTTACTTTTCCACTATGTCTTTATCTTTTATCTTTAATTACAATTTTGCCACTCTTTCAAAATATCTGGTATTTTCCTCGTATGTCCTTCAACTTTTATAATTTAAATTTATTTTCACTTCTTCTGAAAATTCTACAAATGTCAAATTTCACTACTAAATACTTAAAAATCTTTTATTATTTCAACAAAGTGGGTACATTATCATATTTCACCTTTCCGTACACATGTACGAAAATAACCTCGGGAAAGGGTATTACATAAGAAGTTCGAACACTCCAACTCCACTACCTAAAGATCCTACATCAAAAAAATATGATGCAGGAGCTTTCAATGATAACAGAAATCAACAATGTTTATGAATGATGCATGATCAAAAAACAACATGAACAATCATTTCCATCCTAAAAAGTATTAAGAGCCAAGAAGCCTTTGAAGCTAGTCCACACAGATATCTACAGATCGATGCAAACTCTAACACATGATCAAAATAGGTATTTCATCCTATTCATCGATGATTATACCAGAATGACATGGGTGTATTTTTTAAAAGAAAGATCGCAAGTTTTTGAGATCTTCAAAAAATTCAAAAGCTTTGTCGAGTAGCAAAACAATCAGTAATTAAAGACAATCAAAAGTGATCAAAGAAATTAATACACCTCTAGTCAATTCAACAAGTTCTGCGAAGAAGAAGGCATAGAGCATCAACTTACTATCAGATGTGCCCCAGAACATAATTGAGTATCTCAAAGAAAAGATAAAAGAGTGATGAAGAGGACAAGATCCATGCTGATGGAGAAGGGTTTACCTAAAACTTTCTAGGCAGAATCAGTGTACACAACTGTTTATCTACTCAATAAGTGTCTGACAAAAGTAGTTCAAGACAAGACACTAATAGAACCGAGAGTGGGAGAAAGCCCTCTGTAAAACATCTAAAAGTGTTCGAGTGCATCTACTACGTGTATGTCCTAGAGCAAAAAAGGAGTAAGTTGGACAAAAAGACCGACAAAGGCATCTTCTTAAGCTATAGCTATAACACCCCTCCCTCAATCCTCGGTGGTACAAGAATCGATGCGAGGGATATTACCTTTGTTACTGAAATTTCTCTTTTTAACTGTTTGCAAAATTCGTTTATTCTATTTTTTTTAATCGTTTTATTTTATGAAAAATTCAGCAGAGTTTTTCCTATTTTTCTGAAAACCCAAAAATCTAAAACCCACAAGAAAACATAACATTTTTAAAATATTCAATCTCTAACTTTCGTTCGGACCTCCAGTCTGATTTCAAATCACTCTACCACACAAACATAGATAATAAATAATTTTCCAATAAAAATCCACAATTATAAATGTTTTAATACCAATTCAATTTACACATTTTCGAAATGGTTTAAACATTATACAAATTCTCATTTACACAAATACACTTTAGAAAAATATACATAATGTCATGATGGTGCCCATGGCTTTACACACATATGATACAAAAATGATCATTACCCAAAAATTGATGAATGGATGTGACTTATGAACTTGCTACAGATCTATTATCTTCGGTCTTTATCTATCAAGTCCGACTCGACTACCTACGCGTGGTAAATTCAACTCGTTAAGTATTTCTATTTAGTGAATGTACACGTAAAATATTGAAACCCAACTCGTTTTTTGTAACGTCCCAAAATTTATGTCAATATGAATAGTTTTTGTTAAGTAAATAATTGAATTCGATAAGTTGAATTAAATTAGGAACGGAGCAAATTAGTGCGATATTAATATATTTCGTTTGTTATTTAGGGAATTTAATAAATTTCGAAGATATTTATCTTAGTAATAAATTTAATTAGAGATTTAATGGGAGAGATTGAGTGATGAAAAAATATCATTGGATTATCAAGTGAGTGCAATTGGAATGCATTACATGGGATTCAAGCATGAACCAATCGAAAATTGCCACCTAAAAGTCAAAAAGTTAGAATATCCAATGGAAATGTGGCAAATGTGTAATGAATGAAGTTAGTGGAGAAGTGAGTTGTCAAGATTATCCAATGGAATGCTAGCATGTGTGATGAGGGGCTCAAATGAAATTAAAAAGATATTTGGGGCAAAAGAGAAAATTTTAGAAACTAGTTAGCATGTGTCATCTTTTTCTTCTTCTTTTTGCTGTCATCTTCTTCCTTCTACTTCAATTTTACTTCTCTTCTAAGCTCACAAATCACTCAAATCTCTCGTTCTTTCCATCGTCCATCCCTCCAAAGCATCAAAATCATCAAAATTTCCCTAGAATTTCAAGTGAATTTCTAAAGAAAAGAGCTTTAGTAAGGTAAGTTGATTTGGTTTTTGATTTTATGATGAGTTTGGGTTAGAAATGATCTAGATTCTTCCTTGAGCATGTAGATAAGAACATTTTTGCATTTGATTTAGTGTTGATGAAATTTGCTTTCTTTGAAACCACCCTAGGTGAGGGTTTGATTCAAGAAAGTTTAGGGAAGGATAAAGAGAGGTTATAAGCTCTCTTTGGGAGTGTGAGAAAGTTAAAGAGCAAGCCCAAAAGATTAGTGTACACATATCCTGAAAGTTGATGTTTATTAGTATGTTTAAACTTTTAAAATCCTTTCGAAACTTGATGAATTTGTTTTTTTGATGTGATAATTGAGTATGAATGATTTTTGTATGTCATTAGCATGCTTTTTGAATGGATTATTGGATGAAAAATTATTTTGAAAACGAATTCAAAAATTTTACCCCCTAGGCCGAATTTAATACCTAGAATGACCTAGGGGTATTTTCGTCATTTCAAGCTCATTTACGTGATATTCTAAGGATTTTAGAATGATTTATATGATGAAATAGTGAGTTGAAAATAAATTGAAAAAAATATATATATAACCCTTTGGTCGAATGTTATATGTAAAGTATCCTAAGGGTATTTTTGTCGTTTCCACTCCATTTGTATGTAATTTAAATGATGTTTGATTGATCTATGCGATAAAATAGTGTATTGAAAAAAAAAAGTTTCAAAAACCCCTTCTTTAGGCCGATAAAATAGTGTATTGAAAAGAAGGATGGGTGAGGTTTTGGTAAGTTTTAACACCAAAATTAGAGGTAAAATGGTCATTTAAAATAGCAAAAAGTGATGTCTTGAAGAACCATGAAAGACGAATTTAAAAATGATATAAAACTATTACGTGATTAAAAGTTTAGTTCTAAATTGAAAATTTTATAATTTTGAAAAGTTAAAGAGTTAACGTAAAACTAGACATCGGTAGGTGAAGGTTAGTAGTTAACATACCAATAGGGTGATTATTAGCAGCACTGCGTCGTTACGATTGCATACCAATGTTGAATTACGGACCCTGAGAGGCACTGAGTGTCTGGTGCATAATATGTAAAAGTTTGTGAATTGTGCTCTGACGGGCAAGCACAGAGTGTCCAAAGTCGGGAAAACCCGCTGCCGATCCATGGTATCATGTTGGATTTTACCAAGAGCTCTAAGAAGTATAACAAGGGTAATTTTGTAAATATGCATAATAATTGGTTTTGTAAAGGTAATATCGTAAATGTGTTTAATAAAGAAATTCTGAAAAGTTTATGTGATTAAAGTTTAATTTTGAATAATGTTTGATGTATGTGTTTTTGAAAAGTTGATCATTTGTATACGTTGTTTGATTTTATTATTGTATTTTTGAAAATGAGTTGGGTTTTAATATTTTACATGTACACTCACTAAGTAGAAATACTTAACGTATTGGATTTATCACATGTTTGTAGTCGAGTCAAGCTTGATAGATAAAGACCGAAGATAGTAGATCTGTAGCAAGTTCATAAGTCACATCCACTCATCAATTTTTAGGTAATGATCATTTTTGTATCATATGTGTTTCAAGTCATGGGCACCATCATGACATTGTGTATATTTTTCTAAAGTGTGTTTGTGTAAATGAGAATTTGTATAATTTTTAAACCATTTTGAAAACGTGTAAATTGAGTTGGTATTAAAACTTTTATAATTGTGGATTCTTATTAGAAAGTTATTTATTGTCTATGTTTGTGTGACAGAGTGATTTGAAATCGGACGGAAGTTAAAGATTGAATATTTTATAAGTGTTATGTTTTTTTTGCAGGTTTTAGATTTTTTGGTTTTCTAGAAAAATAGGGGAAACTCTATCAGATTTTCTATAAAATAAAACGGTTCAAAAAAAAATTAAATAAATAAATTTTAAAAATGGTTAAAAAGAGAAATTTCAGTAACAAAGGTAATATCCCTCGCCTTGATTCTTGTACCATCGAGGATCGAGGCTTATACCATCGAAGATTGAGGGAGGGGTGTTATATTTCAAAAATACAAGAATAAAATCAAACAACATACACAGACGATCAACTTTTTAAAAACATATACATCAAACATTATTCAAAATTAAACTTTAATCACATAAACTTTCCAAAATTTCTTTATTAAACACATTTACGGTATTACCCTTACAAAATCAATTATCATGCATATTTACAAAATTGCTCTTATTATATTTCTTAGAGCCCTTGGTAAAATCTAACAAGATACCATGGATTGGCAACTAGTTTCTCCGACTTCGGACACTCGGTGCCTGCCCACCAGAGCACAATTCACAAACTTTTACAAATTCTGGACCGAACACTCGGTGCCTCTCAGGGTCTGTGATTTAACGTCGGTATGCAATCGTAACGGCACAGTACTGCTAATAATCACCCTATTGGCATACCGACTATCAATCTCCACCTACCAATGTCTAGTTTTACGCGGGTCCTATAATGTTTCATGATTATAAAATTTTCAATTTAAAACTAAACTTTTAATCACGTAATGGTTTTATATCATTTTTAAATTCGTCTTTTGTAGTTCTTCCAGGCATCACTTTTGGTCATTTCAAATGACCATTTTGCCCCTAGTTTTAGTGTCAAAATTTAACAAAACCACACCCATCCTTCTCTAGCTTATAATCGGCCTAAAAAAGGGATTTTTGAAACTTTTCTTTTCAATACACTATTTTATCACACAGATCAGTCAAACATCATTTAAATTACATACAAATGAAATGGAAATAACAAAAATACCGCTAAGTTACTCTACACATAGCATTTGACCAAGGAGTTATTTATTTATTTTTTCAATTTGTTTCCAACTCGTTATTTCATCATATAAATCATTCCAAAATCCTTAGAATATCACGTAAATGAGTTTGAAATGATGAAAATATCCCTAGGTCATTCTAGGTATTAAATTTGGTCTAGGGGGTAAAATTTTCGAATTCATTATCGAAATCATTTTTCATCCAATAATCCATTCAAAAAACATGCTAATGACATAAAAATTATCCATACTCAATTACCACATCAAAGAAAAAATTCATCAAGTTTCAAAAGGATTTTCAAAGTTTAAACATACTAATAAACATGAACTTTCAGGATATGTGTACACCAACCTTTTGAGCTTGCTCTTTAGCTTGAACTTGCTCCCAAAGAGAGCTTATAACCTCTCTTTATCCTTCCCTAAGCTTCCTTGAATCAAACCCTCACTTAGGGTTTCAAAGAAAGCAAATTTCATCATCAAAGTCACATACACTAAATCAAATGCAAAAATGATCTCATCTACATGTCTAATGAAGAATCTAGATCATTTCTCGCCAAACTTATCACAAAATCAAAAACCCAAATCAACTTACCTTACTAAAGCTCTTTTCTTTAAAAATTCACTTGAAATTTTAGTGGAAATTTTGATGGTTTTGATGCTTTTGAGGGATGGATGATGGAAAGAACAAGAGATGTGAGTGATTTGTAAGCTTAGAAGAGAAGGAAAATTGAAGAAAATGATGGCAAAAAGAAGAAGAAAAAGATGAAATGGGGTTTTCAATTTTTGAGTTCACTATACATACTAACTAGTTTCTAAGATTTTCACTTTTGCCCCAAATATCCTTTTAATTTCATTTAAGCCCCTCATCACACATGCTAGCATTCCATTGGATAATCTTGACAACTTACTTTTCTACTAACTTCATTCACCACACATTTGTCACATTTCCATTGGATATTCTAACTTTTTGACTTTTAGTGGCAATTTTCTATTGCTTCATGCTTAAATCCCAAGTAATGCATTCGAATTGCATTCACTTGATTATCCAATGATATTTTTTCATCACTCAATCTCTCCCATTAAATCTCTAATTAAATGGTACTATGATAAATATCTTCGAAATATATTAACTTCCCTAAATAACAAACGAAATATATTAATATCACACTAATTCGTTCCATTCCTAATTTAATTCAACTTATCAAATTCAATTATTTACTCAACGAAAACTAATCATACGAACATAAATTTCGAGGCATCACAATAGCACTCAATCGAAAAGATATGAAGTCTATAGCTTAAGAAAGAAAACTATAATCATCAATAGAGACGTTTAATTTGACAAAGATGCAGCATACAATTGGGAAATAGAAAAAGTCAAAAGAAAGAGCACTAGCTTACCAACAAAATGAAAAGGAGCATAATCAACAATTGTTAAGGGATGAACCTGCACAACCAGAATACTTTTCACTAGAGTCAGCACAAAGAAGAATAAGGTCATTATGGGGAGCAATTATAAGGATTCGTGATCCCATGAAAAGAAAACAAGGTCCTCAAGCTGAAGAAAGCACTGTAAGAGTTGAAGCAAGTATCGAGGGCCTGGTACAACATAATTGATGAATACTTTACAAGTCATGGATTTAGAAGGAGCAAAAGTGAACAAACACTCTACATCAACACCTAATGTAATAATCTTCTTATTGTTTCTTTATACATTGATGATTTCATATATATAGGAAATAATGAAAAGATGATGGCGGAATTTAAAGAAGATGTGATGAAGACATTTGAGATGAAAACTTAGGTTTGTTGCACTACTTTCTTAGTATTGAGATAAACCAAGAAAAATTTAGGATATTTATATCACAAAAAAAATATACTAACAATCTTCTAAAGAAATTCAATATGAGCAAACGCTTAGGAACTCCTCTCGTCACTATAAAAAAGTTTAGAAAAGAAAACAAGTCAAACAAGGCAGATGTTTCACTTTACAGAAGTCTTATTGAAAGCTTGCTATATCTGACTATCATAAGATAAGATATTATGTATGCTACAAGTTTACTTTTGAGGTTCATGCAGGATTCGACTCAAGTTCACTATGGAGCGGTAAAGCTAATTCTTAAATACTTACAAGGAATGAAAAACTATGGGATATGGTACAGACTTTCAAAAAATTATACATTGATTGATTACACAGATAGTGATTAGGTATGATTACTAGATGACATGAAAAGTACTTCCGGATATGCATTTACACTTGACTCTGGAATCATCTCCTGGACATTAAAGAAATAAGCAACTATTGCTCAATCATCAGTAGAAGCTGAGTATGTGGCTGCACTTATAACCAGTCAAGCCGTATGGCTTAAACATATATTAAAGGACATGGAAAATACACAAAAGGAAGCTATAAAAATCTACTGCTACAATAAATTAGCAACAGCAATAGTGAAGAATCTCATGTTCCACAACAAAACTAAATATATAAGTATTAAATATCATTTCATTGGATAAATTGAAGCGAACAAGGAAATAAAACTTGAGTTCTACAAAATTGAAGATCAATTGGTAGACATATTCATAAAAGCACTACCAAGAGGTAAATTCAAGCAACTATGTGACATGATCAGAGTTGTCGAAATATGCAGTAAAAAGGAGTGATAGAGTTGCTACACATTTCTAATTACTTCTTGAATTACTTGGAAAATAAAAAATTTGTATAAAAACATAAAGAGAAATATGCAAGTTGTGAAAAAAGAAATAAAAATTTTGAAGTTGTTAGACGCTTTAAGGGATGACCATTGAAGTTGGGTCAAGAAAGTTCACAAAACAACCAAGTCGATCGTAACAATTATATATATACTCGAGAGCTTTGTAAATGTAAGTATCTGAAATACTACACACTAAAAGCTTTCATAACCCACACTTCTCCCATCTCGCTGTCAGCATTTTTTCAATATAATATTATATATTTCCATCCCACTTTTGAGCAACATTATAGCTCACAATAACAAAGCTTTTCACACTCAAAAGCCTTATCACTCTACTGGCCTATACCCATCTTTCTCATACCATTTCGCTCCATCATTCTTCACGCCATATAATAGACGGCACCATTCAACAATGGCCACATAAAAGAAAAACAGAAAATAAAAAACAAAAACGTCTCTCTCTTCTTCTCTCTGTTCAAGAAACCAAGGTGAGAGTAGCTTTCCTTTCTGAGGTAGAAGGTCTCCTTTTGGAGAAGTTATCGTTCAACTTTCTTTTTGTCTTTTCCTAGATTTACTTTCTCTCTCTTCAACTCTCATGGACGACGAAGAAATCGCTAGGATGTACCAAAACTTAACACTTTAAGAAGAAGAAGGAGCTGAATGCTGGATTGATAATGAACTTAAAGCTATGGGCTTTGCAGAGGTGGAACATTGTCTTGTTGGTAAAGTGCTGGCAGCAAGAAAGGTTAATAGAGAGGCGTTCAAGACTGTCATTGAACAGCTATGGGACTCTATCAGAAGGGTAGAAGTAGAAAGCATTGGAAACAATATCTTTATGTTTTATTTTCATAGGATAGAGGAGAAGGAAAGAATGTGGAATAGAGGTCCTTGGCACTTTGAAAATAATCTCATCGTGATAGAAAAACCTCAGGGAGTAGGAGATGTTTCAAAGTTTGAATTTAAGCACCTGAAAATCTGGGTATAGATGCACAAAGTTCCACTAATATGCATGAATAGTAGAATGGTAGACGTCTTAGCAAGCAAAATTGGAGAAGTGGTTCATACTCCAGATGAATCCAGTGAATGTAGGGGGAAATATATAAGAGCAAAGGTTCAAATAGACATTAGCAAGCCGTTGCTAAGGGTGGTAAAGCTCAATTGCGGGGGCCCAGAAGGACCGATAACTGTAACACTACAATATGAAAGATTACCCGAGTTTTGCCATACTTGTGGAAGGTTGGGACATAATAGCTGGGATTGTACAGATGAGTGCACTAAAGAAAGGACAAAGAGAGAAAAGAGAGCAGCCTTTGGCTCTTGGTTGAAAGCCTTCCCAAATGACTGGAATAAGAAAAGAACGGTGAGGACAAAAGCTGGAGATATTGGAAAGGGCAAGATTGTAGAACCTTAAGGACAGTCTGAGACAGAGAATAATAGAAATGCATGCATAAACTCCCCAAAAAAATAGTCCTCGACGGTGGGAACAAGGAAATACCCCTAATAATAGCACAACAAAAAAAAGGCTTCTAAAGGGGCTCTTTAAGGAGATAGAGAGGGGAACAAAGATTTAATTATTGTTGATAATGTGGACGTGGTCCCCCTAAGTTGATAAAGTGGGAAATGTTATGGAGGTCAAGAGGAGCTTCATGAGGAGTTAACAAAAGAGAGGATAAAACCGACAAGTGAGACAAAAAGTGAGGCTCTGGTGCCAGATGAGGAATTAAATATGCAAATGAAAACTCATGTGACTACTATATAGAGCATTGAAGAATGCTCTTTAAAGCCTAAGAACAGTGATGAAAGCTCGGCCACGAAGATTAGCCCAAATAAGATACCTTCCAGGAAGTGGAAGCGTGCTGCAAGAAAAGGGGCTCTATTAGGGAAGATCTCCAGTCCCATAAAGAAACTATTTACAGTCCAACAGGGCAGGAAAGATTACAACCGGGGTTCAAGCCTCTCACCTAAGAAGTCGACCTTAAGTAAAGGTATTCTCAGATCCACTACTCCTTCTCCTTACCAGGATGATATGCAGGTAAAAAGCCCCTCTAGCCCTACTAGAAACAAAAGGAAAAAGGGATCTCCAAGCGGGGAGGAAACTAAAGTGAGTAAGAAAGCAAGAAATGTCTCAATGGTCAAGGAAATTTCTTTTACAACGGCGGAGCCTATGACTTAGGCCAGCCGATCGCCATGAGTTGCCTCAGTTGGAACGTACGGGGCTTGAGGAACCCCCTGTACGTTCGCATCCTTGGGAAGGGTGCTAAGACGCTTCTCCCCTAGCTTAGTTTTTTTGTGTGAGACTAAGCTATCGGGCCAAACTTGTGATAATATAAGAAGAAAGTTTGGATTTGCAAATGGGTTTTTTACTGACTGCAATGGTAAAAGTGGCGGTTTGGGCCTCATTTGGAAGGAGGATGTTGACGCGACAATTTTATTCTTTTCTGTAGGTCACATTGATACAAAGATTAGCACTACAAATAACTCCCAATGGAGATTCACTAGCTTTTATGGCAGCTTAACTACTTCAAATAGGGGTGATGCTTAGTAACTTTTGAGAAGGCTCAAACAGGTTATTGATCTTCCTTGGATTGTTGGAGGCGATTTCAATGCTATAGCAAGTTCATCTGAGAAAACAGAAGGATTAGAAAAAGCCATCGGTCAGATTCTTAATTTCAAGCTAACTTTGGATGACTGTAACCTTCTTGATTTGGGTTTCTCAGGACCAAATTTTACCTAGACAAATAGAATAGACGGGCTAGCCAATATTTAGGAGAGGCTGGATCGCTTCATGGCTAATCAAGATTGGTTAAATATGTTCCCTAATGCAATGGTGTAGAATCTGGGTTTTTATGGCTCGGATCATAGACCCATTCTCCTGAAATCTGAGGAAGGGTTCAAATTTGATGTTGTGCGCAGCGGAAATTAAACAAATACACAACTACTAATACTAGCTATTAAATATAAATAACGAATACTAATAAAGCAGAAAAATAAATGCAAAGCAAAAAAAAAAAGAACACACTAGAATTTACGTGTTTCGGTATAAAACCTACATCCACGGACGCTGCTAAAAACTTCCACTAACTCTAAAGCAAAATATTACAAAATCTGGGTAAGATCCAAAAACCCAGAAACATATGAGGAGAAAACAAAAATAATACAAATATATGGATCTTTTACAATTCTTGTTTGAGATACAAAATCAATTAGCTAAAGGACTTATTTATAGCTCACTAAAACTCTCACCATATTACATTCTTTAGATGTGGGATTCTCAAAGCTTCCACCACATTATATTCTTTAGATGTGGGATTCTCAAACATCCCACTATATTGTATTTTTCAGATGTGAGATTTTCTAACATAGCTAATTAAACCAAAAATCAACAAATCTCCACCTTGGCGTATTAGCCTTCAGCAATGCCTTCATATATGTCTTTTTAGACTTTCAAAATATTGATCAAGTCCAAACAATGGTTGAACTTAATTGCCGTCACCACTTTGGTCATCATATCTGTAGGATTATCAGCAGTCCCAATTTTCTATAAGAGAATCAACCCTTCACTCAAAATTTCCCGCACAAAGTGATATCGGACATCAATATGCTTGGTGCGAACATGGAATACCGGATTCTTTGCTAAGTGAATGGCACTTTGACTATCCAAGTAAATAAAAATATTCTTCTGTCCCACTGCCAACTCTACCAGTAATCCTTGTAACCAAATTGCTTCCTTCATAGCCTCTGTCAATGTCATATACTCTGCTTCTGTCGTAGACAAAGCAACTGTTGACTGTAAAGTAGACTTCCAACTTACTGGAGCACTCGCAAGAGTGAATACATATCCAGTAGTTGACCGTCGTTTATCCAAATCACCAGCATAATCTGAATCTACATATCCGATTGCAAACTGACCAAGTGAATTTTCCTTCTGAAATACCAAACCAAAATCTATGGTTTTTAACAAGTACCGTAGAATCCATTTCACAGCTTGCCAATATCCTTTACCAGGATCATGCATATACCTGCTCACAACTCCAACTGCTTGCGAAATGTCAGGTCTTGTACACACCATAGCATACATCAAGCTACCAACTGCATTGGAATATGGAACATGAGACATATACTCTCGTTCTTCATCAGTACTCGGAGATAATGATGCACTCAACTTGAAATGAGGAGCAAGTGGCGTACTTACAGGTTTTGACTATTCAGATACACCAAAACGTTGTAATACCTTCATCAGATATTGCTTCTGAGTCAAAAAAACCTTGCATTTTCCTCTATCTCTACTAATCTCCATACCGAGAATCTTCTTAGCTTCACCCAAATCTTTCATTTCAAACTCTGAACTCAACTGAGTCTTCAGCTTCTCAATCTCCACTCTACTCTTAGAAGCTATCAACATATCATCAACATATAAGAGCAAGTAGATGAAAGAACCATCTTGTAGCCTTCGAAAGTATACGCAATTATCAAATTTGCTTCTGGTGTACTCTTGTCCTATCATAAATTGATCAAATCGCTTGTATCATTGTCTCGGAGACTGTTTCAAACCATAAAGCGATTTCTTCAATTTGTAAACCCAATTTTCTTTACCAGCAACCTTGAATCCAACTGGTTGAATCATATAGATTTTCTCTTCTAAATCACCATGTAAAAATGCAATTTTTACATCCATTTGAACTAGTTCTAAATCCAATTGAGCTACAAGGGCCAATTAGAATTCTAATGGAAGAGTGTTTCACAACTGGAGAAAATACCTCATTATAGTCAATCCCTTCCTTCTGAGCGTAGCCTTTCGCCACCAACCTTGCCTTGTAGCGAACATCTTCTTTGTTTGGAAATCCCTCTTTCTTAGTAAACACCCATTTGCACCCATTTGCACCCAATTGCCTTCTTATTCTTCGGTAGTTGAGCTAGCTCTCAAGTTTCATTCTTCCGAAAAGACTGCATTTCTTCATCCATAGCTTTCTTCTATTTATCAACTTCAGAACATTGGACTGCTTCTCTATAAGTGGAAAGAACATCATCATCTATAATTGGAAGTGCATAAGCCACCATATAAGCAAAACGAGCAGGTCTGCGAATCTCACATCTTGGCCTATTTATTGCAATTGATTCTTGTTGCTGTGAAGGTTCTTGGGTAGGAACCTCTTCTTCTACTTTTTCTTCAGTAACCTCCTCTGTCATAGGAGTGTCATCATCTGCATCAACAATTCTAGCTGGATTATTTGTTGACTCTATTTGTTTCTGAAAAAACTCCACCTGCTTTCGAGTAGACTCCATCTGTTTCGGATTACCCTCAACAATATCTTCTATTTTTTTTTCAGCATCAAGGACTCATCAAAAGTAACATCCCTGCTGAAGATTATCTTATTCGAATTTGGATATAAAAGACGATACACTTTTACTCCTGAAGACATTCCCACAAATATAGTTTTCTTTGCTCTCGGATCCAATTTAGATTCCTTTACATGATAATAAGCAGAACAACCAAAGACATGTAAAGAATCATAATCAGTAACAGGCTTTCCAGACCATACCTCCAATAGAATTCTACCACCAATCACTGTTGACGGTAAGCGATTAATGAGATGACATGCATAAGTCACTGCCTCAGCCCAAAACTCTTTGCCCAATCCAGCATTGGACAACATACACCGAACTTTCTCCAACAACGTTCGGTTCATGCGTTCTGCCACCTCATTCTATTGTGGTGTGTGTCTAACTGTAAAATGACGTACAATACCCGCATCTTGACAGACTTCTCTAAAAGATTTACTGCAATATTCACCTCCACTATCTGTTCTAAGGTACTTAATCTTTCTCCCAGTCTGAGTCTCAATCATCTTTTTCCAATTAAGGAAAATTTCAAGTACATCATCCTTTTTCTTCATTATGTATAGCCAAACTCTTCTAGAAAAGTTATCAATAAATGTAACAAAATAGTTTTTACCAACCAAGGAGGATGTCCTAGTAGGTCCCCACACATCAGAGTGAACATAATCCAAAATACCTTTAGTATCATGAACTGTAGTTGCAAACTTCACTCTCGTCTGCTTTCCCAGAACACAATGTTCACAAAAATCTAACTTACGGGTTTTTACTCCTTTCAACAAGCCTTGATTCACTAAATTGCTTAAAGCTTTCTCACATGCATGTCCCAGACGCATATGTCATAACCTGATTGTATCTGAATCAACATCCTTCTTTGATACTACTGCTGCTGATTCAGTAACTATACTACCATCGTAGTAGTACAAGTTGTTCTTCCTTGTACCTTTCATTACCACCAAAGCCCCAGATACAACTCTCATAACTCCATCTCTGATAGATACCGTGTAGCCTTTAGATTCTAAGGCTCTCAATGATATGAGATTCTTTTTCAAATCTAGAACATACCGAACCTCTGTCAAAACTCTGGTCGATCCATCGTGATTCTTCAATCGAATTGAACCTATCCCCTTAGTTTTGCATGAGTTATCATTACCCATGAGCACAATTCCACCATTTAGCTCTTTGAAGTTGAAGAACCATTCCTTATGTGGACACATATGATAAGTACAACCCGAATCTAAAATCCACTCACCAGATCCAGATGTTGATGATAGACTAACCAACACAAAATCTTCTTCCTCATGTTCGGCTACATATGCATCGGAAGTAACTTTACCCTTGCCCTTATCTTTCTTCTGTAGCTTCGGACAATCTTTCTTCCAATGCCCTTTCTCATGACAAAAGACACATTCATCTTTATCAGGTCTTTTTCTTGACTGTGATCTGTCCTTTCTTTCTTGTTTTCGACTCTTACTTCTTCCCCTAATTGTAAGCGCCTCTGCTGATTCATCCCTATTCTCTTTCTGATCTTTCTTACGAATTTCATAATTAAGCAAAGCTGTACACACTTCTTCAAAAGACAATTTTTCTTTCCCATGAATAAGTGTAATGCACAAATGATCTAACTCATCAGGAATGGATCCTATCAACAACATGGCCTTCTGCTCATCTTTAAAAGTTTCATCCAAATTCAACAAATCAGCTAACAAAAGGTCGAAATTATCAATATGGTCACTAATATTCAAACCTGGTTTCAACTAAAGACGGTAAAGCCTCTTCAACAAATATAGCCGATTCTCGTTACTTTTCTTCATATATTTGTTCTCTAGTGTCTTCCACAATTTACTAGCAGAGATTTCCTTCATGAACGAATACTTCTGCTCTCTAATTAGACATGAGCGAATTAAACCACATGCTTTCGAATTTTGCCTCTCCCAATCTCTTTCCTCAATATTCTCTGGTCTTGTTTCTTCCAGAACAATATCCAAATCTTGTTGATACAAGATGTCCGAAACTTCGCTTTGCCATAGGCCAAAATTATTTCGACCATCAAATTTCTCTACTTCTATTTTTACATGCGAAGATGAAGACGCTGTCATTTCTGCTTTATACCAAAAGTTTTTATGCCAATAGCTTGGTGATAAAATGAATAGTACTCAAAAGGTTAGCTCCCAGGAAAGGCTGGAGGGGTCATAAACGGTCCCACTTAAAATCCATTCTCCTTAGACAATTATAATCTTTTTGACAGAGCTTCCCTAAATTGTAATTATTCCAAAATAACACCCAAGCTCTACAACTAAATATTTAATAGCCAGCTAATGCCCTAGAAAATTTCTCAGATCAATCAAAACCTAGAGCTCTGATACCACTTGTTGTGCGCAGCGAAAATTAAACAAATACACAACTACTAATGCTAGCTATTAAATATAAATAACGAATACTAATAAAGCAGAAAAATAAATGCAAAACGAAAAAGGAAATAACACACCAGAATTTACGTCGTTTGGTATAAAACCTACGTCCACGGGTGCTGTTGAAAACTTCCACTAACTCCAAAGCAAAATATTACAAAATCTGGGCAAGATCCAAAAACCCAGAAACATATGGGGAGAAAACAAGAATAATACAAATGTATAGATCTTTTACAATTCTTGTTTGAGATACAAAATCAATTAGCTAAAGGACTTATTTATAGCCCACTAAAGCTCTCACCATATTACATTCTTCAAATGTGGGATTTTCTAACATAGCTAATTAAGCCAAAAATCAACATTTGAAACCTCTCAACAAAAATGTTTAAATTTGAACCTTTCTGGTTACAAGAAAATGATTGCCAACATGTGGTCTAGTCTAACTGGGTAAATGATGGAAGATGCAGTATGGACTCAAAGCTTGGCAGTATCTTAAGGCATTATGCCTCGTCCTTTTGGAATAGAGTAATGAACGATTTAGATCCCTTAAAAAGAAAATCACTTCAAAAAATAAAACTCTAGAATCCCTCTCTAAAATATCCAACAGATACGGAGTTATAAAGGAAATTAAACAGGTGGAGAGTGAGCTAGAGCAATTGCTCTCTAAAGAGGAGGAGTACTAGAGACAGAGGGCTAGATTGGATTGGCTCCTCGGTGGTGACCGTAACACCAAATTCTTTCATGCTAGAGCCACTGCTAGGGAAAAGAAAAACACTATCACAAAGCTGATGGGAGAGAACGACAAATTGGCAGAGTCCCCTGAGGAGATTGCAAAGGTGACTTGTAAGTATTTTAATAATCTTTTTAAATCCTCTAATCCCTCCCCTTCGGAGATTAAGGCAGCATATCAGCATATCACCATCAAGCTTGACGAGGAGAAAATCAGAGGATTGAATAGACCCGTTATTAAAGATGAGATCAAAACTGCTATTTTTGATCTTAGGCCAACAAAAGCCCCAGGTCCAAATGGTTTCAATGCAATATTCTTTCAAAAAATGTGGAGCATTATGGGTAAAGATATCACAGAATTTTGCATTGGGATTCTTCAAGGGAAAACCTCTATCAGAAACTTCAATGAATCTAATGTTGTCTTAATTCCAAAAAAGAAGAACCCGATCGACCTTCGAAACTTCAGACCAATTAGTCTCACGAGTGTGGTGAATAAGATCGCGACCAAGGTCTTAGCAAATAGACTTAAACCTCTCTTACCTTTCCTCATCTCTGAATATCAATCAGCCTTCACCCCAGGTCATCATCTCTTTGACAATGTGTTAATATCCTTTGAACTCCTCCACTCCATTCACAAGAAGAGAAAGGGTACAAAAGGTCTTCTAGCCCTTAAATTAGATCTTAGCAAAGCATATGATAGAATTGAATGGAATTTCCTTAAGGAAATACTGATTAAAATGAATTTTCCTGAGTGGTAGGTTAAGCTGATTATGGATTGCCTTTCTACCTCAAGGATGTCCTTTATTTTGAATGACAATAAATCATGTTCAATTTCTCCTTCGAGAGGTATTCATCAAGGTTGCCCCCTCTCTCCCTATCTCTTTCTCTTTTGTACAGAGGCCATTTCCTACAGTCTGAGAAAAGTTGAATTGGGGGTGGGTAGGGGAATCAGCCTTCGGTGTAGCAGGGTTGGTCCTCTTATCAGCCAAGCCATCTTCTTTTCGTCGATGACAACATTCTCTTTTGTAAGGCCTCGAAAGCCAATTGTCGTCGTCTTAAAAAGATCTTAGAGATCTACAATATAGGGTCTTGACAACAAATCAATTTGGATAAGTCGGCTATTACTTTCAGTCCGAACATTGATGTTAATTCTTAGGTAAAGCTTCAGACAATATTTGGAATGAAGGATGGGATTTTTCACGATAAGTATCTTGGTCTTCCTTCTTTTGTGGGAAGAAACAAAAAGAAAACCTTCAACTCCATCAAGGATAGAGTGTGGAACAAGCTTAAAAGTTAGAAAAGCTCCTTATTTTCTAAGGGAGGTAAGGAAGTGCTGATTAAAGCAGTGTCTCAGGTCATTCCTACCTTTGTTATAAGTGTCTTCAAGTTGCCTGCTAGTCTCTGTCACGATCTTGGCAGTTTAACTTCAAAATTCTGGTGGGGGGGATAAGAAGGGGAAAAGGAAGTTGAGCTGGGTGAGTTGGAATTGTATGTGCCAGCCGAAAGATATTAGTGGATTAGGCTTTAGAGATTTACAATCTTTCAATCAAGCTCTTTTGGCTAGAAGCTTGTTACTGAACCTAATTCGCTTGTGGCCAAAGCTCTCAAAGCCAAGTATCATCCTAAAACTTACTTCCTGTAAGCTGTTCCTAAGGTGGGAATTTCCCAAACGTGGCATAGTATCTTATAGGGTAGGGACCTCTCAGTTAAGGGATTGAGATGGCAAGTAGGGAATGGAAAGAAGATTTATGTCTTTGAGGACCCCTGGATCCCTAGATTCCACTCCTTCAAGTTGATCTCCCCTAGGCAAGAAGATAATTTAAAGGTGGTAAACCTTATAAATCAGTAGTCTAGAAGTTGGGATATTCAAAAAATAAATGAAGTTTGTCTTCCTATTGATCGTGAAGCCATTCTGTCTATCCCTCTTAGTGTCCGAGAGATAAATGATCGGCGGAGGTGGTATTTTCATAAGAAGTGAGTCTATTCGGTCAAGAGCGGTTATAAATTGGCAAAGAGTTTAGAAGTAACTGAATCCTCTTCTCAGACCTCTCTTTCCAGATTATGGTGGATGACTTTTTGGAACCTTCCTATGCCCCCGAAGGTTAAGCATTTCATTTGGCGAGCGTGCACCAACTCTCTTCCTGTTAAAGCCAATTTAGTGCGTAGAAATATTTCCAGAGATGGAAGCTGTCCAGTTTGTTTTGATGAGGTTGAAACGGTTTGCCACTGCTTACTTAATTGTCAAGAAGTTCTTCAGGTTTGGAACATCTTTGACTTAGATTTGAGTCTGTTGAAATCCAGCTGTGCTTCCCTGTTAGATTTCTTTCTGTCGGCCTTAAGGTCCCTCTCTTGTGAGTCCTTATCCAAGATATGCATTGTCTTTTGGTGTATCTGGCAGAACCGTAATGCAAGACTTCACGCTGGTGTGGTTAGAGACCATGATTCTTTGATCACCTGGGCTTTTGAGTTTCTGTCTGAATTTCAAAGTGAGAGCTGCTTCTCTTTCTTCCCTCCCGTCCCCTCCAGCCTCTGATTCTACTGCTTGTTGGTCCCCCCTTATTCAGGGTCTTTGGAAACTTAACACTGACGTTGCTTGCAAGAAGGACTTGGGTTTCGTGGGTGTCAGGGCAGTAATTAGGAACAGTGAAGGCTTGGTTGTGGCTACTGTTTCAAAAAGGATTCCAGGTTTCTTTTCTTCTGTGATTGGCGAGTTTCTAGCCCTTTGAGAAGGCCTCCTATTAGCCCTTTCACTCAATCTACAGGTCTCTTTCGTGGAGGTTGATGCTAAGAACATTGCTTCTGCTGTTAATTCTGGTGTTGATTCCCCCTGAGAAGCTAATGTTCTGGTTGATGACATAAAGGCTCTGTGTAAGGCTGCTGGTGTCTCTTGTTGTCAAGCCATCCCTAGACTTGGAAATTACTTGGCTCACCATCTAGCTGCCTTAGCCTTATCCTCTGTTGAGGATCTTTCTTGGCACTCTATTAGTGTCTCTTGTATCTTTCTAGGTTTCAATGATTTGTAGTCTTCTCCTTTGTTAATGAAGTTTTTTATTTCACAAAGAAAAAAATACGCGGCACCATTCTTCAATATCACATTTTCCTATAAACAACACACACACTCTACTTCCAGTTACATATATTATTTAATAATCAATTATCCAACAGATTTGCTAATAGGTGTGCAAGGATATCATTTGACATCACAATTTAGGGTTCCTCATTGCTTTTTCCATTTGTGAGTCAGAAACCATTAAGAGTTGGTCATGGTTTTTTAGGCTTCTAAATGATGCTTTGGGTTAGGATAACAGTCGATCCATCAGTTTTATAAGTGACCGTCAGAGGGTTGGCCTTTCAACATTGGACCACCAATGGCCTAGAGCAAGTGAGAGATAGTGCTTCAAGCATTTGCTTTCAAACTTCATGTCCGAATTCAAGAGTAGAAGATTGAATGGTAAGTTGTGGGCTGCAATAAGGGTTGGGAGTCTTGGAAATTTCCAAGAAGCTATGAAGTCAATAAAAAAGAACTCAGCAAAATGCTTACTACTGGTTGTTGCAAGAGGATTCTCATAAATGGGCTAGGCATGCATTTGACTACTCCATAAAGTCAGATCATGTTACAAATAACATGTCAAAATGCTTCAATAACACGACTAAAGAGGAAAGGGATAAACCAATAATGTCATTACTAGAGCACCTAAGAAGAAGAATGATGGTGCGATTTTATGATAAATGGGCTGAAGTGACTGACTTCATTACATCTTATGCTATAGGAGTCTGGAATTAGAATGAAAAAAGGAGCTTGGAAACTTCAAGTTTTCCTTGGTAGAGGACAGTGGCATGAGACCATTAGGAGAGGAGGTAAAAAGATCCTTGTGAACATTGATGACTAGATATATGAATATGGGATGTGGCGAATTACTGGACTGCCCTGTATACATAACATTGCTGTTGATGTATGGAAGAAAATTTTCCCATGATTATGTATATTGGTGTTATTCCAAAGAGGCAATGAGGTTGACCTACAGTGGAGCTATCAATGCAATACCTGATGAATCTAGATGGCCTGAATTCCAATCTAAGCACAATCAACCACCTCCACAGCGTACCAAAGTTGGTAGACATAAAAAAAAAAAAAAACAAGAAGAGGGCTGCTGATGAGCCACGAGCACCAACAAAACAATTCACGGGTTACTACAAACGTTGCAGAACTACGGCTAACAACGTGCTGACAGTCCCCACAAGAATAAGTAATCAATTCATAGTTTTAGATATTTCATGCAAAATGTAATATGTTAGCAACTCTTCTGTATCATATGTTATGTTATTTGTTCCTCCAAGCTAGAATCTTCATTTTTTTACATTTAGATATCTTCTGTGCAACTCTATAAGAGCAGTTTTAATATATCTGCATTTCATCTATGTACATGTACATCTGGACCAATGCACGAAGATTAACAATTAATCAGAAAATGCAGCAAAATTGTAAATATCAGGTTGAATGTTGTTCCATTAATATCTCCAGAGAAATATTAAAAATGAAATTCTAAAGATGGCCAAAAAATAGTACATTTTAAAATGAAGTCAAGATTACTTGTCCTTATTTGTGCCAACAAAATATCTCCATTAATATCTCCATAGTGTTTTCCTGAGGTTGCCTTTCGGAAGTGGTCCTAGCCATATCTAATCCCCAAGTAGCAAATGGGCCATGGACTAACTACTGGATGTAACCCGTTCTGCTGAGTGCTGACGCGTGTATATATGTTCGACACATGGATTTAACAATATATCTAATGGCACTTGTTTACATAAATCTCTGCCACCGCTACCCTATGTTTCCTCCGATATATTAATGATAGACATAAAAAATATTATAAACTTTATGTTTATGCAAATTGCAGTGTAGACTTGACTAAAAATTCATTAAATAGTAAAAGGATTAATACTTAGGATCCATGCAATATACTAATTTAGAGTATTAAGTTAAACCAATGCAGAAGCTTAACAGTCACCCACACAGACAAAATAAAAATAAGCGTTAAGTTTGATTGGTTTAAGAGTGTAATTACACATTAGAATATATTACATTTAAATGTATATATGATGGTAGTTCTCTTTGTTCTTGGTTTAATACGGTACTTTAAAAAAGATATTGAGTCAGATTACTTGATTTCTTTGAATACTTAAGATTGCCGGGTTTGATGGAATTTGATTTCTTTTGAATTCCTAGTACTGCACCTGCTTTGAATATGCTTTTTTTTTTTTTTTTAATTTCAGGTGTTGTTGGGATGACAAATGCTGTTGAGGCATCCACTGGGGTCAACATCGCTGTCATGGTTGGTGTTTCCCTAGAAAAGAAGGGGCTGTAGTACTGGATGATTGTAATTTTCATGAATCTGCAGTACTAGTGAGTCAAACTAAAATGATGTGTATTTTGATAATTGCTTATAAATTGCAGAGATTTGTTTATTTATATCTCGTTGAATATTTTCGGTTCTTTATTCTATATTGTCAATTAGATAAATTGCACAAACCTCACCTGAGGTTTGACGAAATTACATAAATATGATAATCTTTGGATAACTCGTATGAACACTACCTGAGATTTGAAAAACTCTACACAAACCTCTCATGTTATCACATAACTGTGAATTTAGAGAAACAGTAAAGGCTTTTTAGGAAGATTTTGTACACATTGAAAAGACTATTATGCCCCTTATAATTGAAAACAATTACATAAGACTTTGTAGTAGTGAATTTTGTCTGTTGAGTCAATATGACCATTGGATTGCAATGGTCATATTGGTGCCTATTTAAAGGCATATGAGATAGACAAGCAATGCACAACTTTGCTTGAAATTTGTTGAATAGAGTGACAATTTTTTCTGTTGGTTCTTTCATACACTTTAGCAGTGCATTGACTCTAATTTGTTCACTTGCACAAATTATTATTACTATTATTATTATTATTGCTTCTTATTGAGCAGTACATTTCATTAACAATTTTAATTTTTTTTTTTTTAGAAACTAAATTTATTGAGTTAATTTTGTAACATGGATGCCTCGAATAGTTGTAGCAATAATGAAGTTAATGGATGAGTCATAAAGTTAAAAAATCGAAGGTGTAAATATGGTTGGAAAACTGCAATACAAATATCAAATTCAAAAGCAAATCCTTTAAAATTTTATTTTTTTTGTGAAACAGGGAATTGCAACTACTACTCATTTTGGAATCCAGATAGAAATGAATTTAATTTTCCATCAAGTGAAGATCTTATGGAAAACAAAGTTAAGTGTATATGTAAACAACAAATTGAACAGCTAGCAGAAGATATAAAGCATGTTATATGTTTGCTTGTAGGAATGGATGAAAGATATGAGAAGCAAGAAGAAACAATGAAGTATATTAGACAATTTCTAAGCATTCACATATTTTTGTTTGGTGTTATAATGTTAGCTATTGTAATTGTGCTTTCAAATAAGTAATAAAAGACCAAGAGCATTTCAGTGCTATATGAAATTGTTTAGGTGACATGATCATCAAAATGTTTGATAATAGAAAATAATAAACATAAAATGGAAATATAATATACAACTTCAACCAAGTTTGATAAAGTATTTCAATAGTAAAATGCTGCATTTGTACATGCCAGACATGAACCTTACTTGCACTTGTACAATTTACAGCATCCATGTTGTTGTGGGTATTTTGGTACAATGGAAAAAGCCCAGGAATGAAGGCCCATTGTGTCACTTTGTAAAGAAAAGCCTAGAAAGTACTGGTCAAAATGGTCAGAAGTCAAAGGAATGAGTATAGCCATTCATTAACCTGTGCGCCCGAGCACACCTGATTATGCGGTTGATCGTCTTAAAACGCTAAGTGTTTAGAGTGATTGTATGAAGGTTTGGCCGGTTGGCAAAAACATAAAGATAATCTGCTCGTAATCAAAAGGTTGTTCTATAAGTGCCCTTCAGAAATTATCATAGCGATCAGGAAGTTTGCTCGTTTGCTCGATAGTCAGAGAAACAGTTAAGTCTGCTTGTCTGCTCGATAGTCAGAGGAACATTTAAGTCTGCTCGTCTGTTTGATAGTGGAAACACCTGATCGCTGAAGTAGTCTGCCTATTTGATGCAACGTCTGATCGCTGAATAGGCTGTTCGCTAGAGTTGACCAGTTGACCTTCTGAAAGGCGAATCAATTCAAATCAGGAAAGGAGTCGACTTACTTATTTTCATACAAATAGAATCTCTACACTCTTGGAAATTGCTATATATGCAGTAAAGATAATCTCGAGAGATATTATCTCAATTAATGTATATTATTTTTTGCTTTATCTGTAAGATTCTTAAGTCAATTCTAATTGTAACATCTCCACTATAAATAGGAGATAAAATTCAGTGTAAATGACAGGGTGAAATAAAATACAATTACTCCGAGAGAGAGAATGAGTAATTGTCGTAGACATAGGCCATTATTCTTGCCGAACAACGTAAAATCTCATTGGGTCTTATTTGTTTTGATCTTGGTAATACTTGTTTTGTTTGTAGCTTGTTGTTTCGCAAGTATTGGGCTTGGAGAACTGGGTTGACCAAAATTGAATGTCAACATTTTTTGACGCTAGAAGGAGGGCCCAGACTGTGATTTGACAACCGTTTTTGCTACTATTCTCTTTTTGTTTTTATTCGCTGACATGGTCAGGATCAAGACAACTAAGATTGTTGCGACAGAGGCTAACCAATCGAAGGGCTATCAGGGCCAGGGTCATATAGCAAGGACGTCCAGTGCCGCCTTACCCCTGCTTCCCTCGCACCAAGCAACCGTTGGTGGAGAAGCTGCACCAGGATGGCAACAGAGTCAAGAAGCATGTCAAGAAGCGTTAGAGAATTCAGTAGCGCAATTAGCAGAAGCCATCAGAACTCTAACGCAAGCTCAGGAGGTCCTCAGGAATGCAAACCCTCAACCTCAACACCAGTCAGTAGGCGTCTTGCGTGTTATAAGAGAGGAGGCTGACAGGGGAAGAGAATAACCGACGGTTTTTGTTCGCTCCTCAAACTTACGCCCGAGAGGGGAAGGACGTCAGGTTCATGAAGAAGAAGTAGTGCCTCACCCTCTTAACCGGGGGATCAGAATAAGCTAGGATGGCAGTCGCCGTATGGAGATTGATTGTGGGGATGAAAGAGTTCAACAGCTCAATGGAGAGCGTATGCGCCGAAGAGAATCACCTCATGCAGGGAGTTCCCATAGAAGGAACGAATCACGTGAAAGAGTGTCTATGGACTGAGGGAGGTCACGAACTCGTGTCTTTAAAGGCAGGGAAAGTAGGAGGAATCATCGGTCCCCAGCAAACAGAATTGAATGGCGGGACCCTATGGTGTAAGAACTAATATAGAGGGTCCAACAATTGGAAACGAGGCCTGGACTCCACGGCTAAGTAGGGGGACGAGAAGATAGAACCCCATTCTCGAGAGAGATTGAGACACAACTGCTGCCACCAAGATTCAAGCTCCCTAACATCCCGCTTTATGATGGGGATAGTGACCCGTATGATCATCTAGACACTTTCAACGTTCAAATGGATCTGTAGACGTCTGATCCTCTGGTCAAGTGTCGAGTGTTCCTAGCAACACTGGGGAATGTGCTGAGGATATGGCTGAGGAGTCTTTCGGGTCGCAGTATAAACAGCTAGGATGAATGCCAAAGAAAGTTCACGGACCAGTACAAGGCGTTGAGAAAATAGCTCGCATCGATCTGCCACTTGGCAACTATCTTTCAGAAGCGGGAGGAGACCTTGAAAGATTATATTGCCAAACTTAGGCATGAGGTAAACAATGTGGAGAATCCCTTTGATGAAAGTATCTTAACTGTTATTTCTGCAGGGCTGAGGAAGGATGGAAAGCTTTATAAAAACATTTACAGGAACCCTGTGAAAAGCCTGGGGAAATTTTATGATCGTGCGACAAAAGAAATTTGCTGGGAAGATACTTTCGGGTAGAAGAAGTCCAGCGAACAGAAAAACGGAGCAAGTAGCTCGCTCCAGGGAAAAAAAAGGGGTCAGAGTGAAAGTGAAGACAATGGTCACAAGCATCACTCCAGTAATCAGATAGCGAAGCGATCAAAAAATGAGTCCAGAAGAAAGACATCTCTACCGAGAAATCGCTACCAGAATTACAACGTCTTGACTGATAAACAGGACAGGATATTTGAAACAGAGAAAAGATAGGAGATTTTCGGGAAGCCAAGTCCCACAAATATCCCGAGGAGATTCCAATATTCAAGAAAATATTGTGCCTATCATAGAGAAAATGGGCATTATACTTCTCAATGTAGGGAGCTTAGGGATGCGATAGAATAATTGATCAGAAGAGGTCGGTTAAGGGAGTATGTGGCACGACCAGATTATCAGCATCCCCAGCAAGGGTATCAATTGGCATAGGAACGCCCTAATCCATCTCGACAACCTACTTAGCAACAACCGCAGCAGATGGTTGATCAAGGTCACCTATCCGCGGTAAGAACCATTTTCAGTATTCATGGAGGACTGTACATTGCATGGACATCCAATAGATCGCAAGAGCGCTATGTGCGGGAGGCCAGCTGCGTCCTACTAACAGGTCACAGTGAGATGGAAAAGCCGACCAAGAAAGCCAGAGTAACTTCAGGTGGCATAATGTTTAATGAAGAAGATGTCAGAGGTGTACATTGGCCCCATAACGACGCGCTGGTCATCAGGGCAAGAATCGGCAACGCTGAAGTAAGAAGGATAATGATGGACACGGGTAGCTCAGTGAATGTTATATACAGAGGTTGTTTCGAACAGATGGGTTTAGCATCCGAGCAGTTAGCACTATCCCCTGAACCCCTCTTCAGCTTTACAGGAGATGTAATTATACCATTGGGGCAGATCAGACTTCCTCTTGCTATTGGAGATTCGGACAGACAAGCTCTTACGATGGTTGATTTCTTAGTTATCGATTGTCCTTCGGTATATAATGTTATCCTCGGAAGACCAGCTATGAACGACCTAGATATAGCAATATCCACCAGAATGCTCACTATTAAATTTCCCACTCCGAATGGGGTAGGATGTGTTAGAGAAGAACAGGAAATAGCGATAAGGTGATATAAAAATGCAGTAAAAGCTGGGGTTAGAGGAAAAAAGGTCAGCATGGTGACCAAGGACAAGGAAAAGAAACAACCAATCAGCACTACAGGGGTGAGTCAGGATCTGGATCCAAGAGAAATAGATGAAGACCGAGCAACAGGCCCTGTGGAAGAATTGGAGGATGTACGGGTCAGCGAACAGGACGCCAGACGGTGTTTGAAGATAGGGAAAGATTTACTCTCAGATATTAAGGCACAGCTCGTTAAGTTCTTGAAAGAAAATCTGGATGTTTTCGCATGGAATCATGAAGACATGGTAGGAATCAGCCCGGACGTGATATCACACAGGCTAAATATTAATTCTCTCCATAAGCTAATTCGTTAAAAGAGGAGACCGATGATGGAGGAGCGATATGAGGCACTCAGGGAAGAGGCAGAGAAACTCCTGATAGAGAAGTCTATTACCTGATCTGGGTGGCAAACCCTGTTCTGGTGAAGAAGAAGAACGAAAGATGGAGAACCTGTATCGACTTCACCGATCTGAACAAGACATGTCCGAAAGACAGTTTTCCTTTACCGCGGATCGATCAGCTTGTTGATGGTACTGCTGGACATCAGCTTCTCAGTTTCATGGATGCCTACTCGGGTATAACCAGATCCCAATGAACCCCAATGATGAGGAGCATACTTCCTTCATTACCGATCGAAGGCTTTATTACTATAAGGTGATGCTGTTCGAGTTGAAGAATGCTGGAGCAACTTACAAACGGTTGGTAAATATGATGTTTGAATATCTTATTGGGGGAACGATGGAAGTATATGTCAATGACATGTTGGTAAAATCCAAACGAGCATGTGAACATGTGCATAATTTGGGAGAGATGTTCCAGATCCTACGAAAATTTCAGATGAAGCTAAATCCCTTAAAGTGTGAGTTCGGAGTAACTTTGGGCAAGTTTCTAGGATTCATGGTCAACAGCAGGAGGATCGAAGCAAACCCTGAAAAAATTAAAGCCCTCGTTGACATGAAGTCACTCACCAATATCAAGGAAGTGCAGAGTCTAAACGGTCAAGTTGCCGCCCTGAGCAGGTTTATATTCAGGTCGACAGACAGATGTATTCCATTTTTCGACGTGCTGAAAAAGGCAAGAAACTTTCAGTGGATTGAGGAATGTGAAGCAGTTTTTCAGCAATTGAAGGAACACATGGGATGAGCACCTTTACTATCTAAGTAGGTTGAAGGAGAGAAACTGATTGTTTACTTCGGAGTTTCATAGCACGCCCTTAGCGGAGCTCTGATTCGTGAAGAAGACGGAAAGCAACTTCCTGTGTACTATATTATCAAAAGGTTGATCGATGCAGAAACCAGATATACGCCTATGAAAAAACTTGCATACTGTTTGGTAATATCATCGAGGAAGCTCCGCCCTTACTTCCAAGCCCATGCCATCGAAGTTCCGACTAGGTACCCTTTGAAATAGGTTCTTCAAAAACCCGATACTTCGATCGTCTACTTAAATAGGCCATCGAGCTCGCCCAGTTTCAAATAGAATTTAAGCCCTGAACGGCAATCAAAGGGCAGGTGCTAGCAGATTTTATGGCTGAGTTCACGGGGCCAGGTAGTGAAGAACCCGAATCTTCTGAAGGTCCATTCCGGGAGTTGTACGTAGACGGATCTTCGAGCGAGCAGAAAGCTGAGGCAGGAGTAATGTTGATAAGCCCGAAGGGCCATAGAATTTTGTGTGCTTTGAGATTCAAATTTAAAACCACCAATAATGAGGCCGAGTATGAAGCATTGTTGGCAGGATTAAGATTGGTTAAAGAGGTACAAGCAGAACGGGTAAGAATTTACAGTGATTCACAGCTCGTTGTATGCCAGGTCCAAGAAGAATACCAGGCCAAGGGATCTAAAATGGCTATTTATCTGCAAAAGGTTCGGGAACTTTTGGCAGGGTTTGAGAAGTATGAGCTACACCATGTTCCGTGATCACAAAATTCTCATGTAGATGCGTTAGCTCGTTTGGCCACTGCTAAAGATGTAGATTTCATAGGGGCTGTACCGATAGAAGCCCTGCCCGTCCCAAGCACAGAATCGCGAGATGAGACGATGACGATTGTGATAGCATAAGACTCCTCGATGAATCCTCTTATAGAGTATTTACAGAAAGAAAAATTACCCAAAGATAAATTGAAGTCTCGTCGTATTCTAGCACGAGCAGCCCGGTATTGCATATGTGACGACAGACTATACAAAAAAGGATTTTCGGCTCCACTACTTAGGTGCATTGATGGTTGGGACTGTCAAGCCGTTATGAATGACATAAATGCCGGACACTATGGCAATCACGCCGAGGGGCTATCATTGGCTCAGAAATCTCTTCGGTGGGGTACTATTGACCGACGATGAAGTAGGATTCGATTGAAATAGTCAAGAAGTGTGACAAATGTCAAAAATTTGCCAAAATACCTCGAGCTCCACCAGCTTTCTCGCAGCAGATGGTTAGTCCGTGGCCTTTCGTCATCTGGGTTATAGACCTGATCGGACCGCTCCCCACAGCCCGAGGAAGGTGCAAGCATGCCATTGTAGTAGTGGATTATTTCACAAAATGGGCAGAAGCTAAAGAGCTTACCGAGATATCTTCTGCTAAAGTCGAAAAGTTTTTCTGAGAGAACATCATTTATAGGTTTGAAATTCCACAGCAGATCGTGACAGATAATGGAACCCAGTTCAACAGCGAGCAGTTTCAAAAATTTTACAGGGATCTTGGGATTAAAAAGAGTTTTTCAGCAGTAGATCATCCCCAGGCCAATGGGTAAGTGGAAGCTGTCAACAAAATCATCAAGCAAAACTTAAAGACTAAGCTGGAAGTAAGGAAAGGAGCTTGGGTGGATGAATTGCAAAAAGTGTTGTGGGCGTACAAAACTACTGCTCGCAACACTATAGGAGAAACTCCTTTCTCATTAGTCTATGGCTCGGAGGCAATGATTCTAGTAGAATATGAGGTCGCTAGTCAACGCATAACAACGTTTAATCATGAGGATAACGACCATCTGCTCGTTGCTAATTTGGATATGATTGAGGCAACAAAAGATGAAGCCCAGATGAGGATTGCTGTTTACCAGTGAAGAATTGCCAGATTCTACAACAAGAAGGTCCGCATCCGAAAGTTTAAGGTAGGAGATCTGGTTTTGCGCCTTATTCTACCAGCTGCCCGAAAAGCTGACGACAGAACGCTCGGCACAAATTGGGAAGGATCTTATATTGTAAAAGACAGTCTGAGGAATGGAGCTTACCATCTGACTAACTTGGAAGGAGCAAAAGTCCTCTGAGCATGGAACGCTAATAATCTGCGACCATATTATGTTTAAATTATTCAGTTTTTTGCTTTAATAACTTATTTTTCGGTGTCTATGAATGCAGCTGTTAAGTTAATAAAGATTTCCTTCAAATGGAAATTTCTGATCGTCTCACATTCGGCTGATTATTATTTGTACTCATGCTTTGGAAGGTTCAATTGCTACCTGTGAGCAAGTAGACTCTGGAAGGTTCAGTTGATACTTGTAAGCAAACGCTCTGGAAGATATGATTACCACCTGTGAGTAGTCGAGCTCTGGAAGGTGTAATCATTATCTGTGAGCTGAAAATGTCCTGGAAGGCCTTAGCATAACCTGTGAGCAAACGGACTCTGGAAGGAGTGCTCATGGCCTGTGGACTCATGAAATCACCTTGGAAGATCTATGTAGCCTATGAGTAAGCAAGCTCTGGAAGGTACATTTGATCTGTGGGTTTGAATGAGCAGAGGTAAGGGGCCTCAGAAAGGGTAATTTCAGCACGATTAGCTGTCCCCACACTTACTCTGCTCGAATAGATTTAAACGCTGGGAAAAATTGACAACTTACAAACCAACTAAAGAAGGCAAACGGTCTGTCCAGATTATCAACCGAGCAGAGGTAAGGGGCCTTAAAAAGGACAATTTCAGCACGTTAGCTGTCCCCACACCTACTCTGCTCGAATGAATTCTAATGCTGGGAAGAAAAAATCAACTTTATAAGGTAAATGAGCAGGCCGGATATTTGATCGAGCAGAGGTAAGGGGCCTTAAAAAATGGATAATTTCAACACGGCAGCTGTCCCCACGCCTACTTTGCTCGAATAAATTTAATTACTGTTTTAGTTTATGCGATTTGATAGAGTAACTAACAGAGATATGCAAATAAGAAATAATGGCAAACAATTCATCAAATCAAATAATATTATCTATAACCTGAGTTCCTTATAAGTAAATAGGTAAGAAAAATTTCTAAAAAATCCTAAGCATTAGGAGGAAAATTCTGCTCACCCAAAGTATCACTATCATCTATATTAATTGGATGAGGAGAGCTGGAGGAAGATTCTACATGAGTAGGAGCAGTACTACTAGAGGAAGGATGATCGGATTGGGAAGCTGGGAGATTGGTTTTTGATTGGGCCTGTTGAGCATACAACTTCACTTCTGCCACGGCCTCTGGATCAAAGAATGAAACATCCACATCTGGTCGTTTGAGCCACAGATTGTACAGGAACAAACTCCTTGTTCTTTCCTCTGCTTCCTCGACCAAGGTCTTAGTACGCTCCAGCTCCAAGACTATTTGTTCCTTGAGAGAAATCGCTTCTTGCCTCATTGCTTCCATAACTATTTTAGCTTCAGTCACCCCATGCTCGCATGAAGACAGCTCCCCTTTCAGCTTCTCGTTTTCAGTTTTCAGCTTCTTCTCTGAATCCTGAGCGAAATGAAGTGCATCCTTAAGCTCAGCAATCTCCTTGTCCCTAGAGACAATCTGCTTATTTTGCATTTTCAAATTCTCCCGCTGCTCAAGCCTCTGTTTAACGGACTTTTCATGTTCCCGCTCCAGATCGTGGAAGGCCTCCCTTGATCTTTCAAGTTCCAGTTTGAAAGAACTCACATCTTCTTGCATTCTGTTCTTTTCATCTTCTAGGGATTTGATGGTTGCTTCCATGGTAACTTTCTCCTCGGGCTAGTCCGAAATCTCTCTGAGGAGTTTCATGCATGTCATGGATGCCTGAAACGGGTTGTTAGTTAAATAGGAAGAACGAAGAAGAAAGCAATAGCAATAAAGGTAAAAGACTTACGAGCATATTATGGAAGCCCAAGTAGTTAATTAGCCTTTCACCCTTCATCTCTTCATTATAAAGGGCTGGCTTCTTCATGCCAAGGAACTGAGGAGCACGATCCAAGAGGTCACTGTAGTATATCCCTGCGTCAAAGTCTTGGGTTTGCTCTTCAGTAGCAGGGTCCGTTTCCTGGGTCCTTCGACGATTGGTAGAGGGTTCTGTGGCCCCTGATTCGGCAATCCCTTTGCCTTTATCAACACTTCGAGGGCGAGCAGCCTGTGAACTGATTGCAGTAGGAATAGATTGAGAAGCAGCATCTCTGTGACTATCCTTGTTTGAAGATTTTCTAGCTACCGATTTTTGTCTCATGAGGCGAACAGGAGACGCGTCAAAATCTTTTTGGAGAGGTGATTATGAGGGAACCTCAACAGCCAGTGGAGTGTCCAAGCTCCTAGCAGCTTGCTTGGGTTTCTTTGGGGTAGGAGCCTGACCAGGCAAAGGCTGTTCGAAATGAAACCTCACAATTTCTGAAGTTTGTGTATTTACTAAATGTGGGATTTCCTTTCCAGAGGCTTCGAAAGCAAAAGAGATCTCTTTGTCCTCGCGAGAGCTTAGATCAGAATTTCTATCCAGTAACTCTTGGTCGGCCGCGGGGGCAAGACCGTGTAGTTGTAGAAGGGTGTCAGATGGCGGCTGATCGTCCGAATGAGTTTTTACTTCAGAAAATCGATCCAAAAAGGAAAGCTCCTGATCGAAAAGAGGAATCTCACTCTTGGATACGTCTGCATAAAGAGAACATTAGCGACGAGCAAGATGAAAGTAAAGTAGTTATAAATATATATATATATATATATATATATATATATATAAGAATGCTTACTGGGAGAAAGGCAAAAGGAGAAATTCTTTAGATCTGATAAAGACAAACACGACGCGTAAAACCATTGCGACTTGTAGTCGTCTACGTTGGACTTAATAACTCCTTGAGGGAGGTTTATTTTGTAAGGGGATTTTCAGACCGAGGTATAATAAAACCCATCTTTCTTATCGGATTTAGGGACCGTGTTGCTCTTAAACAGAAAAAGATGTTGGATTATTGTGGGGGTCGAAAGAGGAAAGCCGTTCTTAAGGAAAATTGAAGCTAAGGCAGTAAGGTGAGCATAAGAATTAGGAGTAAGTGGAAAAGAGGCTAAGTTAAGATCGTTCAGAAGAACGACCAAGTAAGGATGAATCGAAAATCTAAAACTGGCCTCTATGTGTTGGTGGCTTATAGTAAAGAAACTTTTAGGAAGGAAGGCCGCATGGTCAGAAGCCTTTGGCACCATAGCCCGACAGCCAGAAGGTAAGAAGAAGCCTTCAGCAATAGTTTCAAGATCGCTAAGACTAAGGGAAGACTCATATCTGAAAAACGGGGTGCGAGCAGAAAAAGCACGGTGCTCGGAAGGGCCTGAAGTAGCCCCACCGCTTTGAGAGGTCGTGTTGTCAGTATCCTTGACTCGGTTAAGTTCCTCCTCGAAGGTCACCTCAGTAGACCCCACTTTATGACTGCGACGACTACGACTAGACATCTACAAAAGCAATAGGAAAATCAAGTCACAGAAAGCAAACGAGAACTCAGTATTTAAGGGTACTCCTACTTCTCTAAAAAGACTAGCCGCACCTGCAAAAGGGTTACCAAGCATAGGAGGAACCTTATTTATAAGCCTAACGGATTACAGGGAACATTGAACAAACTAATGGACTCTTAACCCTACCATGGTGAGGATATAAGACGAATACCAACAAGGAATGACATGCATAGGCATAACTTAAAATAGTTATATGAATATCTACTTCAGATTCTTTAAGTAAAATCATGTTAAGATGCAACAAAAATGCTTGCAAACAAAAGCTTAAGCCCGTGCAATCAAATACGCGCAAGCAACAATCATAGCTAAGAAGATTGAAAAAGAGTACGAGAAGTTACCTTGAGTATGGAAAGTTCCGCTGGTAAGGAAGAAGAAGATACAGGAAAACAATGGCGAACAAGAAAAGAATGGAAGCAGTAAAGCGCCTGTCTTCGAAAGTGACTGGTAGAGGGCGAAGATGGAGCGACAAGGGGTTTATGTACAGCTGATGTCTCGAAACCCCAATCGTCAGACCAGAACACCCGAATCGTCGTCAGTAATTCAGCGGTTTAGTGCGAAAACTGCGGTTTCATCATCATGAGCAGCCATCGAAAAGACGCGCATTTAATGCACACATTGATAAACGCACGACACTTGATGTACAGAGAGCCGGTGCCTAGGGAATTGGCACGTGGTGCAAATAAACTAACGCTTAAAAGAGGCGACGGTCCATATCCTGCCAAAAGTGTTATGGGCATAAGAACGTTGTTTCTAATACAAAGAATGTACTAAAAAACAAGGGGGCTAGTATTATGGGTATTTTGGTACAATGGAAAAAGCCTAGGAATGAAGGCCCATTATGTCGCTCTGTAAAGAAAAACCCAGAAAGTACTGGTCAAAATGGTCAAAAGTCAAAGGAAGGAGTATAGCCATTCATTAACCTGTGTGCCCAAGCACACCTAATTATGCGGCTGATTGTCTTAAAACGCTAAGTGTTCAGAATGATTGTATGAAGGCTTGGCCGGTTGGCAAAAGCATAAAGATAATCTGCTCGTAATCAAAAGGCTATACGATAAGTGCCCTTCAGAAATTATCACAGCAATCAGGAAGTCTGCTCGTCTGCCCGATAGTCAGAGGAACAGTTAAGTCTGCTCGTCTGCTCGATAGTCAAAGGGACAGTTAATTCTGCTCGTCTGTTCGGTAGTGGAAACACCTGATCGCTGAAGTAGTCTGCCCGATTGATACAACGTCTGATCGCTGAACAGGCTGTTCACTAGAGTTGACTAGTTGACCTTCTGAAAGGCGAATCAATTCAAATCAGGAAAGGAGTCGACTTACTTATTTTCATGCAAATCAAATCTCTACACTTTTGGAAATTGCTATATACACGGTAGAGATAATCTCGAGAGATATTATCTCAATTAATGTATATTATTTTTTGCTTTATCTGTAAGATTCTTAAGTTAATTCTAATTGTAACATCTCCACTATAAATAGGAGATAAAATTCAGTGTAAAGGACAGAGTGAAATAAAATACAATTACTTCGAGAGAGAGAATGAGTAATTGTCGTGGACGTAAGCCATTGTTCTTGCCGAACCACGTAAAATCTCGTTGTGTCTTGTTTGTTTTGGTCTTGGTAATACTTGTTTTGTCTGTAACTTATTGTTTCGTAGGTATTGGGCTTGGAGAATCAGGTTGATCAAAATTGAGTGTCAACACATGTCAAACCCAACCTTAACATAAAGACATGTATTCCAATTAAAACTAGTCATCCATCTACTAATATTATAAGTTGTTACCACAAAATCATCAACAGCCACATCAAATGTAATTCTATTGTCAAATACCGTATAAAACATAATCAAAAGAGCAAAATAAAGCTAGTATCAGGTAGCCTATGGATAACCATGTACAAAGATATGTTCCAAGTGTAGATATGAACAAAATGTAACCATAAAAGAGACTAGGCTATGGTACATATCACTTGAGTCACTGACCAAATGTCGAATCCACATCTAAACCCGCAATAGTCCCTACTATGAAATAGTTGATTTAACTTAGAAACACATTATAAAACCAATAAAAATAAGGGCAACCATTATTAGTCTCGCACATACCTAGGTTGGATGATCCTTGGATTGGCTAAGATGATGTGTAAAGGCTGTCGAATAATGGTACAGGTCATGTCACAGGCTGAGAGGATGATCGTGGCTTACATGTTAATTCAGAGGGAAGGTTGGTCAATTGTGAGGCAATTCGTGTCATAGGTTAAGATGATAACACTGGTTCAGATGGTAGTGGCATATTTGGAGGTGCTTACCTTCCTAGAATCTGCAAATTAGTGATATTACAACACTTCAAGAGACTCCAAACTTGAATAAAGTTAAAACAACGTGCGAGTTATTGCAAAGGTTACAACTTACTTAAGAAAGAGCTCCATTTGTCTTTATATTCCTTTTAGGATTGATGGAACTACTCCCAACCTGCCAAAATGAAGTTATAAATCAGTAAAATTATTATGCTAATACTTTATTATATATCATGAGTTGAACCTCAAATATTTTCTTCCCCGTGGTAGCATTTGTTGAGTTTTTTCCCTACATCCAGTGAAATAGAAGTGAATATAGAACGCATACAATTATAAAATATAAGCACTCGTAACCATAAAGATTTGTAAAAAATATCTTATTTTAATAGATGATGGAACAGCAGTAAGTGGATTGCTTTTATAGCTTCTAGCATTATGTCCAACTTCTTTATAATAACCACATCTACCAGTAGTATTACGTTTGTGTTTGTCTTGTTCATCTACACCTCTTTTTTTTACCTTTTTGGGTCTTCCAGGGAGTTTCTTTTTCACAGGCGGCAACACTTTATTCATTCCCAAGTTAGGCTAGGAGGAATGATGTGATATAGGATGGATCACATGATTATAGGTTCTAAGGTATGCCTCTTTAGTGAGATACAAATGGACATACTCATACGCCTGCCTCCTAGTGAGAGTGAATACTATCATTGCATGTTTACATGGTATTCCCAAGATGGTCCACTCATGACAATCACAGGTGTATTTCTTTATATTCACGATCCTATAAATGTCACCATCTTTAACTTCATACTCAACTTCACTAGAACACAATAGATCAACAAATCTGCCCTTATCTTTAATTACAGCAACCTTCTTCATGACCAATGGTAGGAAGGGAGAGTCCCATTTCCTTGCCACTTCCAACCTTTTGCACATACGCTTCATTATTTTCCTATGCATGGTCTCGAACATTGTTAAAGCGGGTTGCCTTTTGATTTTGTCAACCCAACTATTATAACTCTCAGTGATATTATTTGTGACATGATCGGATTTAACATGATCATCAAAGGCATAACGAGACCACTGTTGGACGTTTATAACCTCCATGAACTGGTATGCTTTAATGTTTGCCTTGTAAATATCCTCTATCGCTTCCTTAAAGTCTTCCACATTTGTGCTCTTCACAGCCTTCCAAATCATATCATCAGCCAAACACCTTCTATGTCGTGCCCGTAAATTGGCAATGATATGCCTAACACAAAATTGTTGCGTAGCTCCATGCCATTAAGTTGCAACTCCATCGAGTATACCCTTCTGCCGGTCTATCATAAATGTCACTGTTTGGTCGTCCTCCAGATCAATATGCTCATACAAGTGATGTAAAAACCAACCTTAACTGTATTTGCTTTCTTGCTCACAGATAGCAACGACTATTGGAAGAACACCAAAGTTTGCATTAATGGTGACTGTTGACATCAACACACCAGGGAACTTTCCTTTAAGGTGACATCCATCAAGACCAATGAATGGTCTACACCCAAGCATGACACCTTACTTCTATGCAGCAGAGCTAAGGAAAAACCTTTAAAAAGTAGATGGGGGCATCCATAGCTGGTGTGAGGCATTTTAAGAATGCAACAGAACCTGGATTTCTATCTCGAACCATATACCCATCTGCATACATTTTGTAATAGCATTCTGCATGCTCTATCACAGAATCTTTAAGTGTCGTTTACTTTGCTCTATATAGCATCTAGTTGCTAACTATTAACCTATAAAGCCTTTTCACCTCAACTCCTAGCAAGGCTATATTTATAGTCAGGTTTGTATGGATAAAGTGTTTAAACTTCTGTGCAATCCATACTGATGTAGCCTCAGGATTTTTATGCACCTTCTGACATTGGTGTGTATCATTTAGAGTCTTGATTTGATATCCAGTCTTGTTAGTGGTGGGGGCTTGCATGTACCTGCTATGGACACCTTTCAAAAGCACACACCGCTGCGAATCTTGCAAACTCATTCTTGATTCTCTTATCTTGGAATTCCTCCTGTACCACATGCTCTTTAAACACTTCCCTAAAATGGTACAATCCTCTAAATAATTAACCCTTTGCCAAGCTAACCTTTCCATCATTGTCTACAGTCTATGGCACTTCATTCAAACCCTCAACTTCACCATCCTCAAACTCACTGCCATAATAATCATCATTCGGGTTACCATGAAATGATGTTGCATCAGACATAATTTCATCTTCAGATAGAATTGGACTATGTGGTGGCTCAGGTATTCCCTCACTTACAAGTTCACCTTTATAGTTACCATCATCTTCGTTGCTCATTGGTTGACTACTTTCGTCTTCCTCAATGATTTCATCAGATTTTAGTGGAACATAATCACCATCATCTGATGAAGTCACTTCTGTATCACCAGCTTCACCTTCCTTTTCCTTATTGTCTTCCTCATCAGTTGAGGAAATGTACACATAGTCAGGGTATGTATCTGTATATGGTGATGGACCATTATTAAAGGAATACGACTCTAAAGGTCTCTATAGTTGCCAAGGGTCAGGATTACTAAAAGGAATTACCTCTAGTAGGATGAAGTCAAAATCTATTCTAACGGTATCTATACCTCCCATCCGACATTACCTAATCAGTTCCTATAAATCCAAATCATCCACAATGACCCTAAACCCTCCACATCAAGGTAATTTTGCATTGGCTCTAAAGTGCTCATTTGGCTCAAACAGTTTTGCACATGCCAGCATATAAACTGTAGTCCATAGGGTTTCTAATTTATAGGTTTTAGGATCGGTTATAGTCACTTCAAAGTGCTCACCTAAAAGTGTTGCTAAGATATTGAATACATCTATCATCCTAGTTGTCCATAATATCAGATGTATATAAATACATTTTATCATATCAAAATCTATGAAAAATATAGGAATACATTTTAACAAGCATATATCAAAACATATAACTACATTTTAACAAGCATTTAGATGTTCCATTTCTTGCATCAAAAAACAAATGCAACCAAACCAGTAAACATACCTAGTAAACAGAACCATAAAATATACCAATGTAACACATAAATAATCAAACATTTTATCATATCAAAACCTATGAAATTGACACATAAACAAGCATTGAAATGTTCCATTTCATGCATCAAACAACAAATGCAACCAAATCAGTTAAGTCAACAAAATCAATAAATAAACCATCTTACCTTATATATAGTGAAAGATGTTATCATATTAAAACCCATGAAATCAACATATAACCAAGCATTGAAATGTTTCATTTCATGCATCACACAACAAATACAACAATACCAACAAACAAAAGCAGTAGACAAAGATTTTTCAAAAAGAAAAAAACCAGTAAACAAATCTGTTCCACAAAAAAAAAAAAATAAATAAATAAATAAAAAATAAAAAATCATGTCAATAGATAAACCACCATTGCATATCAACACCTAAACATGTAACCCAACTTTTACAGTCAAAATACACTAAAAAAAAACCATGAAAGCTACACCTACATAAGCATTGAAATGTTCTAATTCATGCATCAAACAATATTCAAAAAAATATTAGTAAACAAAAGCAGTAAACAAAGAATTTTCAAAACAAAATTGAAACCAATAAACAAAGCTTTTTCACCATATTAAAAAAAAAAAAAAAGAACCAGTAAACAAGGTATTGTTACATGTCAACACTTAAACATGTAACCTAACTTTCATATTCAAAAGACACTCTCTTTCATGCACCGAACAATAAAACCATGAAATCGACACCTAAATAAGCATTCAACTATTTAATTGCATGAAAGAAAAACAAAATCGATCATCAAAAACCATACTTTGAATACACATCTTCAAATCCAAAATATTTCATGCCAAAAAACGTTAAACTTAACCAATATAGACCCAAATATTTTTATTTCTAATCAAAAACACATTTTAACCAAAACCAGCCTAAAAATGTTCACGATTCAAAAAAAAAAAAATTGTTTCTCATCAATTCCATACCCTATTTTTCATCAAAACCAACCTACAAAACAACAATGCACTCCAAAACCAAAAAATTGCTTGATTCACAAACAAGACACAATCCTCTCTACTATCCTCTTAACTAGATGCTTATATAAACAACAATCATGGATAGAAAAATAAGATTTTCCTTTGTTTTTTTAGGGAATGGAATATGGATGGTCACCTTTGTCTGTCAAGGCTATCTCTTCAGTTGTTTCGGAGCGGGTTCATGGCCCTTAATAGTACACTGCATGCACCATTTCCTCTGTTTAATCAGAGGTGACTGTACACAATTCTCCATACACTTTAATTATTTAAATAAATTCTTATTTTATTAGATTGTCACCACTGTATCTGGATATTATATACCATATAATGCCTTTTGACCATTTTACCCTTACACAGTAGCACTTAATAACTACTCATTAATAGTTATATAACAGTAGAGGAGGTTTGTGTAGAGTTTTTCAAACCTCAGATAGTGCCCATGCGAGTTATCCAAACATCATCATATTTGTGCAATTTCGTCAAACCTTAAGGAGGTTTGTGTAATTTGCCCTTATCAATTTTATGGTATAATTTATTATGATATATGCACTGCAATAAACATAAGATTCTATAGCATCACACCATAGCATTCTATTTATTATGCAATGAAAAAACTATCTATTATAGCATTTTATAACTGAAATTATGTTTGTTAATCATTTAGTAACATATCATTATTAATAACTTTTTATTACTAAATACATAGCACATAAGATTTGCTATTAATAATTATGAAGATTTTTTAAATTAATCAGACATTTATGGTTATAATAGCTCAATAGGTAAGATATGGAATTAGTCAATAATAAATAATAATAAAATAAAAATTCCCTCCAGTTCTAACAATGTAGCAAGAGGTTTTTTTTCCCCACCGAGCAGATCACCGCTTGTCCTCTCAACTCTGCTCCTACAGCTTGGCTCCGCTGCCACGGACGCCAAGTGTCCTCACGTTGAGTACGGTAGAGCCACCTTTAATTCCGGCAATAAAGGCCTCAGCTCCCCTCTATCTGATATGTTTTCCTTGTTTTATTTTCTGATTTGATTCCAACGATAAAGGCTTCAATTTCGACTTGGTTGACGAACTTAGGGACTGGTGAGGAGACCTTATGAGATTAAAAAGGCCACCAAAATGCCTGAAGAAAGACGTAAAGGGATTGAGCTTAGGCCATCATTTTCATGGAACTCTGGCTTCCTTGATTTGGGGATTTTGAAACCCTAGCTTCTTAGATAGCCATGGAGGAGCTCAAATCCATCAATATTTCTCAAATTTGAAGTTGATTCAGGTTTGTGGCTGTATGTTGCTCACGAAAATTTAGCTTTTCACTTTTTAAAGCTTCTCTAATTTCTCAGTTTTCTTCTTATTAACAACCATATCAGATCTCTGCAATAGCCAAAAATTCACAACGAATTCCTCAACTGCATCGATTCCTTGGATTCTGTTGTTTTGATTTTTCATCAGTTTGGTAACTTTCACACCCTCAATTTCTCTTGTCTTCTGATTATTTTATAAGTAAGCTCTCTCTGTGTCTGAGCTTGTGTTTGTGGCTTTTTTTACTCTGTTTTTTCTGTATTGTTTAGATGCTCTGTATTTTTTTTTCGTATCGTTAGTCTTGTATTTTATAAGTAAACTCTTTCTCTCTTGACTTGAAATTGCTATCTTTGTGACCCTTTTTGGAAATAATTTGGTAAATTTAGGTGTCTTCTGGCTATTAATGGATTTGGAAGTGTAAAAGGATACTAGCTAGTAGAATTCAAGGTTAATTTGTGAATCGAAAGTTGCAAATTTTTGGTTTCTTGAGGTGGAATTGAGATGGTTATAAAGTTAAGCAATGGCTGCATTCTAGTTGATGAATTTAAGTTGCATGAAGCATGTCAAGTGGGTTATCAAAGATTTACGAATTTAAGCAATGGTTGTGCAATGAAGAAAATATTGGAGGAAAGTGGACATTGATAGATGCTGTGAAAATAGGGCTGTTTGCATACTTCTCTAGCCTTTAAATAAGTAAAAGATAATCTAGATAGAAACGAACATAAAAGGAGAAAATAATTTTTTCAAAACCAGTTATATCTAAATGTAATTACACCAAATGGCTTTTATAGTACATGTAGTTTCTAATGTTTCCAAGTATTTGGCAATGAATTTGACCAATGAGATTGTAGAGCCACTTTGACTTTTCAAAATGGCTTGTAGTGAGGCTTTAATTTGCAAATTTTGGGTTATAGCTGTTAAGGTTGTATTGCCTTGCCTTGCCTTGCCAGGTCCTCTCTCTCTTAAAAAAAATAATGGTTTATATATATATATAATATAGTATAGGTTATATGTGGCAATATGTTATATATTAAACATGTTGTGTCTTCGGCTTTTGATCGATGATGATCAGGTGGGTATGGAACTCTTGAAGAGTTATTAGAAGTCATAACATGGGCCCAGTTGTTGATCCATGACAAGCCTGTAAAGCAACTTTATGTATTTCAGAGGTATATTCTAGAACACTTCCAGTATTCATGTTGGCCTTATACAAGAGATCTACAACATAGAAGGAGACACTCAATTACAACTAAAGAATTTATAAAAGCAATAATAACTGCCATCGTGCTTTACAACTTTCTTTGTTTTTAAGTTGACTATAACTGACAATGAAGCATAAGTAAATGTACGCAGACCAACTTCAAATGTATAAAAATCTAGACATAAAGTCAACATTTTTTAAAAAAAAATATTAAATAATGAGAGAGAGAGGAGAGAATATAGAATGTGAAACAAGATGCTATAGTTTATTATACCTGTGCTTACAAAGTTGGTTAACTAATAAGGAGAATAAATGATGACCATATATAGACCTGCAGCCTCTGCCTATTTTGACATGGTGTAGTAAGATGTTGGATTTGGGCATCTGGTGATTGACACAATGGTTCTAGTTGCTGATTCAAATAGGTTGACAATAGGACTATCTCTACAACATAGTAGATAAACTGTACAATGCACAGCATGATGCAAATAGTATGCTAGACAAGCACCATACATTCCAATATCCATGTATGGGAATGATTGCAAATACCTTTGCTTTAATTTTATTTATGTTATATCCTTTTCTGCTCAATTGTTGATATATTGAGTGTTGTTTGACTTCCCATCTATCCTATATGCAAATATCCATGACTGATGCACCGACTAGACCGACTAGACACCTCTACTCCAAATTGTTGGGATGATTTCTTCAAATTCCATGACCAAAGAGTAACCGGATCCATGTTATCCATGACCAATATTGTGTAGTAGCAGTTGTTCAGGGTCATGGGAGGAAAGAATATCTTGGCATGATTGTGTCATTTGCTGTATCTATTTTTGTAATATGAAGGTGATGAACACTACTTCTGTTTTGCTAATGCAGTTTTATTCTGTTCCAATGGACAGGCTATTGATTACTGCTCAACATTATTTTTTCTTATGCAGTTTTATACATGAAATGACTCATTGTGACTATGGAAATTACGACTCAGCAGCATTATTTTTTCTTCTTTTGGTGTTCTGAAAATGACATCTTTTCACTTGCTTTGGCCTAGCTTTCAATCCTTTTGACATCAGATATCCTTTTTTCCTTCTTTTTCCAGAGTATTCTTGTGAAACCTACTAGTGGAAACATAGGCATTGGCCCTCCTTTCATAACTGCTTCAAGAGGATATAGACCCGTCTTGACAATGTCCGCATTAATGAGCTTGAAAAGAAGAGTTCTTCTAAAAGTATTTAAAGCTAAGCTTGTATTAACTGATTCAACAAAGGGCATGGAGGGAGCAATCCCAAAAAAATGAAATGAGACAGTTACATTCATTTTTGGGACTAATTTTTACATATAAATGTATGCATGTTATTTTTGTTTGTGTTTTTAATATTAAGGTTTAGTATTTTGATGTAATGATGATGTATTAATTTCATATACTAATGAAAATTAGTTTTCAATTAATTCTTGTGTAATAGTACAATATAGTGCACTTTGAAATGCTACAGATTTATATATTGTCACGTTTCAAATAAAAAAAGTATTACATATTAAAAATGCTATTAAAATGATAATTAAATAGCTTGTTTAAAAAAGCTATCATAGAATATACAATAACATTCTAAATAAATAACTACCACATGCAAAAAATGCTATGGAAATTAATATTAAATTGAATTAATAATTATCGCATATTAGAAATACCTTTTTTGAAATGCTACAATAGGATAAATTATATTAAATTGAATTAATAATTATCGCATATTAGAAATGCTATTGATAAAATGATAGGATAGCTTTGTCAAAATGATATAATAAGATATGTCATAGCACTTTCGATTGATTGGTATTATATATCAAAAATACTATAAAAAGTGAAATACTTTTAATAACACGGGCTGACATAATGTTTTGTTGAATGTTGTCCTAGACTTTTGATAACATTTATCGTATGTCATCGTATACACAATTTGTTGTAGTGATTTATCTCTCTCTCACTCTCTCAATATATATTTAGTACATTATTAGTGATTTTCTGCTGCAGTGGGAGATGACAATGAACTTTTTTTTCTAAGCAAGTTAGTTTTCCTTTATGCATCCCCTAGGTCCTTCACATAAGTTTATCTGGGCATACTGTTGTACGAATAAATTCTTAGTCATTGTTATATTTTTCTTCCAATTATCGTTGTAGATCAGCAGTGTTACCTCTCTAACTTATTGACATAAAAAATTAAATGTGATATGTTTCAAAATGCTGAATTTGATACTACAGTTGCTTTGATCCACCGGATGGTTGGTCTAATTTGTTTATGTTACTTAAGAGCTTGTAATTTATAAATATTTAAATTAAATAATAAATAAAATATATTTATTTTATTCAATTTATGTGCATTTATGAAATAATTGTTTTATACAAATATCATGTAACATCCATGGTTACTTATGTAGTCTTAAAAGTATATAAGTTTTATATACAAAAAGATTTAGTTTAAAATCAGTAATCTAAAGAGTTCGTAGAAAGTAAACAAAGTTGGATACTTTGCTTGTGATAAATCTACAGCTGTGGTCCATTTTGTATTTAATACGATGATTTTATTTGGGATCGTTCATGTGGTGACACGAAAATTGAGGCATCTTATATAATAAAGATTATATAGGACTGAACCATGATAAAATGAATTTTTTATTAATATCCGTTAAATAAAGAAATTCATATTTATCAACTACATGATCATATATGGATTGATCTTAATCCTGAATGTTTTATGGACTCCTATTTGTTGAGTCATATCTTTTTATTTACATGGGTAAGACTGTTATAGATTTACGGTCAATAAGTTTCGTACTTTGGAGATGTGGTTCAATAAGTGGCTGAGAACATTCTATATAATAGTGGAATCCATTCCTTTTTGCGAAAAGTAGATGAGTAGTTTCCTTAAGTATTGATTCGGATCTTGAACAATAAAAGCGCTCAACTTTCTATTTGTAAATAAATGGAAAGATAAATTCATAAGTTGTTATAAATATATTGTTCATTAGAGAATTAATGATACTTAAAGGAATAAGAAATAATTAAAGAGATATAACGGACTTTAATGACCTAACTCTAATTATAAACTACTCGTGGAGGATCGAACTATATAAAATGATTAAATCAATGGATACTGAAAATCCAGATTGTATAAAATATTTATAATTTTGAGAGTGCAATCTTAAGTTTTTAGTGGTAACTTTAAGGTTAATAATAATGAATTATTTAATTAAAGAATTTAATTAATAATTATGATATTATTGGAGCTCAAATTATAGATCCATTTGGTCCTCTTGGTAGCTCACAATCACATAAAAAAACAAAGGAAAGAATATAATTGGATTGTCCAATTATAAGTGTATATATAATTTTATGAACACGTTCATGAATAATTTGATTATTTAAATAAAAGTAATTATTTAATTAATTATTAATTATTTAATTATTTGTAGAGGTTAAAAGTTTAATTTTAAATGGTGTCATTAAATTATAGATGATTTAGAATCATTTAATTTAATGAAAAATCTTTTAATTAATGAAAATGGTAATTTAATTTAATTGGAATTAGATTCCATATTAAATTAGATTAAAGAAGTTTTAATTAAATAGGAATTAGATTTCATATTAAATTAAAAGTAAAGAGTTTTAAACCAATAAGAAATTTGATTCCATATTAGATTTGAATTAAGTTTTTCAATTTAATTAGGAAATCATATTTCTTATTAAATTAGAAAACTCTAACTTACCATTATAAAAAGGTGTTTTATATTGGTAACAAGAGTGAGATAAAGAGAGAGAATTTTTGGTTACTTGAATCAAAAACTTCTATTAATTAAAAACATCATATTATCCAATCTCAAAAGAAATCAAGAAAATCATTTTTTGATTTCTACGTAATAATCTTTTATAAAAAGATTTCGTGATATAATTCTTCGAGATTGTACCCGAACACAGTTTATTTTGTGAAGAGTCATAGGAAGGAAGATCGGGTAGTGAAGAATCTACGAATCAAAAGGGATTAATTCAATCTTCATGCAAGGTAAGATTCAATCTTATTAATTTAATTATTGAATTGTTATTATTATTATCAATCGGGCATATTTTTATTTGGAAAAGTTTTTTAAAATACATGTTTTCGCATTAAATTCAAAAATCAATTTTTCCTTTGGTTTATATTTTACTTGAAATGATTGGACAAATACACATTGTAGTTGGATCATGTAATTATTGATTAACTGAGGACTAAGGATCAAAGATTGGTAGTCACTTAAAGGTAATTATACTTCCATGCTATCTCTATGGCATACAAGGAATGAGGACAAATGTCTTTTTGTAATCTATCTTTCGTTGTTGGTACTTTGCTTTTGTTGATGCTTCATTTATTTATTTTTTATTGAAACAAAAATTTTATTGCAAATAAGGATGATACATTTAGCCCTATGCAAAACAAAGTGTGATAAGATATCTCATAGACAAAAGTGGACGCCGACGTGTTTCCGAGTTTGTTTCGACTCGTTTCCAATCTTGATGAAAAGGTAATCTCACCTTTAACTTAGTTGCATTATTGATATCTTGATATATAGATATTGATTCAATGAAATCGTGTTTTATCATCAACTATACATGACAGTGATTCTATTTAGGCCTTTATTTGTCAATAATTTAGGGAGAAAGCGCAACGGTGAAATAAATAACGAAATAAATTTTCTCCCATTATATGTAAATCTAATAGGAACTAATTAAATAGAACACAATCTCACGATAACCATATGTAGCGATCAACCAAACAAGCAATCCACACATGCAGAAGAAATACAATCCAAGTTTTTAATGTGGAAAAAACCATAAGACCATAATTAATCAAAAAATCTTCACTATGAATCCAATTATGAGTCTGCAACAAATCTCTAATTCTATCAAGAGATTTAATACAGTAACATCATCAAGAAATTCAACTCTTGGCAGCAATCACAATTTAATATCAAATAAGAGGAAAGAGACAAAGAAATCAAACTCAAGGTTACTGTTTCGGTAGTGTATCTCTCTAGAGAGCACTCCGATCAGAAGTCACACATTATAAAATGAAGTTCCATATCTCATGAAGCTACTACCCAAAGTTAAGCTTAATCAGAGACGAAGGAGTTAGAGCCCTTTGATGAAAACTACAGTTCAGGCCTGTCTTTCCAATCAGCACTATTTCGACTGTTGAAATTCACCATAAAAACTCTAATCTATGATCAGACTGTTCAACCTCAAGAACTACGAGTACTTGACCTGATTATCAAAAACCAACTCGATTTGACGGTGCACAAAGGAGAACCGATAGTTATGAGAAAACTGTGCATGATGTTTCTATGTTGTTTTTATCCCCTTTCTTCTTCAATCTTTCCTTCTGTCTCTTCCTCTCTTTTTTTCTTATTTTCTTGCAAGCAGAACCAGACTACACAGCTGTTGCCTCTCTCCTTATTTTTCACTCTCTCTCACATAACCCTAATGAGAAAAAGAGGGTTTTTACATCACTCAAAAAATAAAAAAATAAAAAAATTTAATGGGCCTCTCATCCATTTTGACCAAATGGAACAAACTTCATAGGTTGTGTCCATATAAAAAGGAATTCAATCCAACAAATAAAATGTCGTAACGGGTACATTTTGCATACATTGTGATTGTTGATGGTTGTTGAAGTTGATTTGTAACTGCAAAAAGAAAGAAAACGAGAAAAATGTAAGTAAATAAGCTGTAAAGCTACGAGAAAACTATTGGGAATACAAGATCGGTATGAAAAACAACATGATTGAGCTGTTAAATAATTTAGTTTTCATTTACACTAAGTGAAAACTTAGTTGGTGCAATTAATGTTATATTTCTTGAAACATAGAGGAACAGAGGTGAACTACTTATTAGTAAAGATATATATATATTTGTTGAAACTAGGTGCTAAACTCAGTAATTGATCCCTTAGCTCACGATAGTGTTGATGTGTGCACTGCAGCTTTACCTAAGAAATGCATCTGTTACTTGGGGTTTTTTGTTTTTTATTTTTAGGAATTAGGGATGGATGGTGGCGATTCTCTGCTGCTACATTTGTGATATTATAAAAAGGCATTCAAGTGGTGAATCTTGTGCATGATTCTCCTTTTTTTCCTATAAACTCTAAATTTCTCTTTCTTTTGTTCCTTCCTCATTTGAATTGGATTTTTATTGGTTTTATTTGATTTATGATTTTTGTTTTGTTTTGTTTGTTTGTTTTGTTAGACCCCTTTTTTATTTTGGTTACAAAAGAGCTCTTTTACTTTTGGTCTGTGTTTTAGTAAACATGTGATTATTGATGCCATTTTTTTGCATTGATGCTTGGGATGAGAGATTATCAAAGTCTGTTGAGTTGCCCTTATCTTAATTGCTACAATTCAATTTTGTGTTCAAGAAGTTTGTGTTGTTGTTGGCAGGAATACAGGCTCTTTATTACTCTCTCTCTCACATGCACATGAGCACGACTGGCACAAGTCTAATTCAATGTATTTGGTGTGTTTAAATAGTAAGTTGCATATGTTTATGTGGGTTTTTAGGATATTCCTTGTTCCTGTTGTGTTGTTCTTTGCTTATACATTGACTGCCTTTTCTGTTGGAGAAGTTCCCTAGGTAATATGATATTCTATAATTAAATTTAACAAATCAAGGAATCGAGCATTCATTAAGCTTTTCCAAATTTTGATTGCTTTTGCGTTTTGTAGGCTTCATGTGTGTTGACACTTAATTTTGGTCAATCTGATTCTTAGAGTTCAATACCTGTGAAACAATAACTAACAAACAAAACAATAATGATTAAAATCAAAACAAACAGGACATAATGATTTTTACGTGATTTGGCAAAGTAATGGCCTACATCCACGACTGTCACCCTTATTCTCATAGAGTAACAGTATATATTGATTGCTTAGGGTTTTACAATAAATTTGATCCCATATTTATAGAGGAGATGTTACAATTTGAATAGGTTTTAAGAATCTTTCGCATAAGACAAAAAATAATATGCATTAATTGATATAATATCTCTCAAGATTATCTCCACCATATCTGCAACAAGTACCGAGAATGTCGTGATTTGATCTGTATAGAAATAGGCAAGTTGACTCCTTTCCTAAATCAAACTGATTCAACATTCTAGAAGGTTAATTGATCAAATTTAGTGAATACCTTGAGCGAACAGACCATTCAAACAATCAGACACTGCACCCAACGAGTAGATTGTCTAAGTAATCTACCCCTATAACTAGCGATCAGATAAGAAGACCTCCTGATCGTTCCAATAGCCTTTGAAGAATACTATCAAGCAATTCTTGACCATGACCAGATTAGCTTAGCGTTATAACATGCGTTTAGACCCTCACACGATCAGACATGTATTCAAATGATATGATCAGTCACTCAGTAATTAAAACAATCATCCATTTGATCAGATGTGCTCAAGTTCGTAGGCTAAGATACGACCACATATTCCCTCCTTTGACCATTGACTAATTTGACCAGCCTTTTGGGTTTCTTCTCATAGAATAGCATACTGGGCCCATCCCTAGGCCTTTGTCAGCTCATTTTTATGATCGTCAAAATGCCCATAACACTAGCCCTCTTGCTTCCAACACATTCCTTAGGCTGGAAGCAACGAGCTCATTCTTGAGGCAATTTTGGCGGGATCCATACTATCACTTTTTCAAATATTGACTTATCTCGTGACACGCAGCATTTCCCTAGGCGTCATTTTACTGCACGTCTCACGTCTTGCGTTATTAATGTGCATTTAATGCACATCTCTTCATTGGTTGTGCATAGCGACAAAATCGTGGGTTTCTTGCTGCATCGCTAGATTAATGACAGTTACATAGCTGTTTTTGATCTGATGGTTAGGGCTTCAAGACGATAGCTATATATAAACGTTTAGTATTTTCCTTTTTCGTTTTTACTAATCACTTTCAGATACTGTTATGGGTATTTTCGGATTCCTCAAATGGGCTGGCAAAGGCCCATCAAGACAGTGGCTCAAGCCACCAAGACCAGGTATGAAGCTCTATTCATCAGATCGTTAGATCGCTCTAGTAGTCAATGAGATCGAGCCCGTGAAGGGCCTAGCGAAGATAAGGTCAGACGCCAGTCGCCATCTTAGCGACGTTGAGGTCGCACACCGGTCATTGCGACGTCGAGATCGCTAGGCCGGCTCGAAGTCAAGATCGCCACGGCGAAGATTCAGTCCGTTTCTGCCCAGTTCGCCCAGTTTCAGTGCAAGATAGTAAAATGGCGTGTCTTGCACGATAAGTAAGGGTTTCTCACCTAATGACAGCTTAATTTTGGGAAATCTCACCAAACCAGCATGGGTTAGCAGTCGGACGCCCACGTAAAGCCAGAGTTGACCTGGCACAAGTCAGAGGCATTAATTGCATTTCAGCAGCATTAATTACGACAAGATTAGTCCTTTTTGTTTGTTTATACCATCTGTAGCCTCATCTCCTCTATAAATAGAGGAGGGCATTTATTGTAAAGGGATTCAGAAAATTGAGAGATTGAGAGGGCTGTTACTCTGTCGAAATACAGAGAGATTAAACACTTTAGAGAGAGTCTGCCATTAATAACAGATAAAGTGGACGTAGGCCATTCTTAAAAGGCCGAACCACTTCAAACTTTGTGTGTTCTTCTTGCTTCCTTCTCCTCTTTTTTGCCATTATTGGGTCTGTTTGTTGCAGGTCTCCTTATCTGTGCGGCATTGGGCTCAAGAATCTGGTTGGCTGGTTTACCACGTCAACATTTTGGCGCTAGAAGGAGGGCCCAACTGTAAGTGGAGCTCTGCAATCGCCATGGCAAAGGGGAGGACGACCAGGAATTCTATGGACGAGCGAGCTGCGGCGCTAGGCCCAGATGACTGATATGGGTGCGGGACCTTCTCATGGAGGACGGGACGCCGTGCATGACCTGGCCCGACGTTAGGAGAGGTTGGAAACTACAATGGTGCAGATTGCGGATACGTTGAGAACGTTGGTCCGAGGTCCCGATCAGAATGTTCCCAGGACGACTATGATCCCATCGCCCAGAGCAGAGGTCGCAAGGGGGGTGCATATTCCAGAAGGATCCATTCATTCATCGAACAGACTTCCTGAAGCCCGGAGTCAGCGAGCTCTGGAGAATAGGGATGCAGCACGGCCTTCGGACTTGAGAGTAAGGATCAGCCAGGACGGCCATAGGCGGGTTGAAGTAAGTGATGGGCGTCCTCGAGTTTCAGTTTGCAGGGATGAAGACGAGCTGCGTCGAGGCCGAGAGGACCTGCGTAGGGGAAATGAAAACTACGAGGTAGGCCAAGGACACAGGAGGCAATATCAGCGCTCTGTCGCCGGGGTGAGCCAAAGGAGTGGGAGATCCCCCGTTAGGCAGCTCGGAGCTCGAGACCCAATCATTGAGCAGCTCCTGGAGAGAATGCAGCAGCTCGAAGCGTGACCTGGAGCTCAGACAGCGGGGGAGCGATGTGAAGACAGAAGTCCTTTCACAGCGGAGATAGATCCGGAGCCGCTCCCTGCCAGGTTCAAACTCCCTGACATCCCGAAGTATAATGGGGATTCAGACCCGTATGATCACCTGGACGCCTTCAATGTTCAGATGAACCTGCAGACTTCCAGTTCGCTGGTGAAGTGTCGTGTTTTCCCAGCGACGTTCGGAGAAATACCGCGAACTTGGCTCAGAAACCTTCCACCTCGCAGCATCAGCAGCTGGGAGGAGTGCCAGCAGAAGTTTCTCGATCAGTATAAGGCCTTAAAAGACAGCTCGCTCCGACCTGTCACCTCGCAACAATTTTCCAGCGATCAGGGGAATCGCTAAAGGAGTACATCGGCCGATTTAGAAGCGAGGTCAACAATGTAGAAAGCTTGTCTGTAGAGGGAATCTTAAATATGATCTCATCGGGACTTCGGAAGGACGGCAAGCTCTACGAAAGCATCTATAAGATGCCTGTAAAAAACCTGGGTGAGTTTTATGAGCGAGCTAATAGGGAGATCAGATGGGAAGAATCTTTCAGCTCGAGGAAGGCTGGTCACCCGAAAAATAAGGCTAGTGGATCCCATCAGGGCAAGAAGAGGGATCAGGGCGGCCATGAAGATAGAAGGAACCGATCCAATAACCAGGTGGCCAAACGAGCTAAGAAGGAGCCCGTAAGAAATCGTTCTCCACCTCGGAGCCGCTTCAACCGTTACAGCACCCTATCGGACAGACAGGACAGGATTTTCCAGACTGAGAAGCATAGGGTGAATTTCGAAAGGCCAAGCCCCAGTAGTTTCTCCGTTAAGTCCAAAAATCCTCGCAAGTATTGTGCCTATCATCAGGAGGTCGGGCACAATACATCTGACTGTTGGGACCTCAAGGACGCTATAGAAGATTTGATTAGAAATGGCCGGTTGAAAGAATATGTGGTGCAGCCCGGCCGGGAGAGGTCCCAGAATCAGCGTCCTCGCAGAGATCATCAGCCCGCGCAGAAAAGCCAGCAAAGCGAGGGGCAGGCGGACGATCTGACAGTAAAGACAATCTATACCATTCACGGCGGTCCCCACATCGCCGGGTCCTCCAATAAGTCTCATGAGCAGTATGTCCGGGAGGCAAATCATGTCCACCTTGCAGGACGGGGTGATCAGGAAGGGCCAACAAAGAAGGCCAGAGTGACTTCGGAGGACATTGTCTTTACTAAGGAAGATGCGAGCGAGGTAAAATATCCCCATAATGACGCCCTTGTCATCAGGGCGAGGATTAGCAATGCAGAGGTGCTGAGGATCATGATCGACACAGGTAGCTCGGTGAACGTCATGTATAAGGAGTGTTATGATCAGCTCGGGTTGGGAGCTAATCAGTTGAAGCCATCTCCGGAGCCCCTCTACGGCTTCACCGGGGACGCCGTCATCCCAGTGGGCCAAGCAAGACTTCCGCTTTCAATAGGAGATCCAGCTCGCCAGGCAATTACTCTAGCGAACTTCCTCATCGTCAATGGGCCGTCCGCTTACAATGTGGTTCTGGGGAGGCCCACGATGAACTATCTGGACATGGTCGTATCAACCAAAGCTCTCACAATCAAGTTTCCAACGGCCAGCGGAGTGGGAGTAGTGCGAGGTGAGCAGTACGCGGCGAGGCGTTGTTATGTGAAGGCCGTAAAGATTGGGGTGACGTGTAAGCGAGTTAATATGGTGGCTGGGGGAAAGCCAAGTGAAGTAAGTAAAGAAGGTTTCGATCACGACCTTAATCCTCGCGAGGTGGATAAGGATGGGACATCGGGTCCAGTTGACGAGCTAGAGTCAGTTCAGGTCAGCAAGGAAGACCTTGGAAGATGTCTGTGTGTGGGAAGAAATCTAACTCCGGATGTAAAAAGTCAGCTTGTTGAATTCCTCAGGGAGAATGCAGATGTCTTCGCATGGAATCACGAAGACATGGTTGGGATCGACCCGGAGGTCATGTCGCACAGGTTGAATGTTGATCCTCGTTGCAGACCAATTCGTCAGAAGCGGAGGCCGTTGAACAAGGAACGATCTGATGCCATCAAAGAAGAAGTTGACAAGCTGCTCGCTAACAATTTCATCAGACCGGTCCAATACCCGCTTTGGCTGGCCAACCCTGTGCTTGTGAAGAAGAAGAACGGGAAGTGGAGGACGTGTATTGATTTTACCGATCTCAATAAGGCGTGCCCAAAGGACAGTTTTCTTCTTCCTAGAATTGATCAACTGGTGGATGCGACTGCTGGTCACCAGTTGCTGAGTTTCATGGACGCTTATTTAGGATACAACCAAATCCCCATGAGCCCGCGAGATGAAGAGCATACCTCGTTTATTACAGATAGAGGCCTTTATTGTTACAAGGTGATGCCTTTCGGCCTCAAGAATGCGGGAGTGACCTATCAGAGGCTCGTCAACAAGATGTTCGAAAAGCAAATCGACAAGACAATGGAGGTATATGTGGATGATATGCTGGTGAAGTCAAGCCAGGCTGGATTTCATGTTGGCGACCTGGCAGAAACATTCCAAATCCTGAGAAGTTAACGGATGAAGCTCAATCCACTGAAGTGTGCGTTCGGAGTGGCGTCTGGGAAGTTTCTGGGGTTCATGGTGAATGAGAGGGGGATTGAGGCCAATCCAAAGAAAATTCAGGCCTTAATCAACATGAGGTCGCCCAGAAAAGTCAAGGAAGTTCAGAGTCTTACAGGTCAGGTCGCGGCGCTAAGTAGATTCATCTCGAAGGCGACTGACAAATGTATTCCATTCTTCGACGTGCTGAAAAGGGTAAAAGACTTCGAATGGACGGAGCAGTGCGAGCAGGCCTTCCAGCAGCTGAAGGAGTATATGGGCCGGGCTCCACTTTTGTCAAAACTTGTAGAATGGGAGAAGCTCATCCTTTATTTGGGGGTATCTGACAGCGCCTTTAGTGCGGCTTTAGTGCGAGAAGAAGATAGGATGCAGCTCCCCGTATATTATATCAGCAAGAGGCTATCGGATGTAGAGACAAGGTATTCCCAGATAGAGAAGCTTGCTGATTGCTTGGTGACCGTGTCCAGAAAGCTGCGCCCTTATTTTCAGGCCCACAAGATTGAAGTCCCAACTCGCTACCCGCTGAAACAGATTTTCCAGACTTCGGACACTTCAGGTCGCTTATTGAAGTGGGCGGTCGAGCTGGCCCAATTTGACATCGAGTATGTCCTCAGACCGTCCATCAAAGCTCAAGCCCTGGCAGACTTTATTACAGAATTTACGGGGGCCCTTGAGGAAGAAGCTGGACCATCGGAGAAGCCGATGTGGGAGTTGTATGTTGATGGCTCATCGTGCGAGCTGAAAGTAGAGGCAGGTATACTGCTTATCAGTCCGAAAGGGCACAAGATCTTCTATTCTCTGAAGTTCGGATTCAAGGCAACCAACAACGAGGCTGAGTATGAAGCACTCATAGCGGGGCTGAAGCTCGCTAGGAAGATACGAGCAGATCAGGTGAGAATATTTAGTGACTCACAGCTCGTTGTATACCAAGTGAAGGGGGAATATCGGACTCGGACATCGAATACAGCTGCATATCTTGAGAAGGTGCAAGAGTTGCTCAGGGCGTTTCAGAGGTACGAAGTGAACCAGATCCCGCGAGCTCAAAATGCACATGCTGATGCTCTAGCTCGCTTAGCCACTACCCATGTGGCAGAAGACTTGAAACCTGTGCCGGTCGAGCTCTTGCCATTACCAAGCATCCGGAGAGGGGAGACCATGATGGCCCTGGTGGTGGCCGAAGACTCGTGGATGAGGCCGTTGGTTGATTACCTGCAGAACGGGATTCTCCCGGAAGACAAGAATGAAGCTCGCCAGTTGAAGGCGCGATCTGCGCGTTATTGCATCTATGACGATCTGTTGTATAAAAGGGGTTTCTCAGCTCCTCTTCTGTGATGTATAGATGGGACGGACTGCGACAGGGTGTTGAGCGATATGCACTCGGGGCATTGTGGAAACCATTCCGGCGGACTCACTCTGGCTCAGAGAGCATTAAGGCATGGTTTCTACTGGCCTGCAATGAAGAAGGACGCTATCGCCTTGGTGAGAAAATGTAACAAGTGTCAAAGGTTCGCTAAGGTTCCGTGAGCTCCTCCAGCTCTCCTACAACAGATGGTGAGTCCGTGGCCATTTGCGATCTAGGGGATGGACCTGATTGGGCCCCTGTCAACAGCCCGTGGAAATTGCAAGCACGCCGTGGTCGCAGTCGATTACTTTACGAAGTGGGCAGAAGTAAAGGAGTTGGCCGACATCTTCACCTCGAAGATAATCAAATTTATGTGGGGCAACATCATCAGCAGGTTTGGAGTATCGCAGCAGGTGATAATGGACAACAGAACCCAGTTCAGCAGCGAGCAATTCGTCGATTTCTGTGATGAGCTCGGAATCATCAAAAGTTTCTCAGCAGTAGATCATCCCCAGGCCAACGGGCAGGTCGAAGCAGTTAACAAGATCATCAAACAGAACCTGAAGACGAAGCTAGAAGTAAGGAAAGGGGCTTGGGTGGACGAGCTGCCAAAGGTATTGTGGGCCTACCGGACTACAGCTAGCAGTACGACTCAGGAGACACCCTTCTCAATGGCTTATGGGTGCGAGGCTATGGTTCCTACAGAATTTGAAGTGACGACGCATCGGAAAGCTGCCTTCAACCTCGAAGACAATGACCAATTGCTTGCCTATGGTCTTGACCTCGTGGAAGAATTGCGAGATGAAGCTCAGCTGAGGGTAGCGGTTTATCAACAATGGGTTGCCAGAGTTCCTTCGCTCGTCGGGGACCTGGTATTGAGGCTTATTCTACCCGCAGCTCGGAACTCAAGCGAAGGAACTCTGGGACCAAGCTGGGAAGGACCCTACATCGTTCAAAAAGATCTAGGGAACGGGGCCTACCACCTCAGCAATATGGATGGAACTGAAGTCCCACGAGCGTGGAACGCCGAGAAGCTTCGACCGTACTTCGTCTAATGTATTCAGGTCAAAATTATCTGCTTTAAATGTAACTTTGTAACATTTTGTCTATATATGTGAATATATTCAAGCAGATTTGTACCACTTCTCGAAGAATATTTTGTCTCCATTTTTGCTCGTCTTGGACTCACCAATCAACATCTTGGGACGGAGCCGTCGCGCCCTGGGAGCTCGCTACGCTCTACATGGGGCGACGGACTCCTGTGGACTCTTCCATCAACACGCTATATAGCGGCCTTACTATCACATTTACAATTACGATTAAATAAACATTCAAAGGCATCCAGATCGCATAAATAAAAGTGAAGTAAAGGGAAAGGCATGCATTGAATTAAAATATCAATTCTTGAAAAAAAAATTCAAAAATTACAAGTAAAGACCTCGGAAAAGGTAAGTTCAACAACAATAAAATGTTTGTACAAAGCTAAGCTTCTTTGCTTGGAGGGTCCTGGGCGTCCTGGGGGGTCGAGCTTGTGGCCGCTTGATCGCCGACGACTTCTTGAGGGACGTTCTCAGCAAACATTGGCGAAGCTTCTTGAGGCTGGCCTTGCTCCGCTTCTGCTAAGGCCCGAGCTTCCTCAGCATAGAACTCGACGTCCTTCACAGCCTCCTCTCCCAGGATAGAATAATCTATCTTAGGATGATGAAGCCAGAAGGTGTACAAGATGTTCTGCTCCGTCTCCACCTTTACCTCTTCAACTCGAGCCTCAGCAGCGGCCAACGCCTCCTTGAGTTGAACGATCTGTTCGGTGGCGGTCTTCAACTCTTTCTCCCGGTCAACTACAATGGTCTTAGTCGTCAAAAGCTGAGAGCTGAGGCTGTCGTTGATCTTCTCGTATCTGCTCTCCGATTCGGCCCTAAGGGTTTCGGCCTGGAGCCGAGCGGCCTCAGCAACATCTAGCCTCCTCTGAATGATCTCGCGTTCGCTCCTGGCCACTGCGAGGTCGGTTTCGCGATCTGCCAAGGTCACCTCGAGCTTTTCCATGGCGGCCTTGAGCTCGTCTTTTTCTTCTTCATTCCTCAGCCCGACCTCGAGCACCTTCGCCATTGCCATCGCGCCCTACATAACAAAAGCGATGAGGAAAAAGAAACTGAAAAAGGTAAGGGATAAAACTAGAAAGGGGATTCTACCTTGACCGTTTCACGCATCGCCCAGGACACCAGATTCGTCCCATGGCTTTTCGGACCATCCAGAAACTTGGCAGAGCTGCCCAAATAGCTAGGAACTTGCTCCATCATAAGATCGAAGTACTTCAGCCCGGGGACGTCTTCGACAGGTTGTTCCGGGGTTCCCTCATGTGGAGGCTCCTGAGCCGTGGAAACGACCTGCTTCCCCTTCTCCATTGCGGTCTTCTTAACAGGAGGAAGTTTGCCAGGGACGTCCTGATCCTTCCTCTTCAATCCTTGTTGGGCTGCAACCTGTTTGCCCATTCCAGCGACGGTGGCCTTTTTGTCCGCAGGAGTCTTCTGAGACACGGGCTGTACGACCTTGGGGGCTGGAGATTCAGCGGTACTCGCGGCCTGATGCGCTTCCTTGACGGTTGCCTGAGCAGAATCTGGAGCAGCCGACGAAGTTACGGCCTGACCCCCAGCCTGGCGATCTCTCCTCCTGGGGGGCGGAATTGCTTTCAAAGGCGCCATCTCTACTTCTTCGATGCTTTCTGAACTTGAGCTCGTCTCGACGTCAACCTCGTCGAAAGCAGATTTTACAGGACGAGCTCGCCGAGATCCGATATGACTGTTGCGAATCAATCTCTCCTTGGGATCAGGAGAGAGCAAAAATCGGCGAAGCAGTTCGTTCGACGGCCTGACGTCATCCTCGTCGGATTTTTGGGCTGAAAGGATCTCGAGGTCTGCTGTTTCCCCCTGAGATAGACTGAGGACCGGTGCGCTAAGATCTGCAAAAAAGAAAAATTAGTTTGTCCTGAACAAGATCACCTGTCATAAGCTGGAAAGCAGCTTGAAGAATCTCCTACCTGGCTCAGCTTGGAAGCTGAAATTCAGAAGGTTCAGTAAAGAGGGGCAGGACGCGTAAAACCAATCGGTCTTATAACGTCCTACGTTGGACTTGCCCTTCGCCTCGTCTTTCGGCAAGACGTCCCTATAAATGGACGACGTCCGGGGAGAAGTATAATAGAAGCCATCCCAAGGTCGCCCTCTGCTAGTAGATTTGAAGGCATACAAATGCTTTATGATTCCAGAAGTGGGATAAGGGAGGCTGTACTTCTTGAAAAAGATCGCTAAGGAAGATAGCTGGGTGTAGGAGTTCGGGGTCAACTGGCCCGGAGCAAGCTTCAGATCGTTGAGAAGCTCGATCAGGTAAGAAGGAACCGAAAATCGCAGCCCGGCCTCCAGGTGCTGAATGCTAATGGCCACAAAACCCTTGGGGGGTGTGGCCGCGTGGTCCCAGGGGGAGGGTTCCATAAGGCGACATCTTCTGGGAAGATGGTATTGCAACCCCAGACCGACGAGGTCCTGGTGTGATAATCGCGAGGGATAATGTTTAAACATCTCGCGACCTCGCCTAGCCTCTGCGGGGTCGAGATCCCCGGCCGCTGAAGGCTGATCCCCTCCAAAACTCTTCCGAGCTGAGAACTCCTCAGCGGTCTCCCCGCTGTGCAAGGACGCTTGAGGAACCTCCCTCACTTGATCCTCCGAGCTGGAGGAATCGTCCTCTCCTACAGTATGTTGTGGACGAGTGCGACCTGAAGACATCTATAAACAAAAATGAGCAAGTAGGCCACTGCATGCAGACCGTTCCTATCGAAACTAAAGCTCCAAGTTTGTCACCTAGCTACGTCCTAAAAATAACAGGTCGCAGACTCCACGCAAGATCGCTAGTGACCTCAAGGATGTTTTCTGTTCCCTATGTACTACCTTAAGATCGCTCAGACTCACAAACAACAAATCCTACAGACTACAGCAACCTAATGGATCAAACTAGGGAAATACGAAAAGACGCAGACATTCAAACGCAAGCAAAAGAAAGAAAACCAGAGAATCGAGCAGCATGCAAACAAGTCATCACCAGAAGGAAAAGCAACAAAATGCTGAAAAGCGAAGAAGCGGAGAAGATAGTGAACTCACCGGTGATCGGAGACGAAAAAGCCACCTGAGTGATGGACGCCGGAGAATCGAAAACTGAAGACTAGTGGCTGACGAGAGAAAAGAAGACGAAGATAAAGGCTGAAGCGTGAAAATGACAAGAAGAAAGAGAAAGGACAGACTGCTCTCCTTTTTATACCTGGTCCCGAGGTCGCGTCCCCCACCGTTGGATCTGGTGGCTGACCAACCGCCTCAAATCCAACGGTGCAGCGCGATCTCAGGCGCGTGACCTGAAAAGACGCCATCAGATGAAGAGACGTGCATTAAATGCCCGTTGCAGAAGCCGAACCGCTTCAGGGGGTGTTGCCACGTGTCTAAGAAAAATGAGGGAAAATGCCTTCGCTCATTGAAGTTTGAACTCTTCAGTTCGCTGAGAAAGTCGTCAGTTCGATTAAGTCTTCAGCCCGCTGATTAAAGCCGCAGTTCGCTGCAAATCTCTCAGTCCGCTTTAAGGCCTTCAGTCCGCTGAAGGGTTTCTCAGTTTTCAGATCGGTGTGTGAAGATTTAAGTTTGCCATGAAGATTATAGCTAAGTTCTCAGGCCGCTGGAAGCAACCTAAGAACTGGGGGGCTGATGTTATTGGTATTTTCGGATTCCTCAAATGGGCTGGCAAAGGCCCATCAAGACAGTGGCCCAAGCCACCAAGACCAGGTATGAAGCTCTATTCATCAGATCGTTAGATCGCTTCAGTAGTCAACGAGATCGAGCCCGTAAAGGGCCTAGCGAAGATAAGGTCGGACGCCAGTCGCCATCTTAGCGACGTTGAGGTCGCATACCAGTCATTGCGACGTCGAGATCGCCAGGCCGGCTCGAAGTCAAGATCGCCACGACGAAGATTTAGTCCGTTTCTGCCCAGTTCGCCCAGTTTCAGTGCAAGATAGTAAAATGACGTGTCTTGCATGATAAGTAAGGGTTTCTCACCTAATGACAGTTTAATTTCGGGAAATCTCACCAAACCAGCATGGGTTAGCAGTCGGCCCACGTAAAGCCAGAGTTGACCTGGCACGAGTCAGAGGCATTAATTGCATTTCAGCAGCATTAATTACGACAAGATCAGTCATTTTTGTCTGTTTATACCATCTGTAGCCTCATCTCCTTTATAAATAGAAGAGAGCATTTATTGTAAAGGGATCCAGAAAATTGAGAGATTGAGAGGGCTGTTACTCTATCGAAATACAGAGAGATTAAACACTTTAGAGAGAGTCTGCCATTAATAACAGATAAAGTGGACGTAGGCCATTCTTAAAAGGTCGAACCACTTCAAACTTTGTGTGTTCTTCTTGCTTCCTTCTCCTCTTTTTTGCCATTATTGGGTCTGTTTGTTGCAGGTCTCCTTATCTGTGCGGCATTGGGCTCAAGAATCTGGTTGGCTGGTTTACCACGTCAACAGATACAGTCGTCTCTTTATCTTCAACTCTCTTTCCTCTATCATTACTTATTCTGCATCGACTTCTTCTTCGTTGTTGAAATCCTCCATACTCAAGGTAAACTTCCATGACTTTCCTCAACCTTTTCAGTTACGCTTTTTTACTTGCATTGTTGGATTATGTATATGAGTTTGTCATTCCGTTTGCATGAATATCCCTATTTGCATTCTCGGCATGATAAAATCTGAAGAACCTGAATATACAATTGCTTGATTGTATAAACCGTATATATGTATACCATTCTCTACTTGTAGCCATCTAATACCCCAACTTCAGTCGAGTTGGGAGTTTGTTGATGTTTGATAATTTCTATAGCCCATTAGGCTTGCAAATAGGGCTTCCCTTCACTCGGTAGCCCCCTATACGCACGACTTGAACTTTAGGAAAGTAGAAATAACCGTAAACACTAAATTCTGGTCTATTGTTTGCAACCTAGCCCCTTCATTACTTTTATAGATGTCTGGTTATAATCGTCGCGGTCACAAAGTAGGGCTTGCCAACATGGATTCCGAGGAGGAACTCGACAAAGTCATAAACACTAATAATACAACATCTCAGAGCAGTGAGGTTGCGTCAGAATCTTCAAGGCACCATAATCCCCCTACTCGCACCCCCTTTTTCAGACATGAGACTTTTGTTAGCCTCAGCGAGCTCGAATCCATCGCTGGGGATTTTTTCTTGCCTTTTGAGTATCGGGCAATGGTGCCGAAAACCCACGACCATGCAGCCTATCCTCCAAAGGGATTATTTTCTATTAGGTGCCAACACATAGATGCTGGCTTTAGATTTTCGGTCCATCATTACCTGGTCGATCTTTTAAACGACCTTAAGCTCGCTCCATTTCAGCTCACTCTTAATTCCTATGCTCACCTTATTGCCCTTGTTTCAATTTTTTTCAAAAATAATCTTCCTCCACCAACTCCTATAATGATTCAATATCTTTTTCCTTTTAAAAGCACCACGGGCCCTAAATCAGAGAAAAAAGATGGATTTTATTATACATCGGCCCGTAACTCTCCCTATACAGTAAACCTTCTAAAGGGGGTTGGTAAATCCAATGTAGGTGACTACAAGACGCGCTAGTTTTATGCGTCCTGTTTCTCTTTGTCCAACCTCAAAAACTTTTTGTTTTGCTCTTCTCCTAGTAAGTATGTGTTTATATTACTATTTTACACACATACTGCTCGTTGTTAATGTTTACTTTTATGCAGACGTTGCCAAGTGCGAGATCGCGTTGACAAAAACCCTTTCAAATGACCAACTGCCATCTGAGCACCTCCTTTAATTACACAGCCTTGCTTCTTCGACTGACCAAAAATTGCTTAACAAGCGCTTTGACTTAGGGGCTCACAAAAACAAAGAAATTTCTTCTTCTTTTGAGGCTTTTGGGAAGGAAATACCGAGCCTACAAAAAAGTCAATCTTTAATAATTGTGCGGCTCCACTTCGAGCAATCCCTTCCTGGCGAGGCTCATTCTCCAAAGAAAACTAACCAAGCTACCGAAGGTTCTGATTCCCAAACGACCACAAAAGCCACTACAGGGTCAGCTATTCAAAAGGATTCTTCCACACCCTCTACTCGCGGTATAAGACACAAATTGGTAAGGAGAAAGCCTTCTAGCAAAGATGCTCACAAGGAGCCTGCTTCACAATCAGTTCCTACTGCTAGCAGCTCGCCTGCTCCATGCCCCCAAGACATTGACAAAGGCAAAGGGGTTGCAGAACCAACCCCCTCCCTCTCTCCCCCCAAAACGCCAAAAAAATGTTGGGGAAAGAGCTCGTTGTCGAAGAACAGATGCAAGACTTCGACGCGGGGATATATTACAATGATCTCCTAGATCGCACGACCCAGTTCTTTGGTATGAAGAAACCCACGCTCTACAATGAAGATATGAAGGGCGGGAGGCTAATTAACTATCTGGGTTTCCACAACCTTTTATCACTTTACTAACATTTCATTTCAGGCATTCATGACCTATATGAAACTTTTCAGAGAAATTTTTGATTGGCCTGAGGAGAAAGCTACCATGGAGGTGACCATAAATTTGTTAGAGGACTAGAAGAACAAAATCCCAAGGCGAGGCATACTTTTTTAAGTTACAGGTCGAAAAGTCTCAGGAGGCCTTCCGCGACCTGGAATGAAATCATGAAAAATCCCTGAGACAGAGACTGGAGCTACAACAATCTGTGGAGTACCAAAATGAAACTATTGACTCGATGGGGAAAGAGAGAGATGAGTTGAAAAAGAAGCTTTATCATGCTCAACCCTCAAAGGAAAAATTGAAAGGGGAAAACAAGAAACTAAAAGAGAAGATGGTCTCATACGAGCATAAAGTCGATGAAGCTAAGAAGATTATTGAATCGATACGGTAGGAGATAATCTCAACCAAAGAAGAACTAGCCCAAGAATAGAGCCGCACTAAAGCCTTAGTTAGAGAAACGGAGGAAAGAACGGGAAGCCTATTCTTATAAAACTTATGACTGAAGCAGTCAGTTGTAGACATCTCGTTCTTTGGCCAGGAGGTTATGGAAGAACTAAAGATATACGCAGCAAGGACAGCTCGCGAGGCTGCACAAAAGGCTCATTTAAAAACCAGTCTTCCAACCTCCCACTCAGGCTCAGACCGTTCTGCTTCAGAGGTGCCCTCAAATCAGCCCGAAGGCCTTTCTTCTGCAGCATTGTATGGCAGAACTCCTTAAGACCTAGGTCCCTCTTCTGAAAGTGCTTCTCTAACTCCTATAGGACCTTCTTTGAACTCTTCTCAGTCAATTGTTATAGAAGATAAAGGCAATGCTTCAGTAGAAGCCACAGGCGAGCAGGATGTACCTCCCAGCAATACTTAGAAAATTTTCAATTTTTATAACTTCATTTGTAATTTATTAATCTTGCGAACTATAATAAATGCAATTAGCCTCTTTTATCTGTTTCTATATCCTCGTTCTTTGTTGATATTAAATGTCGATCAATCCTGGTTGTTAATCAGATCAAATTATAACAAATATCATTTAGGTTGCAACGCTCATAGTTCATATGAGATTGCTTAATCTTTCCAGAGTTTGCTCGCTTACAGGCTACATAGATATTCCAGGATTATTTTACTCACAGGTTATGTTGGGACCTTCCAAGACGTTTTTAGCTCACAGATAATAATTACACATTCCAGAGCCCGGCTACTCATAGGTAATAATCATATCTTCTAGAGCATTGGCTTACAGGTAACAATTGTACCTTCTAGAGGCTACTCACTCACAAGTAGCAATTGAAACTTCCAAAGCATGAGTAGAAAAAACAAAACATATTACCCAGTAAGGATAAACTAGTTACGCTCATACAAGTTAGATAAACTAAATAAATCAAACAAGATATGAACTAAATATGTCAAACATAATATGGCCGAAGATTTTCGGCATTCCATGCTCGGGGGATCTCTGCTCCATTCAAGTTAGCCAGGTGATAAGTTTCGTTTTTCATACTACCCTTTACAACATAATGGTCTTCCCATTTGGATCAAGGGTTCCATCACTGGCTTTCCGAGCAGTAGGTAAACTGAGACGCAAGACCAGGTCGCCAGGCTTGAAGCTTTGGACTCGAACTTTCTTGTTATAAAATCTAGCGACCCTTTGCTGATAAACTGCAACTCTCATTCGAGCTTTATCTCTTGCTTCCTCGAGCAGATCCAGATTGGCCATGAGCAGCTAGTCATTATCTTCCTATCTGAACGTCGCTCAATGCTGACTAACGACTGCACATTCTGCTGGTATTATCGCTTCTAATCCATACACCATCGAGAAAGGAGTTTCCCTAGTAGTGTTATGAGTAGTTGTTCTGTAAGTCCACAACAGTTTCTGTAATTCATCGACCTAGGCTCCTTTCCTTGCTCCCAACTTAGTCTTCAAGTTTTGCTTGATAATCTTGTTAACTACTTCAACCTGCCCATTTGCTTGAGGGTGGTCCACAGCTGAAAAACTCTTCTTCATTCTAAGGTCTTTGAAAAACTTCTGAAATTGCTCATTGCTGAATTGAGTCCCATTATCTGTTACAATCTGCTGAGCAACTTGATACGAACCCCGTATATAACGATACGATACCCACGATCAAATTGAAACACAACCCCGAAGAAAGTTTATTCAGATTATAGAAAATCTTTGACCTGTTGATTAAAGAATCAAGAACCAAAGATATAACGACGCTACTCCCAAAAAAAAGTTGAGAAGGTGGAAAATAAGTCAAGGTTAATAAATCAAGAACAATTCCTGATGTAATCTCAAAGTTCTCAAAAGAACAATGGAAAAAAGTTAAAGCTTTATTGAATAAACATCTGATTGAAATTTTAGATTTAATAAGCCTTTTATAAGCATACAATCCTAAATCTAATAAGAAACCAAAATAAACTCTCAACCCTAAACTTAATAGGAAACTAAAATAAAATCCTAATTTAATTAACTAACTCTTAGCCCTTTAATTAAAAGCCCAATATAAAATTAAATATACTAAACTAATTTAAAACTCAACCCATAATACAAACTAAGCCCAAACTAATATAAATAAATAACAGCCCAATTTGCATTAAAATTTCTATCCAAGCCTTAAGATTGATGGTCTTGGATTGGGTCTTGAACTTGAGTGATATTTTGAAACCTCGATGTCCCCTCGAAACCATCCAAGCCATGTTGTGTAAGACTCTTAGCCCAAATCTCTTGAGTGAGCCCATTTAAAGCTTCCTTCATCTTTTTAGCTCGAGCCCTTGTCATAGGTCCTTCATTGATGTTCAAAGGATCCATAGACTTGCTTTCTTGGTTTCTATCATTCCCTCTCTCCTCAAAAGGATTTGTCCTCAAATCGGCATCTGTATCAAAATCAAAAGGAGAAAGATTAGAAACATTGAAAGTAGCACTAACATTATACTCACCTGGCAAGTCTATCTTGTACGCATTGTCATTGATGCATTCAAGCACTTGGAATGGGCCATCTCCTTGTGGCTGCAACTTAGATTTGCGTTGATCAGGAAACCTCGCTTTATACATATGCACCCAAACTCAATCTCCTAGTTTCGCCCCTTGTTAGCTTGAGTAGCATATTGCTCAGTTCGTCGCTCAATATGTTGCCTAACTTTCTCGTGCAATTGCTTAACAAGTTCAGCTTTCTTCGTACCATCCAAGTTAACTCTTTCCGCCATAGGTAAAGGTATTAAATCCAAAGGAGTAAGTAGATTAAACCCATACACAACTTCGAATGGTGAACAACCCGTAGTCGAATGCACACTCCTATCGTAAGCAAACTTAACATGTGGTAAGCAATCTTCCCAATTCTTCAAGTTTGTTTGGATTATGGAACGCCGCAAAGTACCCAAAGTCCTATTAACAACGTCTGTTTGTTCATCAGTTTGCGAATGACAAGCAGTAGAAAACAATAGCTTTATTCCTAGCTTTCCCCACAAAGTCCTCCAAAATGGCTTAAGAATTTCACATCTCGATCTGAAACAATGCTCTTTGGCACTCCATGAAGTCGAACAACCTCCTTAAAGAATAAATCAGCAACAGTCGTGGCGTCATTGATCTTGTGACATGGTATGAAGTGAGCCATCTTCGAAAACCTGTCAACCACAACAAACACCGAATCTCGGCCTTTTTTGTTCCTAAGTAAACCCAATATAAAATCCATAGAAATATCAATCCAAGGTTCACTAGGTATGGGCAAAGGTGTATACAAACCATGGGGTAAAACTTTAGACTTAGACTTTTTACATGTTATGCACCTCTCACAAATTCGCTCAACATCTCTCTTTATGTGTGGCCAAAAGAAATGCTCATCTAATACATCTAAAGTTTTCTTAACACCAAAATGTCCCATTGAACCACCCTCATGTGCCTCTCTAACAAGTAACTCTCTTATAGACCCCTGAGGAATGCACAATCTACTTTCCCTAAGCAAATACCCCTCATGTCTATAAAACTTTCCAAAAGCATTTTTCTCACAAGCAACATACACACTAGCAAAATTAGGATCATTAACATACAATTCCTTTATATGCTCAAAACCCAACAATCTTGCATTCAAAGTAGAAATCAATGTATACCTACAAGATAATGCATCAGCTACTACGTTTTCCTTTCCTTGCTTATATTTTATCACACAAGGAAACATTTCTATGAACTCTACCCATTTAGCATGCCTTCTACTCAACCTACTTTGCCCTTTCAAATGTTTTAAGGACTCATGATAAATATGGATTACAAATTCCTTAGGTCACAAATAATGTTGCCAAGTTTCTAAGGCCTTAATTAAAGCATACAACTCTTTGTCATAAGTAAGATAATTCAATGATGCTCCACTCAATTTCTCACTGAAATAAGCTATAAGACGCCTATCTTGCATAAGAATAGCCCCTATACCTATTCTTGATGCATCACACTCAATCTCAAATGTTTTAAAGAAATCAAGTAAAGCAAACAATGGTATAATACACAATTTATCTCTAATCAATTCAAATGCATATTATTGCTCACTACCTCATTTGAAACCCACACTCTTTTTCATAACCTTAGTTAGTGGTGCCGTTATGGTGCTAAAATCCTTAACAAATCTCCTATAAAAACTAGCCAACCCATGAAAGCTACAGACTTCACTAACATTCCTAGGTCTAGGCTACTCTCTAATAGCTTTAACTTTCTCCTCATTTATTTCTATCCCTTTTGACGTAACAACATAACCCAAAAACACTATCTTATCCGTGTAAAAGGAACACTTTTTCAAATTAGCATACAACTTTTCTTTTCTTAACACATCAAGCATACAATGTAAATGCCTAACATGTTCATCTATGCTCTTGCTGTACACTAATATGTCATCAAATAGACCACAACAAATTTTCCTATGAAAGAATGCAAAACATAATTTATTAACCTCATGAAAGTACTAGGCGCATTAGTTAAACCAAAAGGCATAACTAACCACTCATACAAACCATGTTTCGTTTTAAATGCAGTTTTCCATTCATCTCCTTCTTTCATTTTAATTTGATGATATTTACTTTTAAGGTCAATCTTAGAAAAAACACAAGATCTATGCAACTCATCTAACATGTCATCTAATCTAGGTATGAGATGTCAATACTTAACTGTAATTTTGTTGACGGCTCTGTAATCAACGCACATACGCCAAGTCCCATCCTTCTTAAGCACAAGTAGAACCAGTACGGCATATGGACTCATGCTCTCTCTCAGACACCCTTTCTTCATCAACTCCTCCACCTACCTTTGAAGCTCTTTTGCCTCCTCAGGATTACTTCTATATACGGGTCGGTTTGGAATTGTAGCTCTGAGTATGAAATCAATTTAAAACTCTATTCCCCTCTTCGGTGGTAATCCATCGGGCATCTCCTCGGGGAATACATCTTTAAAATCCTGCAAAAGAGTTGCAACAACACTAGGCAAAGGTTTATTGAGTTCAAAGTTAAAAAAATAAGCATCTTTGTACAAAAGTACAAACATTTGTTGCTTGGCTAGAAAAACAACTCTCACATCACTCCCATTTGCATAAATACTCATTTTCTTTTTCTCACCTTTCTTTCTCTCATTCTCTCCTCTACACTCAACCTTCCCAATTTTCTTTTGCACACACTCCTCTAGTGTTTTGTCACTCTTTTCTCACACTCAGCTCTCTTTCACTCGGCCTCACAAGTGTTTGAACTCTCAGACTCTCTTTTTCTCTCACTCTCTTTTATCCTCACTTGATCTTTATACACCTGTCTAGGTGTTAAGGGCACCAGAGTGATCGTTCGCCCATTCATGGTAAAAGAATATCTATTCTTAAACCCATCATATATTACTATCCTATCATATTGCCATGGACACCCCAAAAGCAAGTAACTAGCATGCATAGGTACAACATCCTCATCTTTGTATCTACCAATAGCAAAAGGAACTAGCAATTGTTTCGTTACCTTAAGCTCTCCATAATCGTTTAACCATTGCAAATTGTATGGCCTAGGATGTTTTAAAGTAGGTAAACTAAGTTTCTCTACTAACTCGGTGCTAGCAACATTGGTGCAACTACCCCCATCAATAATCACACTACACACCCTCTCCTTGATATGACATCTAGTATGAAAAATATTATCATTTTGCACCTTATCATCTTCTTCCTTCACTTGCATGCTTAAAGCATGCCTTGCCACTAACAACTTTCCATCTGCGGGATACTCAATTTTAACATCACTAGCATCTTCCAAATGTGGCATCTCATCGTCATCACTTTCCCCTTCGGTCTCTATATCTCCATCCTCCCTCAAGATCATAGTTCGTTTGTTAGGACATTCAGAATTTATGTGACCTCTTCCCAAATACCTAAAACATTTGATATCCCTATTTCTCCCTTAGCTTGCCTCGGCCTTGCCCTTATCATGGCTTCTGTCTCTATCCTCCTTAGGCTTAGTAGAGTCAGCCTTAGGCTTTTGAGATGCCTTATCTTCCTTTCTACTCCAATTCGACTTCCAAGTGGATGTGGAACCCGAATTGTTACCATATCGTGACATCGAACCCCTTCTTTTGATTGCCTCTCCACCTTTATAGCCATATGGACCAAGTCCTCAAGCTCCACATAATGCTACAACTCAACAATATTGGCAATATTTTCATTCAATCCTTGTAGAAATCTTGCCATAATAGCCTCTCTGTCCTCCTCTATATTAGCTCTAACCATGGCTATCTCCATCTCCTTATAATAGTCCTCCACACTCTTAGAACCTTGTGTTAGGCTCTGCAATCGTCGGTATTGCTCCCCATAGTATGATCTAGGAACAAACCGTTTCCTCATAATAGTTTTCATCTCACCCCAAATGTTTAAAGGACATTCCTCATTTCTCCTTCTATCTAGCATTACTTGCCCCCACCAAACCACAGCATAATCCACAAACTCAGCTGCGGCTAACTTCACCTTCTTTTCCTCAGTAAAATTATGACACTCAAAGACCAACTTCACTCTTTTCTCTCACTCTAAATACACATTAGGATCAGCCTTCCCTTGGAAAGAGGGTATCTTCATCTTAATGCTACCAAGATCCCTATCTGGTCTATTGGGTCTATCATCCCATCTTACTCTCTTATTCCCATTCCCATAGTACCTATGATGTCCATCGCCATTACCTCTTCCTCTATGACCACCTCTAATTCGGCCCCTATTAACATTAATGGCATTGTCATCTCCTTCCAAATCTCCTCCATAGAACACCCCATAATCAGCTTCCAATTCATCATTACCACTATGCTCTTCTGGAGCTCTTCTTTGCTGCCCCCTTTGCAAAGTAGCTATAGCCTCATCTTACCTATCCATTTGATCCCTAATCTCTGTAAACACCATGTTCATCCTCTCAAATTATTGTTGCATCGCTTTGAGAACGAATGACTCGTTACCCTTTTCTCCTCCTTCAACTTCTTTATCATTATCCGTAGACATGATTGACATCTACAAGAATGTTAGTAAAAGTAACCTTACAACACTCCCTCACGTGTTTCACTCTAATCATTCAAGTGTTTGACACTCATTGATTTTGATTTAACTCAACACTCTCTGTCCACACTCAAACTTTTCTCACTAAGTTCTTTATAGAACTAATTAATCACAACAAGGTCACCCTTGATATAATTGCCTTAGACAAATCTTGACAAAGAAAAACGTACAGACAAAGAACACGAAAGAAATAAGGACCAACAATGACACTAGAATGACGAAATAATGAAAAGCAATCTGATCTCAAGAATAGATTTCGAACACCGTAAAGATCTTGAATTGCAAATAAGATAAATTAATATCAACTCACTTCAATCCGAGCAACTTATGGCATTCAATTTTTTTTTTCTCTTTTTTTTATATACTTTTTTTTCGAATTTTTTTTCCTTTTTTTTCTTTATTTTATTTTTATTCAAACTAGAATGCACAACTATATGGATTGTAAATTATGGAGTTGAACAAAAAACAAGATATTGATATGAATCTTGCAAATCAAGAGATAATTATGATAATGAATCAAGAATTCAAGAAACCCTAGAATGTGTTTTCAAGAATCCTGATTGATGATGCGGTTCAAGAACAGAATATGGAGATTCAAACCAAGATTGTTGTATTCGGTTACAATGATGGTTCTATGTGGATGAAAAGAATCAATTATGAAACCAGAATGTGATAGAGGAAGCAGAAATAAAATAACAAAGCAGAACTTATTGTTATGCTGCAAAGTTAATGAACCAGCAAGTTAAAGAATAAAAAATTAATGAATTTGTAGCAGATCACACATAAGGTTATTGATGAATGACTGATGGACAAATTAGAGAATTGAACATTGATGGTGGTTGGTGCGTCCTATTAAAGAATGGAAAGTCAAATAAAAGCAAATTGACTATGGGCTGTGATATTCAACGAATTCAGTCAATTATTAAAGAAGGCACACCAAGAAACAGGTTATGTAGCAATCAAAAATTGAATTGATGAATTGCGGCTAAAGAAAAAGGAAAATCAGATATTGATTTACGGCTAAAGAAATCATAATAAGAAACTTAAATTGAAAACTCAAACTTGAATTAATTAATCGAAGCTCTGATACCAACTGATGCAAACCCCGTATATAACGATATGACATCCACAATCAAATTGAAACATAACCCCCAAGAAAGTTAATTTAGATTATAGAAAATCTTTGACCCATTGATTAAAGAATCAAGAGCCAAAGATATAACGACACCACTCCCAAGAAAGAGTTGAGAAGGTGGGAGATAAATCAAGGTTAATAAATCAAGAATAATTCTTGATGCAATCTCAAAGTTGTCAAAAGAACAATGGAGAAAAGTTAAAGCTTTATTGAATAAACATCTGATTGAAATTTTAGGTTTAATAAGCCTTTTATAGGCATACAATCATAAATCTAATAAGAAACCAAAATAAACTCGAAACCATAAACTTAATAGGGAACTAAAATAAAATCCTAATTTAATTAACTAACTCTCAGCGCTTTAATTAAAAGCCCAATATAAAATTAAATATATTAAACTAATTTAAAACCCAACCCATAATACAAACTAAGCCCAAACTAATACAAATAAATAAATAACAGCTCAATTTGCATTAAAATTGCTATTCAAGCCTTAAGATTGATTTTGTTGGATTGGGTCTTGAACTTGAATGATATTTTGAAGCCTGACTCTTGGCCCAAATCTCTTGAGTGAGCCCATTTAAAGCTTCCTTCATCTTTTTAGCTCGAGCCCTTGTCATAGGTCCTTCATTGATGTTCAAAGGATCCATAGGCTTGCTTTCTTGGTTTCTATCAAAACTCCAAACCTGCAAACGATATGCTCCTAGATAAAATTGTCAACTTTTACAGTGGATATTTCAGTAAGTTCTTTGGCTTTTGCCCACTTTGTCAAAATAATCCACTACCACGATCACGTGCTTACATATTCCTCGAGCTATTGGGAGTAGGCCGATTAGATCCATACCTTAAATGGAAAAAGGCCATAGACTGAACATCTGCCGCAGGAAAGCTGGTGAAACTCTTGGAACTTTGACCAATCTCTCTGGCACTTATCACATCTCTTGACCATTTTTATCGAATCTTGCTTAATTGTTGGCTAATAGAATCCTTGTCAAAGAGCCTTCTGAGCCAAAGATAGCCCTCCAACATAATTGCCACAATGTCCCGCGTGTATGTCTTCAAAAATGGCCTGGTAGTCCATGCCATCAATGCGCCTGAGTAATAGGGCTGAGAAACCTCTCTTGTAAAGCCTGTCATCGTAAATGTAGTATCGGGTTGCTTATGCTCAAAGATGACAAGTCTTTATCTTATCTTTAGGCAGTTTCTCATCCTACAAATACTCAACCAAAGGATTCATCCAGGAGTCTTGTGCCACTACGATCGTCATCATTTCATCCCATTTTTCTATACTCGAGACTGGCAGAACCTCTACAAGTACCGCTCCTATGATATCTGCATCCTTTGTTATGGCAAGATGGGCTAATGCGTCCGCATGAGAGTTCTGTGATCGCAGAAGATTATGTATTTCATATCTTTCGAACACTGTTAGCATCTCTCAGACTTTTTGTAAATAAATAGCCATCTTAGATCCTTGGCCTAATATTCCTCCCGGACTTGATATACTACGAGTTGAGAGTCACTGTATATCCTCACTCGTTCTACTTGTACTTCCTTGGCCAGCCTTAATCTTACTAGCAGCGCTTCATACTCTGTCTCGTTGTTTGTAACCTTGAACTTGAACCTCAAGACGCATAAAATTCTATGACCCTTTGGACTTATCAGCATCACACCTACCCTAGCCTTCTACTAGCGGATTCGATCCATATACAACTCCCAAAATGGTCCTTCAGAGGATTCGACTTTTTCACTTGCCAACCCCGTAAATTCAGCCACAAAATTCGCTAGCACCTACCCCTTAACTATTATTCGGGGTTTGAACTCTATTTCAAATTGGGCGAGCTCAATTGCCCATTTGAGTAAAAGACCCGATGTGTCAGGCTTTTGAAGAACCTGCTTGTAGGGATACCTGGTCGGCACTTTAATTATATGAGCTTGGAAATATGGGCGAAGCTTTCTTAATGCAACCACTAAACAGTATGCCAATTTCTCTATAAGGGTATATCTGGTCTTTGCATCAAGTAACCCTCTTGCTGACATAATATACAAGGAGTTGTATCCCGTTCTCTTTGTGAATGAAGGCGACACTGAGGGCATGCTGAGGAACCCCCAGATAAACGATCAGCTTTTCCCCTTTTATAGGCTTAGAAAGCAATTGTGCTCGGTCTAGATACTCCTTCAGTTGTTGAAAAACGGTTTCACATTCCTCAGTCCACTGAAACTTCTTTCCTATTTTCAACACATCAGAGAAAGGTATGCACCTATCTGTTGATCTGGATATGAATAAGCTAAGAGTAGCGATCTGACCATTCAAGCTCTATACTTCTTTGTTCCTAGTAGGTGATTTCATATCAATCAAAGTTTTAATCTTCTCGAGGTTTGCTTCAATCCCTTTATTGTTGACCATGAAACCCAGAAACTTGCCTGAAGCCACTCCAACTCCAAATGCATACTTCAAAGGATTCAGCTTCATCTGGAATTTTCTCAGGATCTGGAATATCTCTCCCAAGTCACACACATGCTTGGATTCCTGCTTAGACTTTACCAACATGTCATCTATATATACCTTCATCGTCCTGCTAATAAGGTCTTCAAACATCATGTTGACCAGTCATTGATAGGTTGATCCAGCATTTTTCAACCTGAACGGTATTAACTTATGGCAATATAACCCATGGCCGGTAACGAATGAAGTGTGCTCCTCATCATCAGGGTTCATTGGGATCTGGTTATACCCTGAATATACATCCATAAAACTAAGGAGTTGGTGACCAGCTGTACCATCCACGAGCTGATCAATCCTTGGCAGAGGAAAACTATCATTTGGACATGCTTTCTTCAAGTCGGTGAAGTCATTGCAAGTTCTCCACTTCCCATTCTTCTTCTTTACTAGAACGAGATTTGCTACCCAAACTTGGTAATGGGTCTCCCTTATGAATCCATTCACCAAAAGTTTTTCTACTTCTTCTCTAAATGCCTCATAATGCTCCTCCGTCATTGGCCTCCTGTTCTGTCGAATTGGCCAGCGGTGGGGATTGATATTTAATCTGTGTAACATAATATCTGGACTGATCCCTACCACGTCTTCGTGATTCCAAGCAAAGACGTCTAAATTCTCTTTTAGAAAGTTAGTAAGCTGTGCTTTAATATATGTAGGCAAATCCTCCCCTATTTTCAAGCATCGCTCATCATCATGCTTACTGATTGACATCTCTTTGAGCTCTTCCACATGACCTGTTGCTCGCTCTGCTTCTATCTCTCTCGGGTCTAGGTCCTGGCTTACTCCCCTCATACTAACTGTTCGCGACTTCTCCTCGGTTACCATGTTGACTTTCTTCCCTTTAGCCCCCACTTTTATTGCATTTCTATAACATTTCCTCGCCAATTCCTGTTCTCCTCGCACACATCCTACTCCGTTTGGTGTTAGGAACTTAACTGTGAGGGTCTTGGTCGATATTGCCATGTCCAGATCATTCATTGCTGGTCTTTCGAGGATAACATTGTGTGCTAATGAGCAGTCGATGATCAAAAAATCTGCCATTGTCATAGTGCGCCAATCTGAATCTCCAATAGCGAGAGGGAGTCTGATTTGTCCCAATAGCACGATTCCATCTCCAGTAAATCCATAAAGAGGCTCAGGAGATAGTGTTGTTTAATCAGACCTCAAACCCATCTGCTCGAAGCAACTTTTGTACATCACATTTACTAAGCTGCTTGTGTCCATCATGATCCTCCTTACTTCGACATTACTAATCTTTGCCCCGATGACTAGTGCATCGTTATGAGGCCAGTGTACACCTTTAACGTCTTCTTCGTTGAAAACAATGCCATCTGAAGTCATTTTGGCCCTTTTAGAGGATCCTTCTACTTCATTATACCTCGTTAGCAGAATGTGACTAGCCTCCAGCACATATCGCTCGTGCGATTTGTTTGATGTCCCTACAATGTGCGACCTACCATGAATAGTAAAGATGGTTCTCACCGCAAGCATATAGTCTTGATCGGCTGTTTATTGAGGTTGTTGTTGTTGGGCAGGTTGCTGAGCCAGATCAGAATATTGTTGTAACAGTTGATGCCTATGCTGGGGACGCTGATGTTCTGGTCGCGCTACATAGTTCCTCAGGCGACCTCTCATAATTAAGTCTTCTATTATGTCCCTAAGCTCCCTACACTGGAAAGTGTAGTGCCCTGTTTCATCGTGGTAGGCACAATACTTTCTTAAATCTCGAAATCTGTTCAGGTTGTTCGTATGACTCGGCTTCCCGAAATTCTCCCGTCTCTTCTATGCTTCGTAATTTCTGTCATGTCTGTTTGTCAGGACGCTGTAGTTCTGGTAGCGATTTCGTGACGGGGATGTCTTTCTTCCTAGCTCGTTCCTTGCCTACTTCACTACCTGATTACTATAGGAATTTCTATGACTGCTCCCTTCGCTTTCATCTTGACCTCTCTTTCTTCTTTGGTGAGAACTGGTCGCTCCATTTTTCTTATCGTTAGATCTTCTTTGCCTAAAAGTCTCTTCTCAGCGGATCTCTTTTACTACTCGATCATAAAACTCGCCAAGATTTTTTACAGATGACCTATAAATGCTCTCGTAGAGCTTTTTATCTTTTTTAAGTCCCGTTGAAATTGCTATCAGGATACTTTCATCTGAGGGGTTTTCCACATTATTCACCTCTCTTCTGAATCTAGCGATATAGTCCTTTAATGGCTCATCACGCTTTTGAAAGACCGTCACTAGGTGGCAAGTTAGCACGAGCTGTTTTCTCAGTGCCTTATACTAATCGGTTAACTTCCTCTGGCATTCATCCTAGTTATTGATACTATGAGCTTAAAGACTCCTCAGCCATACCCTTGGCACGTTCCCTAATGTGGCTAGGAACACTCGGCACTTGACCAGAGAGTTGGATGTCTGTAGATCCATCTGGACATTGAAAGCGTCTAGATGGTCATATGGACCACTGTCTCCGTTGTAAAGTGGGACACTTGGAAGCTTGAATCTTGGTGGTAATGACTCCATCTCAATAGGGTTCTCTCTTCTCGCAACTCTGCTTGACCATGGAGCCCAGGTCTCATTTCTAATTATTGGACCCTCTGTATCAACTCCTCTACCAATGGGTCTTGTCGCTCTACTCTTCTTGTAGGGGATCGACGACTCCTCCTGCTTTCCCTATCTCTTGAAAAATGATCACGTGATATCTCTTGGTTAACTGAAATTCTTTCACGTGACCTGTTCCCTCTACACGAGCTCTCTGCATGGTGCGACTCTCCTTAGCAGACACGCTCCTCACTGCATCCGTGAGCTCGCTCATTACCATGATCAGCCTCTACCCGACGACTTCCATCCTAGCTCACCCGTATCCTCAGACTGAGTGGGAGAGGTGCTGAAAGGACCCAACTCAGATTTTCTTTACCTAAATCTGAGCGGAACCCTCCCGGCACTTCACAAAATCCTTGAAGTCTTGGTACAGGTGACTTAAAAGGACTCTGTGAAGCAAAGCCATAAAACAATTTCATTTCTTATCCATTTAAAAATTAGGGTGGAAAAATTTTCGGCAGCGCAATGACTGTTTTACCGATACTTCCAACCTTTTCAAAACACCTGTGAATTAGTTTATGAATATTCTCAAAGGCATACATTAATTTCCACTTCCCAAAGTAAATAAAAGCGTTTAAATTGAAATTATTTTATTATGCATAAAATCATAAGTATCAGTATAAAATCAAAAGTATTCACAACTAGTATATTCATTATATCTCAAAACACTTGTTTTAATTTGTACAATGGCAGTCGTCGGATGTGCTTGCCTAACTTTGCATTGGAGATCGCTCGCCTTGAGTATTCGCTCCTACACCTGTAAAAATTTTCATGACAACAAACAATAAGTAGTGAGCTAATTAGCTCAGTAAGTGATATGCATTTCTATATAAACTTATAAGATATTGTAAGCTTAAAAGAATTTATCCATGTCTAAACATTTATAAGGATTCATGTTACTTAGCATGAATTTATATCTTGCACATAGTACTTAAGTAACTTATCTCTTTTCATATAATAGTTAAACATAAACATATATCCTCTCTAATGTTTCATAAACATAATCAAATCCAACAGCTCGAATCATTTCAGTATAACATAAATTTGTACAATAAAAACGGTGGTATACGATTATTTATTCACCTATGGCAGCCTAAGCATATGGCAAAGCAAAATCCTTCATCGCAAGGCCATATGGTCGGTAATTAAGTAGCAGAATCCGACATCGCTACGTGCGGAATCCTACATCGCACAGGTAGTAAGCTAGCATCATAATATACCATAGAGAGAGACGGAATCCCACATCGCTACTCCCAGGCGGAATCCTACATCGCTTTTTGGGTATTCTACCATTACCGATAGCATCAGGAGATCATCCTAAGAAATGCCATAGGCTAGATAAAACATTTATAAATAAGCTGCATTTCACATAAAATCTATATTTCATTTTTTTGAACATAATGATTCGTAAGTTTCAAATAAAATCTAGCAGCTTATATCATTTCAACATAGTATAAACCTGTAAATAAAATGGTGGCACGCCTGTTAATAAAAATTCATTAAGTAATAATAAAGTAAATCATCCACCATATATTTAATCACCTGATGGCACCTTAGGTATATGGCAAAGCGGAATCCTACATCGCAAGACCATATGATCGGTAACTAAGTAGCGGAATCCTACATCACTCAGGTAGAAGCTAGCATTATAATATACCCTAGGGAGAGGCGGAATCCCACATCGCAACTCCCAGGCGGAATCCCACATCGCAACTCCCAGGCGGAATCCTACATCGCTTTTCGGGTATTCTACCATTACCGACAATATCATAAACACATCCTTAGGAATACCATAGGTTATTAAAACATGTAAATCAGCTACTTTTCTTATAAAATTTACATGTTATTCTTTAACATAAAATTTCGAAATGGAGGATATTATAATGTGTTTGAATTTACTTCATAACATAATTCGTAGAATTTAAATGCTACATACGATTTCATGAAATCACATAATTTGATTTAAATCAACTTATTGTTAAACATAACTTGCAAGCATGCCATAAATGCTTTCATTAAAACATACTAGATTGACATGCTATTGCGGAGCTCACATGCTATTCGATTTTGCCTTCGCATTGCCTATATGTTTAACGTTAATTCTTTAGGTAACGACGTAAGCAAATTCAATCGCATAATTAATCATATAAATGTATTTGTGTAATGTAATCGCATTCGCATTTCAATCTACTACATAAAATATTTTATAACGGTTGCGAACTATCCTTAAGTGATACTCAAAACAGTCCGCAATAACAAGACAGCATGTAATACTCAATCGACCCGATATTTAACACTAAAACAACATATGTTATCCATACAACCGGCTTCCCCATTAAACAGCACATACAATCTCTTCGAATAGTTTATAATTGCCTAAACAGTTTGTGAAGTCATTCGAGATAGCTCAACGCAATACAGCCCATGATTTAAATCCAAGTAGCATGTTATAACACAATGACAGCTCATAGAACAGCACCTTAACAGCCTCTAAAAACAGCATAAATATACAGCCCCGAAAACAGCACATACTATCCCACGAGATAACACAATGACAGTCCAATAATTAACACGTTAACAGCCCATCAGACAGCCCATAACAGTCCTTAAAACTTCTATAAAACTACATGTTAACAACTCACAAAACAGCATCACAGTAGCACCATAAAACAGCACAAGGACAGCATCATAATTGCATAGTGACAGTACCATAAAACAACTCTATAACAGCACGTCGACAGCATCGAAACAGCACTATGACAGCACTATAACATAATAGCACATTGACAGCACGATAACAGCATATGAAAGCACTATAACAGCACGTCGACAGCATCGAAACAGCGCTATGACAGCACTACGACACCACTATAACATAACAGCACCTCGACAGCATGTGACAACACTATAACAGCACGTCGACAGCATCGAAATAGCGCTATGACAGCACCACGACACCACTATAACATAACAGCACCTCGACAGCATGATAACAGCATGTGACAGCACTATAACAGCACGTCGACAGCATCGAAACATCGCTATGACAGCACTACGACACCACTATAACATAACAGCACCTCGACAGCACGATAACAGCATGTGACAGCACTATAACAGCACGTCGACAGCATCGAAACAGCGCTATGACAGCACTACGACACCACTATAACATAACAGCACGTCGACAGCACGATAACAGCATGTGACAGCACTATAACAGCACGTCGACAGCATCGAAACAGCGCTATGACAGCACTACGACACCACTATAACATAACAGCACCTCGACAGCACGATAACAGCATGTGACAGCACTATAACAGCACGTCGACAGCATCGAAACAGCGCTATGACAGCACTACGACACCACTATAACATAACAGCACATCGACAGCACGATAACAACATGTCAACGAGCGAACCTCCGTACTAACGAGGTTCTCAATCCTAAACCCAAGCATAATATCATCACTTTTCTCAATTCTAATCATATGGTCACTTTACTAATTACTCGAAACATCACAACAAAGGAAATGGGGCAACACTTACCTTGGTGTGAGCTGTTCTCCGCTTTGAAACAGCTCTCAAACGTTCGCGACGGCCAAATGGAGCCAAAATCACTCACGGCAGCAGCTCCGCCCACGACAGCAGCACTACACGGCAGCAGCAACACCAGCACTCGGCAGCAACAGCACCTGGCAGCAGCAGCTCCAGCGCTCGGCAGCAGCACCTGGCAGCAAGCACCAGCGCTCGGCAGCAACAGCACCTGGCAGCAGCAGCTCTACGGTCTGGCAGCAACACTCCACCAAGACAGCAGCTCACAGTCCTCATCTTGCTTGCATGCACAGCTTCCTGGTCCAGATTAGCTCCTGGATTGCTTAGATGCTACATGCAGTTGCTGGCCTTGAAGGGTTACTCTCAGATCTGGTGGTATCTCTTACATGCAACCAGGCAGCTCTCGGTTCTCTCTTCCACGAGCAGCACCTCTCTTGTCCTAAACCTCTCCCTCTCGGCCAAGAAGGGATGACAGAAGATGCTTGCTTCACTTGATTCTTGATAGCCGATTGCAGCAAGCTCTCTTTCACTCTTTTACTTTCGGTTTCTCTCTATGCATGACATGGGTTTAGAAGCTGCTCACGAGTTCTCTTTATCTCCCAATCAACTCTCTAGATCTAGCCTTCAAAAAGAATGACCGTGACTTCCCTTTTTCCCCATCTCTCTCACGGTTATTTTTTTGTTTTTCAAATGAAATGGTGACCGACTTACACTTGTCATTAATCACCATGCATTAATGACATTTGTCCATCATGCATGCCTATCTCTCTATTTTCAAGACACTTGTCTTACTTTCACAAACTTCCGTGCACCATTTCCCATACATTTAATTCAGGCTCTACGGATTCCGCTTTTCGCTTCGGGTTCGCCTGGAAATTTTACTGATATCACATTTTATAAATGGAAACGTCATTAGACTTCAAATAATTATTTGAATCCGATTGCTCTAATTTATTTTAAAATTTTGAATTTATTACTTATCCTCGGACCCATCCGAGAATTTTATAAAAATTCTATTATGCTTCTGGATCTGAACGAATTATTAATTTCCTTATTCCTTAATCAAAATCAATATTTAATTAATTACCAAAGACCAGGATGGCATGTTACAGGTGCTACTTCTTTCTCGCAAACCCAACGTCTGCCTCTTCTGAAGCGTAAATTTGACGAATGGACTGAGGCTTTTGGTTGTACTCTCTCTCTAACAGCCTCCTCTCTTCTTGCAGGTATTGCATCTGCTGGTTGGAACTGGGGTTCCGCATTCCTAGGAACTGCCTGAGTCTGGGCTTGTGTTAGAGTCTTGATTGTCTCCGTCAATTGCGCCACTATATTCTCCAACGCTTCTTGGCGTTGCTACTAAATTGGTACAGCATCTCCACCAGAGGCAGCCTGATGCAGGGGAAGTGGAGGCAAAACCGCACTGAAAGTTCCTACAACGTGACCTTGGCCCTGGCGACATTCTGATTGGTCAGATTTCGATGCAACAATCCTAGTTGTCTTGATCTTGGCCATGTTCACGAATCACAACTATAGTAAAAGGATTACAGAATCATACAGTCTGGGCCCTCCTTCTAACGCTAAAGGATGTTGACACTTAATTTTGATCAACTCGGTTCTTACCCGGTTCTTAGAGCCCAATACTTGTGAAACAATAACTAACAAAAAAATAATAATGACTAGAATCAAAACAAGCAGGACACAATGATTTTTACATGCTTCGGCAAAGTAATGGTCTACGTCCACGACTGTCACCATTATTTTCACAGAGTAACAATATATATAATTATTGCTTAGGGTTTTACAATAAATTTGATCCCCTATTTATAGAGAAGATGTTACAATTTAAATAGGTTTTAAGAATCTTTCAGATAAGGCAAAAAATAATATGCATTAATTGATATAATATCTCTCAAGATTATCTCCACCACATCTGCAACAATTACCAAGAATATTGTGATTTGATCTGTATGAAAATAGGCAAGTTGACTTCTTTCTTAAATCAAACTGATTCGGCATTCTAGAAAGTCAACTGGTCAAATTTAGTGAACACATTGAGCGAACAGACCATTCAAAGGATCAGACACTGCACCCAGCGAGTAGATTGTCCAAGTAATCTGCCCCTATGACTAGCGAGCAGATAAGAAGACCTTCTGATCGTTCCGATAGCCTTTGAAGAATACTAGTGAGCAGTTCTTAACCACGACCAGATTAGCTTAACGTTATAACATGCGGCCAGACCCTCACACGATAGACATGTGTTCAAATGATATGATCAGTCACTCAGTAATTAAAACAATCATCCATTCGATCGGATGTGCTCAGGTTCTTAGGCTAAAATACGATCACATGTTCCCTCCTTTGACCATTGACTAATTTGACCAGCATTTTGGGCTTCTTTTCATAGAATAGCATATTGGACCCATCCTTGGGTTTTTGTCAGCGCATTTTTATGATCGCCAAAATGCCCATAACAATGTGTACACTATAATCATCGATCCAGTTGTCAAATGACAAAGGGTTAGTGTTTCTTATCATTCACATGCAAAGAGTTGTTGGCTTGTGATACCAAAATGGCTTACTATTGTTATCATCATCTTGTTTCACATCTCATTGAATGCTATGTTTTAGGTTTATAATTCCTGGACTTAGAGATGCAAGAGACCGTCGTTTTGGTACATAAAATCACTCATGTGATTCCTTGAAGAAAAACACCCTATTCTAGATTGGTGTAGCCAATTCCCAAGTTGTAACTATTCACAATTTTTAGATATTGAGTCTTTTCATCAATTATGTAGGTTTTCTTGATTTTGTACTCTTTATTATCTAATGACAAGTGATGATAGACCAATATTTAAATGTTGTGTAGTTTTGGGATATTCCAATTGATATTATTGCAATGTCATATTAGATTTGGCTCAAGCACATTTGTTTTGCTTCAATTTGAATTGTTTTTCAAAATTGAAAAGTTTCATTTGGAGCACTGGTTTGGTTTTAAAACTTATTTCATACGACATTTTTTGGCTCTTGTAAGCATGATTTTTTATGATATTTAGTGGAATGTATTAATAAATATCAATTTTTTACTGCATCCTTTTTTAGGACATCTTCATGAATCTCATGAAACAGTTTTTACGATATTTTTTAAAACTTGTAATTTTTTTTTTCTTTGTAATGAATATAGGATAAAGGTTCAGCATCAACAAGTAACCAGCAACCTTTAAAAAGAAAAGGTATTTTCAATGGTCATTACATGTATTTTTTTTGTCAAAACATCAGACCCTTAATGTCTTTTCAAATACGCTATCAAATTTAGGATGTATCAAACATATGGAGTTGTTAGGCCTAGCAATAGCACTACAAATCACCCTACTTTTTCTAAAATTAGGTATGTTCAATTATCAATTAATGGTTTAACTTTCAATGAGGCTGAGTTTTTCAACTTATACCATTTTAAATTGCTGCAACATTGACATTATTGGAGGGATCACAGGCAGTTTAAGTAAACCATCAATTCTCTTCACCAAGAACAGTTGGTGATGTGTGCTCCTAGTATGTTCAAGTACCCACTCTTAGAATATTTACGGAATGTTTTTACTGTTTTAAATATTAGTATGGTACTCTATATTAATATACTTTATATTAATATGACTGCTTTTTAATTTGGTTTATCTTCTGCTAACACAAATTACTTGATCGTGAGTGTTTGTGTTATCTTAACCTAATTATGTTATGGGCTGCCTATGCTATGGAATTGTTATCATGGCAGTACTTTATGTGGGAAAATTTTTTGTGTTACTGGTTGGATAGGTGGTAAGATGGTTGGCAGGACAATATGATTGGTAGTTATGTTTTTATGTTGGCAGTTATGTAAGTTTGTTATTGGTATGTTATTCTATGCTCCCCTACCATTTAGGTTACAATTTGAAAAACTATTATATTTACCTTTAACATAATCATTGGTATTAAATGCAATTTTTATGTTCATCATATGCAATATTTCAATGGTTGCCATTGGTTTCAATTTAGTGTTTTTAATCACATGTAATGGTGCTAATATTTTATATCATGTAGGATCACAGATGAGAAACAATTTATTATTTTATATCACATAAGAACTAGGACATGCATATGAAATTAAACTTCCAAACTTAACAATAAAAGCATCACTTATATCTCACATGACAGGGTCATGCCAACACATAAGTCAATTGAAATAGTATGAATCAGAGCTATGATTTTTGTCACACCTCGGAGTTCGAGAACGTGAATTAAATATTAAAATTAAATAAAAAAGCGAGAGAATCCAAATTTTTCAACTTTATGACTCACATTTTCAATGGAAACCCATCTTTACAAAAAATTGGGCAGAGCTTCAAGTGTTTCTAAAGCTTTCCAAAAATATCTTTAACCCGCACTTATAATATCTCAAGTTCATAAATAGCATCCATCATAAAATTAAGACTCCTATCTCTTACAAATATTACAAAACATTCTAATTGTCACAAACATAACTCTATTTACATATATCTCCAAATTCACAATATTAATAATTCTAATATGAATATATAAGAATTACATTTACAATTACATTCCTCCCAATATATATCAAATGCGAATATTGTACAAATCAAATAGCCATCTTCACAAACCTTAGACAAAAATCTCTAATATGCAAATACCCAAAATTAAGTAACCGGTACCTGCCAGTGTAATTTAGGGAGAAACAAGGTGTAAGTTTACAAAGTCCAATAGGGAGTATTCTAATTCCATAAAATATCAATCAGCTAAAAATTTTATATCAATCCAGCACATATAAGATAAAATGTCCATGTACAAATGACATATTCCAAGTATCCACATCAAGCATATCTATGCATATTCATTTCCATTCGAATCCAAATCAATGCCAATCATATAAAATACACTAATAAAAATCAAGATATTTATTAACCATTTATTAAGTATCTCTTAATTATCAAGTAGTGATTCTATAAAGAAATATCGTAGAACAATGACACTAACTAACAAATACGATAATATAAGGTCACTATCTGATCCTATCTGGTATGAGGAGTATTGTAACTTCCTCTTTCAAGATCGTTCCTTAGAGCACCAAAGATAAAATCTAACCATAATACTATCATCACATGCAATGGAATTACTACTTTGTCTTTTCGCTTGTTCCATAGTTTTCTTTGTTCCATATAACACATCTTTCCACAAGCATAACACATGAAAACATAATAATCAATTTCACACGTACAACATCAATATTTCCATGATACAATTTCACAATTTTATAATCAATGCTCTATAAATAGCATACAAATTATAAACATAAATCGTATATCACATTTAATGAATTTCTACATATCATTACTAATTTAATAATGCAAAGATAATATCATTGTATATATCAATCAACCATACAATAATCAATTATATTAAAGTAACAATCAAACCAATTTAATTAAATTATTTATTGCTCTAAAATTTAGAATTCCCCCTATCTCAATCACATAACACCGGGATTTTGTGTCCATTCTATCGTGCCATCCCTACTAGTAGCTTTTACTATACCCGTTGTAGGTATTATACTTGGACAAATTATGGTGGAATGGACACTTGGAAAGTAGTAATTGTTTTTTCTTTATTTTTCTTCCTTCTATTTCTTCCACCTCTCTCTCTCTCTCTCTCTCTCTCTCTCTCTCTCTTCTTTCTTTTTCTCTTCTTTTTCATTCTTCTTTTCTTTTTTTTTTTTTTCCCGGTTATTATCTCTTCTCCAATTCTTATGTCTTCCCTCTTGGGCCTACCATCATTTATTACATCTTTTTGTTTATTTTTTTTGTTTTTAATAATTGGAGTGCACTTAGAAAGTCAATGGAAGGCAGTTAGAGCCAACCTCACTTTTTAAGATTGTGGTCCCAGTGGGTTCATTTAGTATTTTACCGAGCTTGTTAATTGTTTTGGGTTTGACTTAATATTTTAAACTATTGGACCTAACTCTTAAATTTTAAAAATTAGCCCAACAACAAAATGAGTTTAAGAGCTCTATTTATCCAAAAATCCTCACAAGCCAACTTCCTTAGATTTCAAGAGGGCTAAACAGCATAATCATCTAAACCGCCGGGTTGGATGCCAGCACCACTTGTCTAATTAACTAATAATTGACTTCTAACCACATGAGTAACTAACAACTACCAACTCTAGCTTCTAGTTTTGGTAATCTGACTACGTGAGTTCTAATGAGGTCACTGCAGTGTTCCCTTATGACAAAACAAAAGCCATAAAAGTCGAATCTACAGCAAGCAACTTATGGCAAAGAAATGATTTCTTTATTAATTATCAAAAGGTACAATTAAAATTCGGACAATTAAAGAACTTTTCTGAACAAAATCATCTAAACAAATGGCACTGAAAATGGTTTGTCAAGTGAATTTGTCAGTCCCAGTAGACAAATTTCGTTTTCTAAGAAAATGTAGACCATCTAATACATATATCTTCATATTTTACGTCGAATGGGACATAAAATATATATATATATCTTCATTAGTTGCTCCATTAGTTGCTCCACCAAAAGCTCGTTTTCCCCTAAGACTTCAAATATGAGACGCTGCTGCAGCGGCAAAAACAATATGACCAGGCCAAAAGAATATAAAATAGCTATAACAGCAGACGCTATCGTTCCCCCAGCGAAGACAATGGACAAAGTTGTGCCAAAGACAGCCACCATTCCTAGTATTGACACGTGAAGAAAAGAAAGTCCAAAAAGCAACATAATGGGCAGGGACCAGAGAAAATCTTCCTCCGCGTATCGTGCAGTCATAAGAGACAAGAATGTTAGTATTGAGAAAGTGAATGACAGTAGGAATATCGTAGCCGATATGGCAAAAAGTATGAAGGAGGCTTTTTTAATGAAATTTGGAGCCCCTGTTTGGTCGAGGCCGCCCGGTACCGTCAAAGTTGCTGCAAAAACGACAGTGGCAGTAAGTGTTGCCACAAGCATGCATGATTCTGCAGTTTTCTTCATCCATTCCTCCCCTTCTCTCCTTACATCGATCTTCATGACTTTCCGTAAATAAAGTGCGAGGTGTTTTCTCGTCACCATTTTTGGCTTTAGCATAACTTGGTGGCATAAGCTTACTCACTTCCTGCAATAATGTTATTAATAATAGCGAAAAATTAATTGCAGAAAGTTAAGTTATTAATTTTAGTCAGCTTCCGGAGATAATGAAAACTGACCTTAAACCACCACAACTCTCGCCGCATCAGGAGAGCTGGTCCTGATAGAGCTTTGAGCCTATTTTGATCAGGTGGTAACTTTGCAGCCAAATGCAAAATATTGTCCTCTTTTCCGATTGGCTGTGAAAGTATAACATTCTTGATGGAAGGCCTCTCAAATATGAGCTTAAAGATGTTTTCATGATGACACAAAACAGCAATATGGAAAATGCTATGCTTTTCCTCATTAACTTTTGATATCAAATCAGGATGTTTGCTATTAATAATAGCTAGAAAGTCAATATTCCCTTCTTTCGCAGCATCAAATATTAATCTATGAGGTTTTTCAATTAGCTCTGAAATTTTGACGTAATTCAGCTCCTTTTCTACGTTTTGCCAAAGGAGTTTGACTAGTTCAAGAGCTTTTGGGTGCATTCCTCTCTCTTGCATTTTGCTGGTTCCTGAAACTGCAGCAAGTTTTATTTTAACCAACTATAATTAGTTTTTAATTACAGAAAATTTATTGAAAGGTGATATCTAATGGCAATACACTTGAAACGGATAAAACCTCTACAGAAAGATTCAGTTGTAGCTTGTATATTTCATAAATCTAGCCAAATCAATAATTTAAAATTAATTTTAGATTACACTATCAAAATGAAATTCATTGCTAAAAACTAACCATTTATTCATTGTTAAGTGGTTTTATTAACGAGCTAAAGAGTTAAAGCAAGCCAATACGGATACATTCGAAGCAATATAGTAGTTATCACCACACTTGAAATGAGAAAATCTTCCATGGGATGCTAATATTATTGTAACTTTCTAATAACAACGTGACCTGATATAGTTTTTTAAATAAAGATTTTCTTGTAAAGGAGAAAAGTAATTGATATTAATTTTTATTTTTAGAAGTCATGACATATGTCATGATGTTGTTGGATGGTCACACCAATAACTGCATACCATGCTAACTTAGTATTATGTTCTCATGACATTAAAATGTGTACATTAATTATTTGCGTATTCAAAGGTTCCTAAGACCCTTGTATTGAACTTCTATCTATTAATCATACAAATTGACAAAGAACGCACCCCTACTTGTACGATTGCAAGAGCCCTTTTATAATTGTCAAATGGAACACGTAAATTATTGATTATTGTATGTCAAAGCCGGAACAGTAGCAGAAGCAATCATGGCGAAAGTCAAAAGGTTCAAAGATCTGAAAATAGAACTAACGCTGGTAGTAATATCTCTTCAAAATTCCTTGCACTGAATCGTCGAAGTCATACAATAACATAGGCTTTCGAGCCAAGGCATGCAACGCAGTTTCCCCGATTTCAGATTGATCTACTTTTACACGGCAGATCGCTAACTTTGGGAAGTCTGTTACCGTGTCAATTGCAACATCTGGTAGCACAACAAATAAGCCTCTGGTAAAGATAAGACATACTTAAAAGATTCACGATTTAAAACCAATTAATTTGAGTTATTACAATTAATAAAAACCTATTAATTTTGAAGCCAAACATTGTTTATGCAATAACAACAGATTTTATAGTGTTCATCTTGACATATGTCCAGGGAAGTTTCATTTAGTAGAGAGTTTTGACACGTAGATGAATTTAGCCATCATAAATAAAATTCATTATGATGTGAGAGTTGATATTTACAATACTCCACTAAAATTGTATGTACATTCCATTACAAGTGTTTTGGAGTTTTAGTTTAGAGTAAATTACGTTGAAGCACCTAAGGTTTGGTTTTTCACAAAAGGAACCAACTTTTCATTTTAACGACAATTACCCTCTACTGCTAGTCAACTTTAACACCTTTAGAGGTATTTTAGTCTTTTGATCTTATTTTCTATTTTATTTTAAAATTAACTTTGAAAATTATATAAAATAGAACATAGGAATTAGATCTTCACTCTTCATCAAAAGATGGATGGTGGAGATTTTTCAAACAATAAAAAAATAAAATATTTACTTAGATCTTTGCCATCTATTACAAAAATGAAGGATGGAGATCATTTTAGAAAAATGAAATTAAAAAATATATATATTTGTAAAAGATAGACAATGGAGATCCAATATTTGGATCTTCACATTATGTCAATCTCCAGGAAACCCAATTCATCATCATCAAACAAACTCAAATTCATCATTACTAATATCATCAAATCAACAAACTTAATCAACATGCAAACCTAGTTCATCATCAAATCCATTTCATCATTAATTCTATAAACTCTTTTTTTGAACCTCTATAGCTACGTACGTTGAACCACCCTCTCTACAAAGATGGTAGTTCAACCTCCATCTTTGGACAAGATAGAGGTGGAACCTCCATTTTTGTCTAAAGATGGAGGTTGGAACCCTATCTTTGGCAGAGATGGAGGTTTGATATCCATCTCTACTTGGAGATAGGTGATAAACATAATTTATATATATTTATTACCCTTAAATATAGATTTATTAGTCCAATTTTGTATTGAATTTATTTTAATTAGTTGTGTTTTTGGTGAAACAGGAATAAAAGAAGATTTGTGTGTTGAATGAGGAAAAATTACAATTTTTGTCAAGTCAAAATCCAAGTCAATCAAGGATTTGATTATTGCCTAAAATTATTTGTCAAATAATTAGGAAATTAGTTGAGACAAAGAAATAGATCAATGAAGGAAAAAGCAAATTTGGAAGCAAATCTGGAAGCAAATCAAGAAAAAAAGAAAAATGTAGCAGATTTTGAGAGAAATATCTAGGCTCATAATGAAGTTTTATGGAAAGACCAAAAACGGTGTCTTACTATTGAAGCAGTTTTCAATTTACAAATTGAGACTAGTAGCAGTAATATAAAAGAGAGCTTTGAGACAGCTAAGGAGAAAGAAGATAGCAGCTTTGGTGGAAAAAAAGAAGAACATGAGTGCAGTAGAACAAGACAAGACAGCAGCCAAAGTTCACAGAGATTATGTCGGGTTTTGATTTATTTGTTTTTGTTATCACTATAATTGTTTAGTTTTCTTTTCTGAGGTGTAAGATGAAACCATTATTAACTTTATAATGATTTTACTGTTTGAATATTATTATCAATTTTGTTTTTAATGTTTAATAATTCTTAGTTTCATAAATTGATAAAACAAAAATTGTTTCACCTTTAATATCAAGTATTTTTGGTTGTTACAACATTATTTTATTAATTTGACTTTAAATTGAAAGGTTTAAACATAAGATTTTTTATTATATGTTTTTTCAATGTCGGATACATATAATACTTAGATCTTATAAATTTCAAGTCTTGAAGTAAGAATTTACATAAGATTTATTTTTAAAGTTTAATTGATAAATCTTGAGAAAACAACAGATTGATTTCTAAGTTGTTTCTTTAATTTTTGATAATAATATTTTAAATAGTAAAACATTATAAGTTGATAATGGTGGATTCTGAACCTCAAATTTCTCGTCTATTGTTTGAATTTTACAATTTAATTTTGTTTTGTTAATTTAGAATTTTATTTACTTTAGTTTTAATTAATTCTCAATTTTCAAACATTGTTAACTAGATTAGAATTAAATTTAATTTAGATTTAGATTAATATTTTCTCAATCTCTGTAGATCGACCTCGTACTTACATAATCTATTTTACAATAGACTCATGCATTTGCGAGTATTAAAATTTGCACAACAAGTTTTTGGCGTCATTGCCTGGGATTGTTTGAAAAATTAGTTTAGTCTAGATTATTTAATTCTTCTACTAGTTTTAATTTAGGATTATTCTAATATATTGCAAAAAAAAAAAAAAAAAAAACTGTTTTTTTTACCTTTGTCAGCGTCAATTTATTTGTGTTAGTCTATTTGTTTTGTTTTTATTTTTGTGTGTTTTTAATTTTATTGTTGGTGTTTTGCTTTTATTTTATTTTATTTAATATTTTGCCAATTATCTTTTTTTTTTTTTTTTTACTTAGAGACTTATTTTTCTTGAATTGCTTTAGAGACAATTAGAATTAGAGACTTATGGCTAGGATCTGTGCTAGTTTATGCGTGCTTGGAATCGTGAATTGCATCAACGCTTAACTAGGATAGACATTTCAGATTCAAATATGGCAGAAAATAATATAGCACCTATAGGAAACAATGATGTAGTGGAAAATATAGTGCCTATAGAAAAATCTCTTAAAGAATATTTTTCACCAGTTGCAATTAATCATCCTTCTTGCATAGAGTTGCCACAAACTAGGGCGACTCACTTTGAACTTAAACCTTCTGTGATTCAGCTTCTTCCATCATTCCATGGGTTAGAGAGTAAGGACCATTATCTTCATGTCAAAGAATTCATAGATATATGTTCCACCTTCCGTTTTCAGAATTTTTCAGATGAGTCTGTTAGGCTTAGGATGTTCCCATTTTCTTTAAAAGATAAGGCAAAAGCATGGTTAAACTCACTTGCTCCTAGTTCTATCGCTAGTTGGGACCAATTAAATTATAAATTTTTATCTAAATTTTTTCCCATGTCTAAGACTAATGCCCTTAGGAGAGAACTAACAGATTTTACTCAAAAAGATGATGAATAGTTTTATGTCTGTTGGGAGAGATTTAAAGACTTACTTTTAAAGTATCCCTACAATGGTTTTGAACCATTGAGACTAGTGCAATACTTCTATAATGGATTAATTGTGCCTAGCTGTCAAATGATTGAATCTATGCATGGTGAAAAATTCTTAAGCCTAGGTAGTACTGATGCTTGACAGTTCTTAAAGACTTTGTCTGAAAATTCTCAACAGTGGGAGTTTTTAAATGAAAGGGAGAAACCTAAAAGAAGGGGGTTGTATGAGGTGAGCGATAATCTAGATCTAAAAATTGTCTTAGGAAATCTCATTAGGAAAGTAGAGGCCTTAGCTTTAAGTCAATCTATGAATTCAACAATGAGTTCTAGGAATGAGTTGTGTGCTTCATATGTCAAACCAACCCCTACTTTTCAAGAGAGTTATGCTGAACAGGCAAATGCACTCAATTATAAAAATTCATCCGATAGCCCATTCTCAGCCACGTACAATCCTAATTGGAGGAATCATCCAAATTTTTCATGGAGACAAAACCAGTCTCCAATGGTTATGGAGAGCAACAAGTTGCTCCTTCTAATCCTTCACATCTTCTTGGTTTTCAATCTACTCCCCATTTTATTGCATCTCAAAGGAAACCTTCTTTAGAGGATACAATGCAACAAATGATGCAATCGCAGCAACAATTCATGCAGTCAACCTAATAAGCTATATTGAAACTTGAAACTCAAGTGGATCAATTAGCCACTGTCATAAGGGAGAGAAAGAAAAGGAAGTTACCTAGTCAACCAGTGCCTAACCCGAAGGGTCAGTTTGAGATAGGTTTTGTTTCTGATAGGAGTCATGATGAAGTCAAATCCATAACCACCCTTAGGTCTGGTAGAGAAATAAATAACCATGTAATTGAGCTTGAGCCTAGAAAATCTAAGGTGAGAAAAGACTCTAGTAATGGCACAGTAGATGATTTACACTCTGATGAGTCATCTAAATAATTTATAAGTCAAGAGTCAAAAGAGAGTGATGTTTATTCCATTCCTTATATTCCTAAAGCCCCTTTTCCATAGAGATTTGTCCTTTTAAAGAAAGGCACACCATATAATGATGTTTTGGAGGTGTTTAAGCAAGTTCGCATAAACATCCCCTTTCTTGATGCTATTCAACAAGTGCCTGCCTATGTTAAATTCTTAAAAGATCTTTGCACTGTGAAAAGAAAAACAAATGTTCCTAGAACTGCATGTTTGACTGAGCAAATTAGTTCCATAATTCAAATGAAAACTCCTGTCAAATATAAGGATTCTGGATGTCCTACTATTTCTTGTGTTATAGGTGAGCATGTTATCGATAAAGCCTTACTTAATCTAGGTGTGAGCGTTAATTTATTGCCATATTCTGTTTATGTGCAGTTAGGATTAGGGGAACTAAAACCCACTCCTATGACCCTTCAATTAGCTGATAGGTCTGTTAAAATTCTAAAGGGTATCATAGAGGATGTCTTGATCCAGGTTGATAAGTTTTACTTTCCAGTAGATTTTATTGTCACAGATACCCAGCCTGTTGAAAACATTAGTGCTCAGAGTCCTATGATTCTAGGACGACCTTTCTTAGTCACCTCCAACACGATAATTAATTATCACAATGGAGTCATGAAACTTTCCTTTGGAAATATGACTATGGAGCTCAATGTGTTTAATGTTAGTCAAAAACCTCAGGATCATGACGACTTATGTGAGGTTAGTTTTATTGAGAGTGCAGTCTATGATTCCTTTAGGCACTTGTCTTGTGAGGACCCATTAGAGAGATGTTTAGCTCATTTTGGCATGAACTTAGATGAGGATAGTATTATTAGTGAAGTGAATGCTTTATTAGAATCTGCCCCATTACTAGATACTACCAAATGGAAAGCCAAAATAGAACCTCTTCCACCTTCTGAGTCTGTACTTCTTCCATCTGTGGAGAAACCACCTAAGTTAGAATTGAAACCTCTTCCTGAGTCATTAAAGTATGTGTTTTTAGGACATTCTGAGACTTTACCTGTTATCATTGCATCTTATTTAGAAAAAGAACGGGAGGATCAGCTGATTAGTGTACTTAAGGAGCATAGAGAAGCAATAGGTTGGACAATTGCAGACATTCGGGGTATTAGTCCATCTGTGTGCATGCATAGGATTCATTTAGAAGACAATGTTAAACCCACTCGTGAGCCTCAAAGAATATTAAACCCTAACATGAAAGAGGTTGTAAGAGCTAAAACCATTAAACTTTTAGATGCAGGTATCATTTATCCTATCTCTGATAGTTCATGGGTAAGTCCTGTACAGGTAGTACCTAAGAAGTCTGGCATCACGGTAGTTAAGAATGATCATGATGAGTTAGTTCCTACCTGAATGCAAATTGGGTGGTGTGTTTGTATTAACTACTGTAAGCTTAATGCTGCCACTAGGAAAGACTATTTTTCTCTTCCTTTTATTGATCAAATGTTAGAAAGGTTAGCCGGTCATGCATTTAATTGTTTCCTTGATGGTTATTCCAGTTATAACCAAATTCTTATAGCCCCTAAGGATCAAGAGAAAACAAATTTTACCTGTCCTTTTGACACTTTTGCCTACCGTCGTATGTCATTTGGGTTGTGCAATGCTCTTACTACTTTTCAAAGGTGTATGATGAGTATTTTCTCTAACATGGTAAAGCGGTTCCTAGAGGTGTTCATGGATGATTTTTCAGTTTTTAGATCTAGTTTTGATGAGTATCTACACCACTTGACCTTAGTGTTAGTTAGGTGTAAGGAAAAGAACTTAGTGCTTAATTAGGAGAAGTGTCACTTTATGGTTAGGAAATGGATAGTTCTTGGGCATGTTAGTTCTAATAGTGGTATTGAGGTAGACAAGGCTAAAGTAGACTTGATTTCTAGTCTTCCATCTTCTAGAACAGTTAAAGAGGTTAGGTCATTTTTAGATCATGCAGGGTTCAATCGTAGGTTCATAAATGATTTTAGTAAGATTTTTAGACCTTTGTGTAACTTGCTTGCTAAAGACACCTATTTCAATTTTAATGATGATTGTTTGAGAGCTTTTGAGAAGCTTAAGACCTTTTTGACAACTGCACCTATCATTAGGCCACCAGATTGGAGTGTTCCTTTTGAGATTATAAGTAATGCCTCCGATTATGCCATAGGAGCTGTTTTAGGACAATGCATTGATAGACTACCTTATGTGATCTATTATGCCAGTAAGAGTCTCAATGATGCACAACTCAATTATTCCACCATAGAAAAAGAGTTGTTAGCAGTAGTTTTTGCATTAGAAAAATTTAGGTCTTATTTGGTTGGGTCTAAAGTAATAGTCTATTCAGATCATACTACATTGAAATATCTTTTGTCTAAGAAAGATGCTAAACCTCATCTAATTAGATGGATCTTATTGTTACAGGAATTTGATCTTGAGATTAGGGATAAGAAAGGGTTAGAGAATGTTGTCGCTGACCACTTGTCAAGGTTAGTAATCGAGTCTATAGATGAGCATGTGCCTATTAGAGAGTCTTTTCCTGATGAGCAACTCATGCTTGTGTCCAAATTTCCTTGGTATACTGACATAGTTAACTATCTTGTTATTGGTCAAATGCCTACACATTGGACTAAACAAGATCGTGTGAAATTTTTAGCCAAAGTTAAGCATTATTTTTGGGATAATCTATATCTATTTAAGTATTGTCCTGACCAAATTATTAGGAGATGTGTACCTGAGAGTGAACAATTAAATGTTATTTCTTTTTGTCATGATCAAGCTTATGGAGGTCATTTTAGTTCCAAGAAAACCACTACAAAAATTTTACAATGTGGTTTTTATTGGTCAGATTTGTTTAAAGATACTCATGCGTACTGTAGTTCCTGCGAGAGGTGCCAGAAATTAGGAAGTATTACTCGTAGAAATATGATGGCTTTACATCCTATTCTTATTGTTGAATTATTTGATATTTGGAGTATTGATTTTATGGGTCCATTTCCTAATTCTTTTGGCAATTTTTATATTCTTGTTGCTGTGGATTATGTTTCTAAATCGGTGGAAGCAATTTCTTGTAAAACTAATTATCACAAGGTGGTGGTTAAATATTTGAAAAAAAATATATTTTCTCGTTTTGGCACACCTCGTGCAATCATTAGTGATGTGGGAAAACACTTTTGTAATAGGCCTTTTGAGCAATTAATGAAAAAATATGGTATTACACATAAAGTTGCAACACTGTATCATCCACAAACAAATGGACAGTTGAGATTCCTATTAAGGAGATTAAAAATATTCTTGAAAAAACGGTTAACCCAACTAGAAAAGATTAGTCTTTGAAACTTTGTGATGCATTGTGGGCTTACCGAACTGCTTTCAAAACCTCTATTGGAATGTCTTTTTATCGACTTGTTTATGGTAAGACATGTCATTTACCTGTGGAGTTGGAACATAGAGCTTATTGGGCCATTAAAAAATTGAATTTTGATCTTGATAATGCAGGTAATCGCAGGAGGCTACAACTTAATGAATTGGAATAAATAAGGAATGATGCTTACGATTGTGCTAAACATTACAATGATCAAATGAAAGTTTTTCATGATATGAATATTCTAAGGAAATCTTTTTCACTTGGTCAAAAAGTCTTGTTATATAATTCTCGTTTGCATCTATTTCCTGGCAAGTTGCGTTCTAGATGGTTAGGTGCTTTCATTATCCGCACTGTTTTTCCTCATGGTGCTATTGAAATTGAGAATCCTAAGAATTGTGATGTGTTTAAAGTCAATGGTCAAAGATTGAAACATTTCTTAGAGTTAAGAAGTCCAGAAGTAGAGAAAATATTGTTGGAAGATCCTGTTTATCAGGATTGACTTTCTTTTAAGTCTAGGCTTACTTTTATTTCATTTGTTTATTTTTAATTTATTTTTATTTTTTATTTTTTTTAGTATTTGGTTTTCGTTTGTGTGATTTATATTAGTTTTAGTTTTAGTTTTTTTTTTTTTTTTAATTATTAATGTATTCTAACATGAATTCTTGATTTACATTATTATGTTAGATTATATGATGGAGCAAACAAGGTGTGATCTCTTCCTTACTATTTTATATTGTTTCTTTTTATTTCCTTACATCTTTGGATATTTGTTTGAGCAATTTTGGATAATAGATAGGAAACATTGAGGACAATGTCTAAAATAGATTTAGTGGTGGTGTAAAATGTTTTAATAAATAAAAAAATTCATTTTTTTTCCATTATTTTTTTTTTCTCTTGATTTTGAATTCTACCCTAATAAGTTGACTAATTACTTTGTGTTTGTTAATGGAGTCTTAATACATGTTTTTGGTTGGATATCTTTACTAGGGAATAGCTATGAACATTTTTGCATGATTTGAGACTTTTGAATGTTATGATCTTAGTTAATTGAGTGGATGAATATCATGTTTACATTAATTGTGGATTATTAGTGGAGACTATCCTTGGTGAGGATTTGAGCTTTTTCAGCGTTTCTTTTTGAGGGATTTATTTGTTTCTACTTTTAAACACTCTTCACTTTATTCTTAATAGATGATCTTTATAGGTTTTGCATTGAATACTAAAGAACAAATCATCATTGTAGATAACATGAGTTGTTTTGATTTGAAAATTGAATCGATTTCTTAGAAGTGATATAGGTAATTTTTACTCTATAAAAGCCTACTTTCTTACTTTGAATTGAGATACATCAAAACCCTTTGAAGTCAAACACTTTAAACTTTTTTTTTTTTTGTTTATCCTTATTAAATGACCCTATTGAGCCTTTAAATTTAGCCATATCTGATAAAGCTTGGGATCATGCTATGTGGTGAAAGAAGAGAAGGGAATTGAAGTGTTAAGATTTATATGATATGTATATAGGCATATGCATTAAAAGAAGTGTGTTTCTAAATAGCATTGTAAAAAAAAAAAAAAAGTGAAAATAGAAAAATAGAAAAAAAAAAACATGAGAATGAAAAAAAAGAAAAAAAAAAAATATGAGAAGCACAAGTTTTATAATGCCTAGATATACAAAGGGAGGTGAAAGTAAATGGAAGAATGAAGTATTGAATTGAAAAATTTTGTCATAAAAAAGAAAGGAAAGGAGAGAAGTTGTGATGAATTAAAGAAAATAAATGAAGTACTTTGGTATGATCCTAAATTGAACATGTACCTTAAAATTTCCTACATATTAATTAACCATAGCCTAAATACAACCTCTAATAAAGCCTACTGATCTTTAAGAGGAAGTACAATTTCAGAGTTGAAGTATGTCATCATGCTCTATCTACGTTCTTAGTATTTAATTCCAATCATGAGATCTATTAACTTAAAAGTGCGGTTCTTTTTAACGTCTATTTTCATATGTGATGTAATTGACGCTTGTTATGCCTTTACATAACCTCTGTGACATATGATTACATGAGTGCTTACCTTAGGATTCTTGAGTACTATGAGAGATATTTTGTGAGAATTAAAGTCGAGGCGAAATAAGTCCATGATATGTGAATGTGGTGTTTTGAAATAAAATTGCTTTGAGAGTGGTGTGAGATTGTTAATGATTGTGTTTTAGATCATTAGTGACTCATCTTTAGTCCTGATACAAGATCATACATGTATGATATTTTTGTTAATTTGCATTTAATGAAAGGTTGATGAGTTATGGATGGAATTTTTTTTAAATGTTTGTGGGTATCGTTGCCGGTAAACCCACAGGAGACATAACTCCTCTTACTAGGGACACCTAGAGGTTTAAAGACTTGTGGTATACGCTCAATGTCATCGTGTTTACCTACGAAAATGGATTGTGTTTTTATTTTCTGTGTTTTTAGCTTAGGTTGTTTCAAAATTTTTAAGTTTTGCTTGAGGACCAGCAAAATCTAGGTTTGGGGCTATTTGATAAACATAATTTATATATATTTATTACCCTTAAATATAGATTTATTAGTCCAAATTTGTGTTGAATTTATTTTAATTAGTTATGTTTTTGGTGAAATAGGAATAAAAGAATAGTTGTGTGTTGAATGAGGAAGAATTACAATTTTTTTCAAGTCAAAATCCAAGTCAATCAAGGATTTGATTATTGCCTAAAATTATTTATCAAATAATTAGGAAATTAGTTGAGACAAGGAAATAGATCAATCAAGGAAAAAGCAAATTTGGAAGCAAATCAAGAAAAGAAGAAAAAGGTAGCAGATTTTGAGAGAAAAATCAAGGCTCATAATGAAGTTTTATGGAAAGACCAAAAACGGTGTCTTACTATTGAGGCAGTTTTCAATTTACAAATTGAAACTAGTAGCAGTACTATAAAAGAGAGCTTTGAGACAGCTAAGGAGAAAGAAGATAGCAGCTTTGGTGGAGAAAAAGAAGAACAAGAGTGCAGTAGAACAAGACAAGACAGCAGCTAAAGTTCATAGAGATTATGTCGGGTTTTGATTTATTTGTTTTTGTTATCACCATGATTGTTTAGTTTTCTTTTCTGAGGTGTAGGATGAAACCATTGTTAACTTTATAATGATTTTACTGTTTGAATATTATTATCAATTTTGTTTTTAATATTTAATAATTCTTAGTTTCATCAATTGATAAAATAAAAATTGTTTCACCTTTAATATCAAATATTTTTGGTTATTACAACATTATTTTATTAATTTGACTTTGAATTGAAAGGCTTAAACATAAGATTTTTAATTATATGTTTTTTCAATATCGGATACATATAATACTTAGATCTTATAAATTTCAAGTCTTGAAGTAAGAATTTACATAAGATTTATTTTTAAAGTTTAATTGATAAATCCTGAGAAAACAACAAATTGATTTCTAAGTTGTTTCTTTAATTTTTTATAATAATATTTTGAATAATAGGACATTATAAGTTGATAATGGTGGATTCTGAACCTCAAATTTCTCGTCTGTTGTTTGAATTTTGCAATTTAATTTTGTTTTGTTAATTTAGAATTTTATTTACTTTAATTTTAATTAATTCTCAATTTTCAAACATTGTTAACTAGATTAGAATTAAATTTAATTTAGATTTAGATTAATATTTTCTCAATCTCTATGAATCGACCTCGTACTTACATAATCTCTTTTACAATAAACTTGTGCACTTGCGAGTATTAAAATTTGCACACCAATAGGGAACCCCATCTCCCTCATCTCTGTTAAGAGATGGGGTTCGAAACTCATTTGGTAGACATAGTGGTTCGACCTCCATCTCTAGGCAGAGATAGAGGTCATTAGAACCTCAATCTCTCCAAGATAGAGGTTCGAACCCCATCTTTGCCAAAAATAGGGTACCATTATCTTTGGTTTGATCTTCAATCTCTTAAAGATGGAGGTGTACACTCCATCTCTAGTTTGCTTCCATCTTGGATCTTCATCTTGCTAATAGAGATCCAAAGCTTTCAAATCTTCATTTTGGCAAGAATAGAGGTTTCAAACAAGCCTCTATCTCTACCCAAAGACAAAGGCTTGAACTAGAGATAAACCTCATATCCCTTTGGTTCAAGCCTTTATCTTTAGGTAGAGCTACAAGCTTGTTTGAAACCTCCATCTTTGCCAAAATGAAGGCTTGAAAGCTTTGGATCTCTATCAACAATATAAAGATCCAAGATGGAGGAGAAGATCCAATCTGGATCCCACCTTTTTTTCTTTCTTTTTTTTTTTTTTTTTTTTCAAAAATATGCTTTGTCTTTTTTATTACACTCTTTTTATTTAACTTATTAAAAATATCTTAATCGTCCATCTAATCAACGGTAGAGATTTAGGTTTATTATTTTTAATATATATATTTTACATTAGTTTAATTTAATATTATTTTTGTAATTTTTTTGATGTAAGGTATAATGGATTTTTTCTTAGTAAACTCTAGTCAAGAAATAGAACTAAAATGAAATGTTTACTCTATTTATAACCTGATTAGGGATGTAGGGCTGTAAAGGCTAGAGTAGGCTAAAAAAAATATTGTAAGACCCCGAATCCTAATAAGGCCTGGAAGATTTATTAAAACTTAGTTTATTATTATTAATTTGGTCCGACCCAAGCTTTAGAATTAAAAAGGTATATGGACAAATAACTTTTTAGAACCATTTTTATAAGAAATCAAAAAAGTTATGAGTAAAAAGAAAAAGACCATACAAAAAGGTAGGAAGTAAAATGTAAAAAGACAAGTCAAAAAGTTGAGAAATCAATGAATTTGGTAACCGTGCATAGATAAGGGAAGAGAGACATAATTGTCAATATTTTATTTAGAAAATGAGATGGTGTATGGCAATTAAGAGGGTGGCAAATTTTTAATATATAAAGGATGCAAGTGTCATGTAATTGTATCATGATGAGAGTTAGTGAATTGGCTTGAGAAATAAAGAGGATGAAATGAGGATGCGGCATTGATATGATTAAAAAATAAATAAAAAATAAAAGATAAAAAGACAAAATGAAGTGTCTAGTCAAGAATGAGAGAGAGAGAGCATTAGATTGTGTCATTTTTTAAAAAGAAAATAGACATGTTTCCATCAAAGATGCGATATTAGAGTGAAAGAAAAGTCAAAGAAAGCATTAGCTAGACAATTAAAGAAAATAGACTAGATAGACATGAATTGAGGAGAGAGGCGTGTGGTTGTTGGATGTATATGTGTGTATATATATGTATTGATGCTCAAGTAGAAGCACACAAAACCGAACAACATAGCAAAACAAAAGAACAAAAATAGCCGAGAGAAAAGAAGAAAAGAAGAAGGAAAAAAAAGAGAAGAAAAATAGGAGAAAATTCCGTATGGATGATCTGAATATTTGGGTGTTCGATTTATCTAGATAAGTGATTTTTTATTTCAATTAGAGTTGGAATCCAAGAAATTAATTAATTTTTCTATAAGTTTTAAATTGAGTTTTACGTGATTTTAGGATGAATTCAAGTTTATAAAGAATTAGATAAGAACTTATTTTGGATATAGATTTGTGCAAATGAGTTATGTGAGTGGTTAATTTTATTTTAATCGAATTGATTTTAATTATATTTATTTATATCTTAGTTTTTTTATTATTTATGGGAAGTAAATATTTTTATTAGTTAATTGATTTTACAAATTACGAATTATAGTTTACGTTTGAATTATCAATTATGTTTTATGATTGACTTGATAATTTATTATATATATATATACATATATAGATGTATGTGTGTATGTATGTATGTACTAAAATTTTAACCAGAATTTGACGTTAATAGTTTGACTTTCTGATAAGAAAGATTTCAATAGATTTTAAGTAATATTTATTTATCTATTTATGTTTAAAGAAAAGTAATTATTTGAAGTTACATGTATATTCAAAAAGTGATTTATTTATATTTGTATATAGAAATTGTTTAAGATTTAAAAATGAAATAAAAATGTATTTAGAACACCAATGTTATACTTTTTTCTCTAATGGTCAGACAGGCTACACATGTATGACACCTAGATTCATTCAATAGGTATATGGTGGATGTCAAAAAAGTAAATGAGATGTCGAGAGAATTATTGAGTCACCTAGTACGTATATAACAAATGTTATATCTCACTCTATGTGTGTATTGAGTAACTTCACCACGTATAAAAGATTTTTCTATATACTAGTTGGTCTAGATTTCTAGATTACAGATGTTACATGTTGAGTTTGTTTAGTACATAAAGAGATTTACAAAACATCAGTTTTACAAAAAAAGATTTGATAAAGAGTTTATGAAATTATTTATAAAATAGATTTGATGAGTTATTCAAAGATTTTTGGATAAATTATTTAGTAAGAAAGAATGTATATTTATTTATATCAAATTTAAACATTTTTGTAGCTTACTTTTTACAAAGCAGATTCAAAGTGACTTATTATTAGAAAGTTGTAAAGATGATTTATAAAGAAATTTATAGTTTTATTGTGATATAAAATTTAAATTCATTTTTATTTTTCAGACGCCAAATTATATGAATAATTGAGGCGTATTTATTGTTACCAAAAGTATATTATGTTTTATTTATAAATATTTTTAGAAAAGTTATATTCATTCACTAGGTGTTAGTGTTCACTTTTTATAAAACCTATTTTTTCAGGTATTCGCTGTAGACTCGTATAAATTATTGCATATCGTGAGAAAAATCACATAGTGATTGCAAAATACATTATTATTCTTCTGCAGAAACAATTTTATGTCAATATGTATTATTTTTAATTAACCAAATTTCGTAAATGTGTTATTTAATAAATATTTTTATTATTATTTGTTTAGATTAAATTTTATAAATCGACTATAAAATTTACGATGATTTTTTTAAATGATTTTTAGTAAACCCAAATTTCTATCAGAAAAACATAAATTTTTATAGGATCCTTCTAGACTCGAGATGAGTTTTGTTAAAAAATTTATGTTATATTTATTTTTAAGAGAAAATGTCATTAGATGACACTTTTACATATTAGATTGACAATCTTGTCTCATTTCAATAAAGTTAACAATTGAATCCCAAACCTTATTTTTTTTTACTTAGATACCCTTAATAAAATTGGTAAGAATATTATATTTTTTGAAAAATGACTCAATTGTTACATTTATTGTAAGAATATTTTAATATTTTTACACATGATTTAGAACTCAATTGTTATATCTTTTGAAAAATAACATAAATGTTAAGTCATTAATTTAATGTGTTATTTTTGTACTTATCCCTATTTTAAATTTTATATATAGTTATGAGACAATTGGCTTTTCACCATTATTTTATCAACAAATTAAATTGTGATCGCTACAAACGTAGCGAATTCTTATTGGACGAGGGATTGACAAGTAATGATGACAGTTGTTTCGAAAAATGAAAGAGTAACGATGATAGCTTAGCCAACCACTCTTTAGCCGACTTAACGTGGTGTGTATATATTCTGCTACTCAAGTCACTGAATGAAAACATGTTTATATTGCTTTGGTTCTCGCTTCTCTCATTCCCCACACCTCCTTTTCTCTCCTTTTAACTTACAATTTATTTCTTATGTCATTCCCACTAGCATAATATAATTGATCGCCTTATTCTTCTATATTTTTGTATTTTGTACTTTTATTTCCTCTAATTTGTAATATATATATTTCATTTATTAATTTTTATGATATAAGAAAACACATATTTATTTCAAACCTATTGAATGTATTTTCTTGCTTACATTTATATTTTTATTCATCTATTATATATATAATAACTTTATTTCATACATTGAATGTGAAATTTTATTTAAGTTTTCTATATTTTCTTTTTTAATCATAAGTTGTGTTATGGGTATTTTTTGGTGCAATAAGAAAAGGCCCAAAAATGGAGGCCCATTAAGAGCCAAGAAGACACTTGGTCAAATAGTCAAAGGAAAGTTAAAAGCACAAAGATAACCTGCTCGAACATTCCTACTGACTGGAGATATGTTCGTCTGCTCGGCGGCCAAAAGAATAAATAAGTCTGCTCGTTTGCTCGGAGATATCTGCTCGCTCAATTTGCTGTCTGATCGTTGAACAGGCAAAACACTTAAATTGACCAGTTGACCTTCTGGAAGAAGAATCAATCCGAGACCTTCTGGAAGAAGAATCAATCCGAAACGGGAAAGGAGTCGAATTACCTATTTGCATGCAAATCGAATCTCTACATTCTAGGAAATTGCTATATACGAGAGATAATCTCAGAAGATATTATCTTAATTAATGTATATTATTTTTTGCCTTATCTGTAAGATTCTCAAGCCTATTCTGATTATAACATCTCCATTATAAATAGGAGATATAATTTAGGGTAAAGGACAGAGTGAAATAAAAAAATACAATTACACCGAGAGAGGGTAATTGTCGTGGACGTAGGCCATCGTTTTTTGCCGAACCACGTAAAAGTCTTGCTGTGTCCTGTGTGTTTTGATCCTATATTGTTTGCATTGTATGAGGTTTGTTGTGTCACAGGTATTGGGCTTGAAGAACAGGGTTGACCAAAAATAAGTGTCAACATCTTTTGGCGCTAGAGGAAGGGCCCAGACTGTGATTTAACAAACTTGTTTTGGTTGTGATACGGCTGACATGGCTAGGGTCAAGACAACCAGGGTTGTAGCATCGGAAACCGATCAATTGGAGGAGCACCAAGGTCAAGGTCAGGCAGCAGGGACGTCTTCTGCCGCTTTGCCACCATTGCCTCCTCAACCAACTGATGGTGGCGGAGGTGTTATGCCAGCTTGGCAGCGTCGTCAGGAAGCACGTCAGGAGGCTTTAGAAAATACGGTAGCACAATTGGCAGAAACCATCAGAGCCTTGACACAGGCCCGAGTTCAGGAAGTTCCAGGGAACGCAGACCACCAGCCCCGTTCTGTGAGTGCCGTTCCAGTTAGGAGAGGAGAGGCTGGCAGGGACAGACAGCAACCAGCAGTTTCTGTTTGTTCCTCAAATCTGCGCCCACAAGGGGAGAGGCATCCGGCTCATCAAGAAGTGGCTCCGCATCCTTCCAATCAGAGGATTAGAACAAGTCAGGGTAATAATCGCCGAGGGGAAAATAACTCTGATCATGGAAGGGGTCGACAGCGTGAAAGGGAACGTTCACATAGACAAGGGACACCCCATGCAGGAAGTTCTCGCAGGAGGAGTGGATCACGTGAAAGGATGTCGTTGGACCGGGGAAGGTCACAAACCCGTCTCTCAGCAGCAGGAGAAAGCCGGGGGAATCGACAAGTCCCTGCGAACGGGATTGAGCGGCAAGATCCCATGGTACAGGAACTAATGCAGAGGGTGCGGCAGTTAGAGACTAGACCCGGACACCGTGACCAGGGTAGAGAGCAAGACAGAACCCCGTTTTCAAGAGAGATTGAAACGCAACTGCTGCCTCCAAGATTTAAACTCCCGAACATCCCAATTTATGATGGAGATAGTGACCCGTATGATCATCTGGACATTTTCAACGTTCAAATGGACCTGCAGACCTCTAATCCTCTGGTCAAGTGTAGGGTATTCCCAGCAACACTGGGGAATACTCCAAGGACGTGGCTAAGGAGTCTTCCGGCCCGAAGTATAAACAGCTGGGATGAGTGCCAGAGAAAGTTCGAGGACCAGTACAAAGCGCTGAGAAAGCAGCTCGCGCCGACTTGTCACTTAGCGACTATCTTTCAGAAGCGGGAGGAAACTTTAAGAGATTACATCGCCAGATTTAGGCGCGAGGTAAACAATGTGCAAAATCCCTCTGATGAAAGTGTCTTAACTGCAATTTCTGCAGGACTGCGAAAAGATGGAAAGCTTTACAAAAGCATTTATCGTAATCCTGTGAAGAGTTTGGGAGAGTTCTATGACCGTGCAGCAAAAGAGATGTGCTGGGAAGACACATTCGGACAGAAAAAGCCTAGCAAACAAGAAAAAGGAGCGAACAGTTCGCGACCAGGAAAAAAGAGGGACCAGCGCGAAAATGAAGAGAGCGGTCACAAACATCGCTCCAGTAATCAGGTAGCGAAGCGGTCAAAAAATGAGTCTCGGAGGAAGGCATCTCCACCCAGAGATCGTTACCAGAATTACAGCGTCCTGACGGACAGACAAGATAGGATCTTTGAAACAGAAAAAAGATGGGAGAACTTCGGAAAGCCAAGTCCCACAAACATCCCGAGGAGGTTTCAAGACCCAAGGAAGTATTGTGCTTACCATAGAGAAAACGGGCATTATACTTCTCAATGCAGAGAACTTAGGGATGCAATTGAAGAGTTGATCAGACGGGGTCGTTTGAGGGAATATGTGGCGCAACCTGAAAGTCATCATCCTCTGCAGGGAAATCAGCCTGTACAAGAACATCCTAATATACCTCAGCAACTTCCTCAACAACAGCCACAACGCCTGATTGATCAAGGTCACCAGCCCGCTGTGAGGACTATCTTTACTATTCATGGAGGACCGCACATCGCAGGGACATCCAACCGATCACAGGAGCGCTATGTGCGGGAGGCTGGCCGAGTCTTGTTGACAGGTCAAAATGGAAGAGAAGGGCCATGTAAGAAGGCCAGAGTTGCTGGAGGCGGGATGTTGTTTAATGAAGATGACGCTCAAGGCTTGCATTGGCCCCATAATGACGCACTGGTCATCAGAGCAAGGATTGGCGGTGCTGAGGTAAGAAGGATAATGATGGATACAGGCAGTTCAGTAAATGTGATGTACAAGGGCTGTCTCGAGCACATGGGTTTAACAATTGGGCAGTTAACTCCATCCCCAGAACCTCTTTTTGGCTTCACTGGGGATGCAATTGTACCGCTGGGGCAGATTAAACTTCCCCTCGCCATAGGAGACGTGAACAGACAAGCTCTTGCAATGGCCGACTTCCTAGTTATTGATTGTCCATCGGCATACAATGCCATCCTCGGGAGACCAGCTATGAATGATCTTGACATAGCAATATCCACCCGAACACTCACCATTAAATTTCCCACTCCCAATGGGGTAGGGTGTGTTAGGGGCGAGCAAGAAGTGGCAAGGAAGTGCTATAAAAACGCCGTAAAGGCTGGGGTTAAAGGAAAAAATATCAGTATGGTGACCGAGGAGAAGAAACAATCTGCCAGTAGTACAGGAGTTAGTCAAGATCTGGATCCAAGAGAAGTGGATGAAGATCGAACGGCAGGCCCTGTAGAAGAATTGGAAGAAGTACAAGTTAGCGAGCAGGATACCAGACGGTGCCTGAAGATAGGGAGAGAGTTACCCTCAGACATCAGAGAGCAGCTCGTTCAGTTCTTAAAAGAAAATCTGGATGTCTTTGCGTGGACTCATGAGGATATGGTGGGGATCAGTCCCGAAGTAATGTCGCATAGGCTAAATATTGATCCCCTCCATAGGCCGGTTCGTCAAAAGAGGAGGCCTATGACAGAAGAGCGATATGAGGCGCTCAGGGAAGAAGTGGAAAAACTGCTAGCAAATAAATTTATCAGGGAGGTTCACTACCCTGTGTGGGTAGCAAATCCTGTTCTGGTGAAAAAGAAAAACGGAAAATGGAGGACATGTATTGACTTCACCGATTTGAACAAGGCCTGTCCAAAAGACAGTTTTCCTTTGCCTCGGATCGATCAACTCGTTGACGGAACTGCTGGGCATCAGCTCCTTAGCTTCATGGACGCCTACTCAGGGTATAATCAGATCCCAATGGAACCGAGTGATGAGGAACACACGTCTTTCATTACTGATCGGGGACTTTATTGTTACAAGGTGATGCCATTCGGATTAAAGAATGCAGGAGCTACTTACCAACGGTTGGTGAACATGATGTTCGAACATCTCATCGGGGGGATAATGGAAGTGTATGTTGATGACATGTTGGTAAAGTCAAAACAGGCGTGTGGGCATGTGCAAGATTTAGGAGAGATGTTCCGAATCTTGCGTAAATTCCAAATGAAGTTAAATCCTCTGAAATGCGTGTTTGGAGTTGCTTCGGGCAAGTTTTTGGGGTTCATGGTCAACAGCAGAGGGATTGAGGCAAACCCCGAAAAGGTCAGGGCTCTTATTGACTTAAAGTCGCCTACTAAGATCAAGGAAGTGCAGAGCTTGAACGGCCAAGTCGCTGCCCTGAGCAGGTTTATATCCAGGTCGACAGATAAATGCATTCCATTTTTTGATGCGTTGAAGAAGGCTAGGAACTTTCAATGGACTGCAGAATGTGAAGTAGCCTTTCAGCAACTAAAGGAATATATGGGCCGAGCTCCACTGTTATCCAAACCAGTAGAAGGGGAGAAACTGGTCGTTTATTTGGGTGTTTCCCAGCACGCTCTCAGTGGGGCCTTGGTTCGCGAGGAAGACGGAAGGCAGCTTCCTGTGTATTATGTAAGCAAAAGGTTGATTGATGCAGAAACCAGATACACACCTATGGAGAAGCTCGCATACAGCCTGGTGGTAGCTTCCAGGAAGCTTCGTCCTTATTTTCAAGCCCACGCAATTGAAATCCCGACCAAATATCCTCTGAAACAGGTTTTGCAAAAACCTGATGCCTCTGGTCGTTTGCTGAAATGGGCTATTGAGCTCGCCCAGTTTGAAATAGAATTTAAGCCTCGAACGGCGATCAAGGGGCAGGTATTGGCCGATTTTGTTGCTGAGTTCACGGGGTCGAGTAATGATGAGCCCGAGTCTTCTGAAGGTCCATTTTGGAAATTATATGTCGATGGTTCTTCCAGCGAGCAGAAAGCAGGGGCTGGAATAATGTTGATCAGCCCGGAAGGACACAAAATCTTGTCTGCTTTAAGATTCGAGTTCAAAGCCACTAATAATGAAGCTGAGTATGAAGCGTTGCTGGCAGGATTGAGACTGGCCTTAGAAGTGCGAGCAGAACGAATAAGGATTTACAGTGATTCCCAGCTTGTTGTAGGTCAAGTCCGGGGAGAATATCAGGCCAAAGGATCAAAAATGACCCTTTATCTACAGAAAGTAAGGGAACTCTTGACAAAGTTTGAGAAATGTGAGCTGCAGCATGTCCCTCGATTGCAAAATTCTCACGCGGATGCTTTGGCTCGTTTAGCCACTGCAAAACATGCAGATTTCATGGGAGTTGTGCCAATAGAGGTATTGCCCATTCCTAGCACTGAATCGCAAGATGAGATAATGGCAATTGTGGTAGCACAGGACTCCTGGATGAATCCTTTGGTAGAATATTTGCAAGATGGGAAGCTACCTGAAGGAAAGCTAGAATCTCGCCGCCTTCGGACGCGAGCTGCTCGGTACTGCATCTATGATGATAAATTATACAAGAGGGGATTCTCAGCTCCGTTGCTTAGGTGCATTGACGGTCTAGATTGTCAAATCGTGTTAAATGAGATACATGCTGGGCATTGTGGTAATCACGCCGGGGGGCTATCGTTGGCCCAGAAAGCCCTCCGACAGGGGTACTATTGGCCAACTATGAAAAAAGATTCAATTGAAATGGTCAAGAGGTGTGACAAGTGTCAGAGATTTGCCAAGATACCTCGAGCCCCTCCAACTTTTTTGCAACAAATGATCAGTCCGTGGCCATTTGCCATATGGGGAATGGACCTGATTGGACCTCTTCCTACAGCCCGAGGAAGGTGTAGGCACGCTATTGTAGCAGTTGACTATTTCACAAAATGGGCAGAAGCAAAGGAGTTAGCTGAAATATCTACCACCAAGGTCGAAAAATTTGTTTGGGAAAATATTATCTGCAGGTTTGGAGTCCCCCAACAAATCGTAACAGATAATGGAACCCAGTTCAGTAGCGAACAGTTTCAAAGATTTTGCACGGATCTGGGAATTAAAAAGAGCTTCTCAGCGGTGGACCACCCTCAGGCCAATGGACAAGTAGAGGCCATTAATAAAATCATCAAGCAAAACCTGAAGACTAAGCTGGAAGCGAGAAAGGGGGCTTGGGTAGACGAGCTGCAAAAAGTGTTGTGGGCATACAGAACTACTGCTCGCAACACTACCGGGGAAACTCCCTTTTCATTGGTCTACGGCTCGGAGGCGATGATTCCAGCAGAATATGAAGTTGCCAGTCAGCGCCGAACAACCTTCAACCCAGAAGATAATAGCAGTTTGCTCGTTGCTAGCCTGGACCTGGTGGAAGAGATGAGGGATGATGCTCAAATAAGGATTGCTGTCTATCAGAGGCGAGTGGCCAGATTTTACAATAGAAAAGTCCGTACCCGAAGGTTTAAGACGGGGGATTTAGTTCTGCGCCTTATTCTACCTGCTGCTCGGAAAGCTGGTGAGGGAACACTTGGTCCAAATTGGGAAGGGCCTTACATTGTGAAGGAAAGTTTGCAGAACGGAGCCTACCACTTGACTAGCATGGAAGGGGCGCTAGTTCCCAGAGCATGGAATGCTGAAAACCTTCGACCATATTTTATTTAATTGGTTTAAGTTTTTGTTTTAATTCGCTTTGATAATTTGTCAATTTTGTTTCAGTGCAGTAAAATTGAATCAGATTCTCCTTGAATGGCAATGCTTGATCGTTTTTTGTTGTTACTGATGATCTACTCGCGTTTCGATTGAAGCAAATGCTCTGGAAGATGTGATTACCACCTGTGAGTAGCCGGGCTCTGGAAGGTGTAATCATTATCTGTGAGCTATAAAAAAAAAAAAAAAAAAAAAAAAAAAAAATGTCCTGGAAGACCTTAGCATAACCTGTGAGTACAAGGACTCTGGAAGGGATGCTTATGGCCTGTGGACTTAGTAAACCTTGGAAGATCCATGTAACTTAAGAACGAATAGTATCTTGAAGGAACATTGGGTCTGTAGGTTCAAACGAGCAGAGGTAAGGGGCCTCAAAAATGGGTAATTTCAGCATGACTAGCTGTCCCCACACTTACTCTGCTCGAACAAAATTTAAAAGCTGGGAGAAATTGGCCATTCAAGAAAGCTGGGAATTTGTTTTAATCAAGCAGAGGAAAGGGGCCTGAAAGGGTAATTTCGGCAAGTTGGCCGTCCCCACACCTACTCTGCTCAAATAAGTACTAGTCGAAAATCCAAGTCCCGACTAAATAAAAATAACGAACATAAATACAAACAAGAAAATATAGATTTATTTAAAAATTGTTAAAAAATGTAATAAGTACAAAACAAAATATCATCGAACAGGAAAATTCCTCTGGTCGCTGTCATCAATGTTGATTGGACGAGGAGAGCTGGGAGATTCTGAGCTGGGAATATCAGCAGAGGCAGCACCAGCAGAAGAAGCTGAAGGACCGGCTTTAAGTTTATCCTGCTGAGCGTACAGCTTTACTTCAGCCACGGCGTCTGGACCAAAGAACGAAACGTCCACATCTGGTCGCTTGAGCCACAGATTATACAGGAATAAACTTCCTGTCCTCTCTTCTGCCTCTCGAACCGCGGCTTCGATACGTCCCTTCTCTGAAGCAATGTGTTCCTTGAGAGAAACTGTTTCCTGCCTCATTGCTTCCATAACAATCTTGGCCTCCGCGGCTTTATGCTTATGCGAGGACAGTTCTCCCTTTAGTTCCTTATTCTCAGTTTTCAACTTCTCCTCCGATTCCCGAGCAAAGTGGAGATCATGCGTCAATGTCTCGATCTTTTTATCCCTAAAGGCAATCTGTATTTCCTGCCTCTCCAAGGACTCCCGCTGTTCGTTCTTCTGATTGTTCAGTTTCTCAATTTCCTGCTCCAGCTCACGATGTGCCCCCTGCGCTTTTTCCAGCTCTAGTTCATGATCATCCTGCAGTTTAGCCTTCTCTTCCTCCAGAGAATTGATGGTAGTTGCCATGGCGGCCTTCTCCTCGGGCCAGTCCCCAATCTCCCGCAAAAGCTTCATGTACGCCATGGACGCCTGAGACAAAGCATTTGTTAGTACAGAAAAAATGGAAAGAGATACTATAGCAGCAAAAAAGTAAAACTTACAAGCGTACTGTGGAAGCCCAAATAGTTGATGAGCCGTTCGCCCGTTATTTCTTTCTTGTACAGGGCAGGCTTCCTCGCTCCAAGGAATTGGGGCGCGCGATCTAAAAGATCGCTATAATATTCCCCGGCATCAAACTCTTGGGACTGCTCCTCAGCACCAGAACCGGCCGCGGCTGTTTTCTGGCGTTTATGAGGCGGTTCCGCAGTTTCTGAATCGGCGATCCCTTTGCCCTTGTCGACATTTTGAGTAGAGGCGGATGGGGAACTGCTGGGCGGAGCAGGCTGAGATATATCCCCTCGACGAGCACTCTTGTTCGAAGATTTCCTCGCCACTGATTTATGCCTTATCGAGCGAGCAGGAGAACCGACAGAACCCTGTTGAGGAGGCGATTCTGGAGAGACTTCAGCAGCAGGGGGAGAGCCAGAACCTCCGGCCGCTTGAACAGGCTCTTTGGGAGCAGAAGATTGAGCAGGAGCCTGGCTGGGTAAAGGCTGCTCGAAATGAAGCCTCACCATTTCCGAAACTGAAGTATTCGCTGGATGTGGAATTTCCTGTCCGGAAGCTTCGAAAGCAGAAGGAATTTCTTTCTCCTCACGAGAGCCTAAATCAGAAGCGGGGTCCAATAATTCTTGGTCGGCAGGAGGAGCGAGACCATGAAATTGAAGCAGGTGCTCGGAAGGTGTCTGATCGTCGGATGGTGTCTTTACATCCGAAAATTTATCTAACAGAGAGAGCTCCTGATCGGATAGAGGAATCTCGCCCCTAGAGACATCTGCACAAAGAAAAATGTTAGCAACGAGCAGAAATACAAGATGGAAAACTGAGACAAATATACTTACTGGGCGAAAGGCAAAAAGAAAAATTCTTTAAATCCGACAATGATAAGCACGACGCGTAGAACCATCGTGACTTGTAATCTCCTACGTTGGATTTTCCAATCCCTTGAGGAAGGTTCACTTTGTAAAGAGATTTTCGGGCTGAAGTATAATAAAACCCATCCTTCTTATTAGCCTTCGGACCCGTAGTACTTCTAAACAAAAAGAGGTGATGGATCATCGCGGGGGTAGGAGGAGGAAGGTCGTTTTTAAGAAAGATGGAAGCCAAAGCGGTGAGATGAGCATAAGAGTTGGGGGTAAGTTGAAAAGGGGCTAAGTTAAGGTCGTTTAAAAGAGCGACCAGGTAAGGATGAACCGGAAACCTGAAACCGGCTTCTATGTGTTGATGACTAATGGCAAAGAAACCCTTGGGAGGAAAAGCTGCATGGTCAGAAGCCTTAGGCACCATAGCTCGGCAGCCCTTAGGTAAGGAGAAGCCCTCAGCGATGGTTTCAAGGTCGCTGAGGCCAAGGGAAGATTCATAATGAAAAAAGGGTGCGCGAGCAGAGGAGGAATGGTGTTCAGAAGGGACTGAAGTAGCCCCACCACCTTGAGAGGTAGCACTAAGATCCTCCTCGGAGGCAACATCAGTGGATCCCACCTTATGACTGCGACGACTACGACCAGACATCTACAAAATCAACAGGGGTGTCAGGTCGCAGAAAGCAGACCAGAACTCAGTACATACGGATACGATACTCCTATGAACACAAGGGGGGCTATTGGAGCGAAAAGTTGGATGGGCAAGAGATATTACAAACAGACAGCAACTCAAAGCAACAATACAAGTATCTATTTTAAAAAAAAAAAAAAAAAAAAAAAAAGAAGAAATCATGCCCCAGATACGCAAATAGTAATCATGGAAGAAAATAATCGCAGAAGAAAAGAATAGGAGTTACCTTGAAGATGGCGTTGACAAAGAACCTTGAGGATGCAGGAGAATGGTAGCAGACAAAAATGTCAGGGTTTGCAAAGGCAGAAGAGAGAAGACGAAAAGAGAACGACAAAGGGTAATATATAGCTGACGCTTCGGAATCCCAATCGGCAAATCAAGACATTTCAATCGTCGCCAAAGTTTGGCAATAGGCGCAAAAAACCGAAAGAGCCATCATGAGCAATTATTGAAAAGACGCGCATTTAATACATGCAGTAAGGAGCGCGACAGTTGAGTGACAAGTAGTCAGCGCCTGGGGGACTGACACAGGGCAAAAAGGAAGAAAAGCAACGGTTCACATCTCACTAAAAGTTTTCTGGGCGCAAGTCTAGGCGCAAGAACATTGTTTCCAGTACAAAAAGTGTACCAGAAACAAGGGGGCTTGTGTTATGGGTATTTTTTGGTGCAATAAGAAAAGGCCCAAAAATGGAGGCCCATTAAGAGCCAAGAAGACACTTGGTCAAATAGTCAAAGGAAAGTTAAAAGCACAAAGATAACCTGCTCGAACATTCCTACTGACTGGAGATATGTTCGTCTGCTCGGCGGCCAAAAGAATAAATAAGTCTGCTCGTTTGCTCGGAGATATCTGCTCGCTCAATTTGCTGTCTTATCGTTGAACAGGCAAAACACTTAAATTGACCAGTTGACCTTCTGGAAGAAGAATCAATCCGAGACCTTCTGGAAGAAGAATCAATCCGAAACGGGAAAGGAGTCGAATTACCTATTTGCATGCAAATCGAATCTCTACATTCTAGGAAATTGCTATATACGAGAGATAATCTCAGAAGATATTATCTTAATTAATGTATATTATTTTTTGCCTTATCTGTAAGATTCTCAAGCCTATTCTGATTATAACATCTCCATTATAAATAGGAGATATAATTTAGGGTAAAGGACAGAGTGAAATAAAAAAATACAATTACACCGAGAGAGGGTAATTGTCGTGGACGTAGGCCATCGTTTTTTGCCGAACCACGTAAAAGTCTTGCTGTGTCCTGTGTGTTTTGATCCTGTATTGTTTGCATTGTATGAGGTTTGTTGTGTCACAGGTATTGGGCTTGAAGAACAGGGTTGACCAAAAATAAGTGTCAACAAGTTGTATAATATATTATTTAAATTTAATATTATCTTAGTTATTTCTCTTAACATACTTTTTAATTTGAAGTGTGATAATAATTATGAATTATAATTATCAAAATTTATATTTTCTATTTATAAAGAAAGATTATTAATATCATCATAACATTAACTATAATTCATATTTGATAAATTTTATTATTTAAATATTTTGGTAAATTCTTTTACTTTTATTTTTGTCAACATATATGTTTATAATACGAATTTTGAGGAGTAAAACTTATTATATCTCTTTTAACTAGGTATGTCTACATTTTTTTAATTTATAAAATATTTTCATACTTTTGGAGTTTATTTAAAAAAATTATTCTAGCCGACCTTGATAGCAAATTCTAGCTACATTCCTGAACCTCATGTAGTTAATTTGTTATTTGTTCTTTAGTTGATGTATACAAGTTGCATATAACAAAATATATCATTTCCTTCTAGTTCTCGAGGATTAACGACAAAACCTTTTAACTCATGATAGTTAAAAATAAAAATCAGAAACAATGACATGATTTAAGAAGAAACAGTGCCCTTCCTCCTAGATATTAATGAAGCCCCCAACCCCTCACAGAAATATTTGTCAAAATCCTTATGAGACAGAAACTAAAAGATATGATATAAACGATTAATTGTGCTTACCGTACAAATCTTGGTCTATGAGTGCGACAAGCAATTCAATGCGATCCTCCTCCGTTAAATTATCCTTGGTAGCTGCATAAAGATACCTTACCATCTTCTCATGGCCTAGATAAGTAGCCACAAGAACTGGTAACATTCCACCTCCATTACAGGTCATTGCTAAGTCCTCACTCTTTTCCAACATGAACTCAGCAAGTCTTGTATCTCCCCACATTACAGCAATAAGAAAAGCTGTATTATCCTCTTTATTTTTCTTTTTTAAATCATCCTCTTCCATATATTTACTCACCAGTTTCATCAGAAAATTAATATTTCCTGCTGCATGCTGCGACATGGAGAACGGTGTCTCCTGCGTCTGAGAGTTCAGCTCGAACATCGCCAGAGTGTTTCTCAAAAATTTCTTCAGCTTTGCTCCAGTCACCTTCCAGTCCAGCTACATATAAATCCGCATATCGTTTACTAGTTTCCGCATCTATCAAGCCAAAATAAGCTCAAGTTTATACATACAATTAACATAAACGCAAGTCTACATTTTTTAGTGAATGCATGCCTGACATATACATTCAAAATGTCTATGATAATATAACGAAAATTTTTATCACGCAAACTTCAATGTGAAATTAAATGAAGCTTATTAACTTTTAATATAATTTTTTATTTAAATGATAAGAATAATGAAATAGATTTGCAAAACAAAATTAAAAGTTTTAGTCATAGGAATGATTTTTTCTGACTTCTTTAAAATTAAAATATTAGAAAAGTTTCAAAAATATATATATATTAAAAAATAAGAAAAACTATTAGTAAAGAATCCTCCCTATTTATAAATATGTACCACTAAAAAGGTGTAATTTTCGAAATTAATATTAAAAAGGAAAAAAACTGTCAGTTTAATATGTGGTTTGACATTTATTTCGATTCTAGGGGATAAATAATAATAACCCTAAAAAAAAGAATTTATTGTTTTAACACCGCCTTTTGTTCCTGACCCTATTGATGTTTAAAAATAAATAAAAAATAAATACTTGGTTCTTTAATTTCAAAAACAAAACTAATAGCAGAAACCCTACCATTAACGGTATTCTTTTAAAATTGATATTAAGATTTATGCAAATTTTTAACACAGCAATACATAATTGTAAGTAAATCAATACCAATCGCATTATGAACACGTTCAGATGTCTGGATGCCGTCATCTTCCATTGCTTTATTTATCGACATTTGAACCTTCAACAACATACTTCTTCTTGTTAGAGGTAAAATAATTACTAGGCTGGCTGTACGACTCAAAAAGAGGTTTCTAAACGTTGTACCTTTATATTTTGTACGCCAAATGCAATCCCCAGATCCAAAATGAAAGGCCTGAAGCAGAATCAAAGGCAAAGGATATATTAGTTAAGTGAAGTACGAATTATATTAAATTAATGATGTTTATTTGATAATTATGTATAAGACAATGGACATTTATAATGATGCAGGAGCACAACTATACCCAACTCATTAGCTAGCACCAATTTTTCCACCTACTTAAATTTAAATATGAATTGTCTATATATACATATATACATATATTTTTGTTAAATCTTGCAGTCTTCCTATCAAAGTCTGCTGCATTTAGGGAGCTTTATTTGTTTTTTTTTTTTTTTTTTGAAACATATGGAGCTTGAATTTATGTTCCCAAAAATGCAATAATTTCACTTTATAATTTATATTCGTTTGTCATTTTTTTTTTTTTTCATTTTCAGTTGGTTTACAACCTTATAAAGAGGGGTAGTATTTGAATTAAGCATAATTCACTTTCAATGAAAGTTTCGGATATATGTGTTTATTCACGTAACGTTTGTTTATTCTCAAAAGTCTCGACAACTGTAATTAGTTTATCTCTTTAGGATATTTAACTATTCGTACAGCAATTATTGAGGAAATAATTACTGCACATCAACTTCAGTAGACTTTTATTATTTTTTATAGATTACATAGTTAATCCATTCAAACTAGTTGACCAGAGAAATATCACCATTTTAATGTGATGATTTAACGGTGGAAATCACTTATTTAAATTATTACATCTTAACGTTAAGGTATATCCTTTTTCCCAAAAAAAAAAAAGTGAATAGACCAGGAATTATAATTTTTGATAACCTGCAAGAGTTATAATATTTTATTACCAAAATACTTCTAAGTATCTTTTAAAAAAAAATAAATAAATTACGTGACATCAATTGAGTTGGAAATCTACAAAAATCTACTAAAACCTAACGAAACCAATTACTATAAATACGATGCAAAAGACAACTCCAACCTTATAAGTGAAGAATCTTCCATGCTTTGGGATTTAATAATAGGTTATTATGAGGCTCGAATCTTTAGAAAGAGATAGAAAGATGTACTCAACCAGTCTTAGCTACTAAGACATTCATCAAAACAAAGAAGAAAAATCCCACCTTGTCAATGACGGAAATACTCTTTATCTAAGCTCAGTTATAAAAGCAAGTTGTAGTAATAAAATTATACATATTTTTTACTTCCACTTGTGTCATATATAAACTCCTATGGTTTATTTCTTTAGTCAATGAAAAGTGAAATTTTATATTCAACTCATACTTATTATTATTTTTTTCTTCTATTTTACAAGATAATTATTTTTTTGCAATTGTTATTTATTAGAGGTTTCGGGTGAAAATATATATAACTCCAACCTATAACCTTAGTTGATACAATTTAGTTGTCGATCATCTATTATTAAGAATTACAACCGGGCAACTAATGGAAAAGCTTATTGATTTTATAATGATCAACCAATGCCCAACAGTTCGATTTAAGAGGTCTAGCTCCCCAAGTACTACCATTATTTATCTCATGGGGCTGGCCTCTTTATATAAGAGAAAATCATTCGTAGAACTGTATTACTCCTGATGTAGATAAACTATTGAATTACATTATGTCATGTTTTATTATCTATATTGCAAAAATAAAATGACTGCTTCTAATCGCATCCACAGTGTGCGAGGGTTTGTTATATTTATAAACTGATATTTTTATGAAAAAAATTAAAATAAATAAAAATTATGTTTTAAAAATAATATTCTTGTAAAGTAAAAAATGAAAAATAACGTCAATACGTTTCATACTATTTTTGAAAATGAAAAATAAAATAATTGTTTCATGAATAAATAATTATTTTTTTTTAAAATTTAGATTTAGAAATGCTGAAAAAGTTATATATATATATATATATATAATTGGATTTTGTTTTTAAAAACCAAAACTAATATTCAAAAACACATTCAAACAGCATCTAAATAAGCCTCTTCCAGTTGATCGAATATGAAGTACAAATAATAATCAAAACAGACGTCTCAAAAGCGAAAAACAGAAATAAAGAAACTAAGAAGAAGAGGAGAAGAAGTCTGGATTTACTTCTTTAACTTTGCTTGGGGGGCCGTTATCGACGTCTTCAATTGAAGCTGGAAGCTAAGAAAAGAACTGTAAGAGAAGATATAAGACACGTATTGAAGCTTCGTCGAGTAAAATTAATTGTCTTGGTTGGATGTAGTCCACAGCTTTTAAAATGACGTACGAAAGCTGAGTTAAGCGTAAACGATCGATTAAATAAGGCAGTAGAATTAATTTTGTTCGTTGGATGCAGTCCCCAGGACCGCAGCTTTCAAAATGATGTATGAAAGCTGACATAAGCATACACGATTAAAAATGCTAGGGATGACGTTAGCGACCAATTTTGTTGGATGACGTTACGTGAGTGTCGGCAGCTTTCACGTTGGTTTTTGGTCAAGGGGACCAACTCAAAAATTTCTAAAATGTTAAAAGCAACGGGGTTAGACCGTTAGAAACGCATCCATGAGTCTAAAAAAAAAATTATTTCTGCTAAATATTAGGTATTGTTAAAGTGAAATTTTTTCTTGGGATAATTTTAGTTTTCCCTTGTGGTTTGGAATAATAGTAAAAAAAAACTCTCTAACTAAAACCTCCTGTAATTTGATATCATAGCCAAAAAACCTCTAATCATTTATAAAAACAGTTAAAAAACCGTCTTAGTGGTTATTTTTTATAAATGATGATTTTAAAGGTTAATTTTATTATAATATTTTAAAATCTTTAAGAGTCTACTTTATTGATTTCAAAATTTTAAAAAATAAGTGGTTTTTAAGAAATGTAAAATTAATGAGATTTGATAATAAGAATAATTTGTTTCATACAAAAAATTATAAGAATGAAATTAGATTAAAAAAATATTAATGCACAATTCTTAAAACTAATAATATTATAAGTGTATAATAAAAATATAACAAATCGTTGTTGAAAATATAAACTTCTTTTTGAGCAAGCCCATTACCAAGCCCAAGTCCATCAAGAAGAACCTTCTAAGGTTAGGTGTAAGGTTAGGTGTAAGGTTAGGTGAGTCAATAATACAATTTAAAAGTATTTGTTTGGTTGGTGAAATTGTGTGGTTAGGATTTATTTGTATTTATTAATTTGAATGGTTTAGATTAATTTTCTAGCACTATATATAGCCCCTCTTGCATGAGGTTTAATCATCACAAAGAAGAAGAAAACATAAGAGAAGCAAAGCTTCTAGTGAGTGTGTGAGAAACAAAGCAAAGCTTTGTATTGTGAGTTATTTTGAGTGTTGTAAAAGTTTTATTTTTTGTTTTAGTGAGAATTTCGATCCAACAAAGTGGTATCAGAGCAAGGCTAAGTGTCGTGTAATATACCAAATCGAAGTTCTCGACGAGAGGAGCACAACGCAGCAAAAATCATCCCAATCAGAGGTTCCACGCGCCCGTACGCGCCGCCGAAAAATCGCTGCAGAAAACTGAGTCAACTCAAACGAGTTGAACCGGGTTAACCGACCGAGCTGAGCCGAGCCGAGCCGAGCCAAGCCGAACCCGAGCCGAGCCAAGCCGCTGCTGACAAAAGCCAAACAGGTCCCGTTGACCGAGTTGACCGTTGACCAAAGTTGACTTTTTGGCTCAAGTTCCGGTTGAAGTTTCTCAACGTTCTGAATCCATCCGTGCAATCAGAATTTCGAAATTCTAAACATACTAAAAGGTATGGCTAATGGTATGGTATCTTTCCAAGTTCCAACACTCAAGAACGACAACTATGATAATTGGAGTATCAAAATGAAAGCACTTCTTGGAGCACACGATGTCTGGGAGGTCGTAGAAAAGGGCTACACCGAATCAGAAGATGAGTCGACACTATCCCAAACTCAAAAGGATAGTTTAAAAGACTCAAGGAAGAGAGATAAAAAGGCTCTCTATCTCATCTATCAAGCATTAGATGATGATGGCTTTGAGAAAATTTCAAGTGCAAAGTCCGCTAAAGAAGTGTGGAATAAGCTACAAACCTCTTGCAAAGGATCTGAACAAGTGAAGAAAGTTCGTCTTCAAATTTTAAGAGGTGAGTTTGAATCATTACATATGAAAGCATCTGAATCTATTTCTGACTACTTCACAAGAGTGTTAACCGTTTCTAATCAATTAAAAAGAAACGGTGAGACATTGGAAGATACCAGAATAATGGAGAAGATACTCCGCTCGTTGGATTCCAAATTTGAATATATCGTTGTGACGATAGAAGAGACTAAAGATTTGACAACCATGACAATTGAGCAACTTCAAGGATCGTTGCAAGCTTACGAAGAAAAGCATAAAAGGAAGCAAGGTATCAATGAACAACTCCTCAAGTCCCAACTCAAAGAGAAGGAAGAAATCCAAAGCCACGAGAGATACCAACGTGGTCGAGGCAGAGGAAGAAGCCGAGGACGAGGTACAGGTCGTGGTCGTGGACGAGGTTGGAATTATAACAACAACAATTCCAACAATAGCTATGAGAGAGGAGAAAATTCAACAAGAGGTCGTGGGAGAGCCAATTCGAACACGAGGTACGAAAAATCTCAAGTTCAGTGTTATAATTGTCAGAAGTTTGGACATTATGCTTCAGAATGTAGAACTCCAAATAACAAGGTTGAAGAAAAGACTAATTTTGTGGAAGCAAGAGTAGAGGAGAGAGAAATTCTATTATTAGCACATAGAGGCAATGATGGTGACCAAGAGAATACTTGGTATCTCGACACTGGTGCGAGCAACCACATGTGTGGAAGAAAAAACATGTTCATAGAGCTCAACGAATCTGTGAGTGGCAATGTCTCATTTGGAGATAGTTCTAAAATTCCGGTGGAAGGAAAAGGTAACATTCTTATTCGTGCTAAAGATGGTAGTCACCAATTGATTTCAAATGTTTATTATGTGCCCAACATGACAAGCAACATCTTGAGTTTAGGTCAACTTTTAGAAAAAGGCTATGATATTCACATAAAAGATTGTAGTCTTTTTATAAGAGATGACATAGGAAATTTAATTGCTAAGGTGAAAATGTCAAAGAATAGAATGTTTTCGTTGAACATTCAAAATGATGTTGCAAAGTGTTTGAAAGCTTGTTATAAAGATGCATCATGGTTATGGCATCTTCGATTTGGACATCTCAACTTTGGAGGATTGGAAATGTTGTCTAAGAAGGAAATGGTGAGAGGACTACCTCGTATTAATCATCCTGACCAACTTTGTGAAGGGTGTCTACTTGGGAAGCAATTCAGAAAAGGTTTCCCAAAACAGTCAGAATCAAGAGCCAAGAAACCACTCGAGCTCATCCATACTGATGTGTGCGGTCCAATCAAGCCAAGCTCTCTCGGTAATAGTAATTATTTTCTTCTCTTCATTGATGATTTTTCAAGAAAAACGTGGGTATATTTCTTGAAACAGAAATCAGAAGTCTTTGAAGTATTCAAGAAATTTAAAACTGCTGTAGAGAAAGAAAGTGGCTACCAAATAAAAGCAATGAGATCTGATCGAGGAGGAGAGTTCACCTCAAAAGAGTTCCGAGAGTTCTGCGAAGCAAATGGAATCCGACGTCCTCTAACCGTTCCGAGATCCCCTCAGCAAAACGGTGTTGCAGAAAGAAAGAACAGAACAATTCTCAATATGGCACGAAGTATGTTGAAAAGCAAAAGATTACCGAAGGAATTTTGGGCGGAAGCTGTAGCTTGCGCAGTATACCTATCAAATCGATCTCCAACAAGAAGTGTGTTGGGAAAGACACCACAAGAAGCATGGAATGGAAGGAAGCCAGGTATTTCCCACCTGAGAGTCTTTGGAAGCATAGCTCATGTACATGTACCAGACGAGAGAAGAAGTAAGCTTGATGACAAAAGTGAGAAGTTCATCTTCATTGGGTACGATAATTATTCTAAAGGCTACAAGATGTATAATCCAAACAATGGAAGGACTATCATCAGCCGTGATGTTGTATTTGATGAAGAAAGCACATGGAATTGGAAAACACATGATGAAGATTACAGTTTCCTTCCCTACTTTGAAGAAGAGAAGAAGGAGCAACCAAGAATGGAACAAGCAGAACAAGAACCCACTACACCACCAGCATCACCAACCTCAATAGATAATGGAAACTCACCACCATCATTTCTGAATGAAAGAGATGTTGAGCGTACAAGAAGCCTGCAAGATTTTTATGAGGTAACTGAACAACCTGATAATCTCACACTTTTCTGTCTCTTTGCTGATTCCGAACCAGTGAGCTTTAAAGAAGCTGTACAAAATAAGAAGTGGAAAGATGCAATGAATGAAGAAATCAAGTCCATTGAAAAGAATGATACTTGGAAGCTCGTTATACTTCCAAAAGGACACAAAGCAATTGGTGTCAAATGAGTGTACAAGATAAAAAGAAATGCTAAGGGAGAGATATAAAAACACAAGGCAAGACTTGTTGCAAAAGGCTATAGTCAAAAAGCTGGAATTGACTATGATGAGGTATTTGCTCCTGTTGCTCGATTAGAAACTATAAGACTAATAATTTCTTTGGCAGCTCAGAATAAGTGGAAGATTCATCAGATGGATGTAAAATCCGCCTTCCTAAATGGAGTCCTTGAAGAAGAAGTCTACATTCAGCAACCATCAGGCTATGAAGTCAAAGGCCACGAAGACAAAGTTCTAAAACTAAAGAAAGCTCTTTACGGGTTGAAGCAAGCACCAAGGGCATGGAACAATCGGATTGACAAATACTTCAAAGAGAATGGCTTCACCAAATGTCCTCATGAACATGCTCTCTACATCAAATTCAAAGATGGAGATGTTTTGATTGTATGTTTGTATGTGGATGATTTAATCTTCACCGGTAATAATCCAAGTTTTTTTGAAGAATTCAAGAAAGCAATAGCCGAGGAATTCGAGATGACCGACATCGGATTGATGGCATACTACCTTGGTATCGAAGTCAAGCAAAATAAAGATGGCATCTTTATCTCCCAAGAAAGCTATGCAAGGGAGATACGTAAGAAATTCAAGTTGGATGATTGCAATCCAATAAGCACACCGGTGGAATGTGGAGTCAAACTGTCTAAGCATAATGAAGTAGAAAAGGTGGATCCAACACTCTTTAAGAGTTTGGTTGGAAGTTTGAGGTACTTGACTTGTACAAGACCTGACATCCTTTATGCAGTTGGACTGGTGAGTCGTTATATGGAGAATCCAATAACTACTCATTTTAAGGCAGCTAAGAGAATCCTTCGCTATATCAAAGGTACAATTGACTTTGGCTTGTTCTATTCATTTTCAAATGATTTCAAACTTGTTGGATATAGCGATAGCGATTGGGGTGGAGATACAGATAATAGAAAGAGCACCAGTGGGTTTGCATTCTTCATGGGAAACACAGCTTTCACATGGATGTCAAGGAAGCAACCGATTGTCACACTATCCACTTGTGAAGCCGAATACGTAGCTGCTACTTCGTGTGTTTGTCATGCAATTTGGCTCAGAAATTTATTGAAGGAATTAAGCTTGCCACAAGAAGAACCAACTGAGATTTGTGTAGACAATAAGTCAGCCATCGCCTTAGCAAAGAATCCGGTGTTCCATGACAGAAGCAAACATATCGATACTCGTTATCACTTCATACGAGAATGCATAGCAAAAGGAAATGTGCAAATGGAATACGTAAGGTCAAAGGATCAGATCGCAGATATTTTCACCAAACCACTAAAGTTTGAAGATTTTGCGAGATTAAGAAGTTTGCTTGGCATGGTAAAACAAGTTTAAGAGGGGGTGTTGAAAATATAAACTTGTTTTTGAGCAAGCCCATTACCAAGCCCAAGTCCATCAAGAAGAACCTTCTAAGGTTAGGTGTAAGGTTAGGTGAGTCAATAATACAATTTAAAAGTATTTGTTTGGTTGGTGAAATTGTGTGGTTAGGATTTATTTGTATTTATTAATTTGAATGGTTTAGATTAATTTTCTAGCACTATATATAGCCTCTCTTGCATGAGGTTTAATCATCACAAAGAAGAAGAAAACATAAGAGAAGCAAAGCTTCTAGTGAGTGTGTGAGAAACAAAGCAAAGCTTTGTATTGTGAGTTATTTTGAGTGTTGTAAAAGTTTTATTTTTTGTTTTAGTGAGAATTTCGATCCAACAATCGTTTAATTAGGTTGGGACTGATCAAATTATGTGACCCAAATCCGACTCAATTATTAATACAAATCAAAAATTTTTTACCCAAACTCAATTTGAAAATCAGTTTTAATACTCCAAATAATCTGTCTGAAATGGATTGGGGCCTTGCCATCTTAGGTCGAAGCATGGATTTTTTCTGTACCAACATCGTTCAAATCTTTGATTACAAACAATGAATGTTCATGCAACCTTTAATTATTTGGGTGTAATAATCTCATTTATTTATATGGGAGAGATTAGTTATTTATTTAGTTATTTACTTTTATCCCGTGGGAAAGATTATTTTGAAAATCATATAAATAGTCAACCTAAATAATGCACATTAATGGTTGTGGGTACATTGATCGATGCTTAGTGCCGGTGATTGACTGATGATTAGTCCGATCGTTTTCAATGGGTTAGTATCATAAAGGATGAAAATTCATGTATAGATTTGATAGCACTAAGGACAAGGATTAGGTTGGTATAACAAGAAGGAATTACTCACATAGGACTAAGTAGTTGAGATTAATTACGGTCATCTTCCAAGTACTTGATCACACGTGACTAGTTGCTAATTGTTATACAAATCCAATATTAATCCTATAAAATGTATTATCAATATATACATAAAATAAATAATATTATGGGAAAATCCCAAAAAAAAACCCTGACTTTTGACAGATTGTCTATTTTCACCTATATAGTTTTATTTTTATTCAAAATACCGTCTAACTTTAAAATAAACACCCAAAACACCCCCTAAAGGCATATGAAATGATGATAATGTCTCTGACGGTAACAGATTCTATGAGGTGGATATAGTTGCTAGTTTGATTCCAAGTAAAAATGAAAATAAGAAGAACATTAATTAAAATAATATTGATTAAAATATGAAAAATCAAAATAAATAATATTAAATATAAACATATTAAAAAATAAAGATATTTTTATTTAAAAATTAAAAAAATCAAAAGATATTTAATAAAAATAATTTATTTGAATAAAAAATCAAAAAAAAATTCACTTAAGTCTCTTTCTCTCCTCTATGGCAGTTGACCGCTCCCTCTCATCTCTCTCTTGTTCTTTTTCTTTTTCTTTGGGTTCATCTCTTCTTTATTGTTCCTCTTCTTCTTCTCTTCGTATTCTCTTTAAGAAACCCAAATGATTCTTTGAGTTTTTAAGCGGTGGTGCGGTGCTCAGAGCTAGAGTGGGCAATCTTCCCTCTACTACCACCTTATTTGCAAGAACCTCTCCCTCTTTGACTTCTATCAGATCCTCTTTCTGGCCTTGTAATGCCCTTTTTCTAAACCTAATGTTATAGACAAAATGTATAAGGAATACTATTGTTTATAGAAATAAAATATTTTATTTAGAAAGTGGTAAATTATAAATAAATTGAAATGGCAAAGATATTTTGGAAAAGTAGAGAATTCTCTGGAAAATCTCATGAATGTGAATTGTAATAAACTTGAGGGGCAAGTTTGCAAGGGAAGACAGTCTATATAAAGTGAAATTTAGGAGAAAAAAATCTAGAAAGGAAGAAAGAGAGAGCAATCGGCAAACAAGAGCAGAAATTAGATTTGTGAGCCACAGCAAATCCAACTAATTTTTCTGCCTTTTTTGAAGATAATCAGACCATAAAGAGGTGAAGAATCAGTTTAGGAAGATTACCAAGCAAGATCAAGTAAAAATCAAGAGGTAAGACTAAGTTTTTATGGTTTTCTTTTGGAGAAAAATATGTCAAAACAATCCAGTAACTGCATCTAATGTTAATAAGATTTTCATGCATAGATCTAAAGATTTAAGTGGTTAAATTGTTGTTCAAGATGTTAAAGTTCTGTTACAAAATCTGTTGTGTTGTGATCTGGTTTTACATAATGAAACTTGATGAAAATTTGGTGTGTTGATGCTGAGATCAAGTTGTGTTGATCTGTGTATAAGTGTAAAATCTGAAAAAGAAATGTTAGAGTTTAGTATGCGTAAGTTAGGGCAGGAGCTCTTAAAGAGTGAGCTGGCAATGGCCACAGCCCCTTTTTAGCACCTGTTAAGTTGGGCTAGAGTAGGGGCTCAAGATGAGCAAGTTGAGTGATGCTCGTATTTCTTTACAGTCTGTCCAAGTTAGGCTACTGCGGCAGCTCATTAAGATAGTTGGGTGATGTCTCAACTCGTTATAGTGCCTATCTGAGATGGACTAAGGCAATAGCTCGAAAGGGGCGTGCTGGACAATGCCAGCAAATCTAGCTGAGCTAGTTGAAGGTAGCAGCTTGCAAAAAGAGTGAGTTGGACGAGCTGGTTGAAGCTCGCAGCTCGAGTTGGACTGGGCAGTGTTGCAGTTCATTTTAGCCTTATGAAATTATGAGCTATATTAATATTAGAATTTGCTTGGAATTGAGGTGCCTTATGTGTATGTATGTTCTAAGCGGAAAATCGCAATTATGTTTAAATGTATATGACGAGTCGAGCTAGCTGAAGGCACGGAAGAGCTAGTATTAGTGAAGTGGGAAGTAAGTTGTAAGTGTGAAAATAATTTATTAGTATTAATTATATTTTAGTTTACATTGCAAGTATTTTATATATTTTTATTTTATTAATTCTTTTTAGTTTATCAATAATTTTATATTCTAGTATGAAGAACAATAGTTTATATATATGAAATGACATGCTAAATGTTAGTATATTTTATGCTTATAGAGAGAAAAAGTATTTCGATTTGAATTATGAGAAGAAATAGTTTTCAAAAGCTAGTGGACTACCCAAATTTATAGACTTTGTAAATTCAGATCTGGCCAGTATACCCCGCGATGTATAACAAGTGTTGGGAGGGTGTGTCACTAACATTGGGGGAATTGAGTCCGTCGTATCGATCGTGTTACCCTTTACATGCGTGGGGTATTATCTTGCTATACGTGTACGATGTATATTTCCGCTATGTAGTAGGTCTTTATAGTTCTGTCATGATGTGCAATGTTAGCTTTGCACCATGTGACCTCACATTAGTAGTCCTAGTCAAGTCACCATGTGATTATAGCTTTCCTTGGGTTCCCATTAGTGCGTTTTTGAAAGAAATATACATACCACTAAAAGTGGATTTAGAAAGAAAATGTTTTGGCTACACTGGAGAATTTTTAAAACGTTTTAGCATTTTATGAACTTAATTTAATGCGAGCTTTTGAAATTTCATGATAATTATACAAACACAAGCTTTTAGAAATGAAAGTATTTCTTTAATAAATTTTTTTCAAATGTTCTTCGGGAGGTAGATTTTTTAAAGATTTGTTTAAATAGAAAAGTTTACGCATTCATTGAGCTTCTTGAGCTCACTATATTTTTGGTTTTATGGTACGAAAACCTCCCCAGGTATAAGAGCTCATGACTGGGGTACTCATTCTTCTCTTTTAGATTAAGTGGGTCGAAGACTATCAACTTTGCTGTGAAATTACTTTTATGTATATTTTGATCATGTGCATGTACATATTTCAGAAATGTAAAACTTGTTACAATATGGTGATATGTTAAGTTCTTATAGATAAGTATCTATGGATTATTTGCTCACATGACATAGATTCTTGAAAAATATTTTATTTATTTATTTAGATTGAAAAGTTTAACTTTAGAACAATGAAATACTAAAATTTATGTTACAAATGTTTTAGAAAATGATTAAAATTTAAGGATTAGCTCCGCGGCATTTCTTTGGGGTCTGGTTAGTTAGACTATAGAGGGATTTCGTGGGGTGTCTAACAGGATCACTAGATTCGTTAGAGAAATTCAGGTCGGGTCCTGTCAGGCCTCCTCATCACCACCCTCTTCCAAACCACAAATCTCGACCACTAACTTCATCATCACCATCGGTTCTCCCTCCTTCTAGTCATCATCTAGTGCCACCATCTTGTCACTCGTCAAAACCCAGATGAAGGTCTATCCGGGTTCGAATCGATGAACCCAGATGAAGGTTTGTCGATTTGAACCCATTTTTTTTTTTTTTTTTGGTTAGTTTGATTGATGATTTTGATTCCAATGATTATGTTAGGTTTGATGGTTTTGTGAGAGATTGATTATGTTGGGTATGATTGATGATGTTTGGTTTTGGATTGATTTTGGGAGTTTAATGATTGATAATGTTGCTTGGAAACCCAGAAAGGCTTAATTTTTTTTTTTTCCTATTTCTATTGTTGAATATTATAATTTTTTGTTGATTTTTTTTTTTTAAAATTTCATTGTTGAAGTTGATTACTTTTTGTTGATTTTTTTTTGTTTGGGGCTATTTTTTAGGTTCCAATTCAGATACCTAAAAATGCAGTATGGAAACCCATCATTCTAGGTTTCCAATGAGAATAAAGAGGAGAGACAAAAAAAGAGGGGAAAGAGAGAAGGGGAGAGAAAATGGAGAGAAGAGAATGTGTAAGGTGATTGAAGATGATTGATTATTCTGAATTGGAAGATATTGAAGATAATTAAAGATGGAGATGGAAGAGGTTGGATGATTATGATGAAGTTCATTTTAAAAAAAACATATATTATTTATTTATTTTTAACTTATTATTTTTTAATTTTTAAAATATCATAACTAGGGGTAGTTAGGTCCTTTTATGCTCTACATATGTTAGATTCACTTTTCTATAAACATAGTGACGATATGGGGTTTTTTAGATAAAAATAAAATCATATGAGAAAAATAAGTAATCTATAAAAAATGAGGAGATTTTTTGGGAAGTTGCATTAACCCTATAAAATGTATAAATAATATTCGGGTGGTGCAATTGACCTACAAAATTTATTATCAATTAATATTGTACGAATCAATTGCACGTGAAGCCCCTGTTCAATTTGTGGCATGGGGTCCATCACTAAGTAAAATACTTTTTAACTTTTAACAACCAAAAGGCTTTTTTTTTTTTTTTTTGTTAAATTAAAAAAACAAGGAAACAAAACCCAACTTGTGGGCTTATATTACTACATCATCAATGATATCATTGCATTTGACCATATAATCAAAGTTGCTTTTTCCTTTCTTGTTTTTTGGAAAAATTACAAAAAAAATATCTATTTAGAAAGGTTCACCTCAAAAATAACCTTTCTTGTTTTGTTATTATAAAAAAGACATTAAGTGAACAAAAATACTCTTAATGAAATGATAGTCATTTAAATCACTATTGGGATTCCCAACCTTAAAGTTAGAAATCTCAACTTCTATGTTGGGAGCCCTAACCTCTAAGTTGGGATTTTCAATCTTGATTTAACATTCAGGTTAGGAATCCCAACCGTAAGGTTGAGATTCTGAATATGGATTTAAATCAAGATCAGGACTCTCAACCTAGAAGTTGGGATTCCCAACCTGAAGGTTGAGAATGTGAACTTGGATATTTTATTAAGGTTGAGATTCTCTACCTCGAGGTTGAGATATAGGTTGGGATCTCAACCTCGAGGTTGGGATTCCCAACCTCCTCGAGATTGAGATTCTCAACCAGATCATTTGGTAGAGAGAGTGACCAACAAAAATGATGGGTCAAGGGCATTTTCGTCCAAAAAAGGATATTGTGCAAATATTAAAAAAGAAAGATTAGTTTTCAAATGAGTTATCAAAAATGGGTTAGTTTTCAACAAAACCTTTTTTTTTTTTTTTTACTACAACCGAAGTTTAATTTTATGGTGAGGAATGCCAGTGTACTCTATAAAAGACTTTTAGGCTATGTTCGATGCATCTGACATTTCAAGGGGTTAGAATTAAAAATTTTCAATTTCATGAAATCCGGTGTTAATCTAGAAAGGTTAGGAATGGATTCAAGACCCAATCTCAAACTTTTTTATTTCTTCTCGTTCTTTCTCTTCTCCTCTATCTACTTCTTTCTGTCGAACTCATCTCCATCATTTCTTCTCATTCTTTCTCTTCTCCTCTATCTACTTCTTTTTGTCAAACCCATCTTCATCAACTGCTATCAAACCCAACAACAATCGTCGTCGAACCCATCTCCATCAATAGCCATCAAGCCCAGCAGCAACCATTATCAAATCTAATAGTAGCATCTATTGCTAATCCAACAGCACCCACCATCAAACTCTATAAGCAACACTCGTCATCAAACCTAGTAGCAGCAACTGTCGTCGAACCCACCTGATGAATGAATTGGAATAAAATTAATTTAAATATTTTATTATGTAACATAAATTAAAATTATTTAAAAAATATTTATAAAGAAACATTAAAGTCGATAGGAAGCAGAAACATTTGTATAGACAACCCACAAATGTTCAAATCAACCTCTCCAATCTTACACGTTTCTTTAATCATGGTTATGTGCTCCTCCTTATCTATAAAGTCTTGTAACATTGTTTTTGTATATATGTGCAATATTAATGCAATCAACATATCTATGGACTAAAATCATCAAACACCGATGCCATACATGTTTACCAAAATAGTGAACACATTAAAAAATTTGGAAAAAAAAAATAGTAAAAAATCAATTTAGTTTCATCTTCATCTACCCAATTCATCTTTATCCATCATCAACCTAGTCAAAGAACCATCTATCATCAACCCAATCCAAAAACCACAACATCATTACGTTCATCCATCATCAAAGTAAAAAAAACCACAAACATCAACCCAGTCAAACCCAAATCTCCAGAAAGCAAAAAAATTAAAATCCATCATTAACGCAGACAAACCTAGAAACCCTAAACATCAACAAAAATTGAACCTAGAAATCCATCATCAACTCGACCACCACAACGACGATTTCTTCTCTTAAGTTCTAGGTTCGATCGAATTCAGAACCTAAACCGCATAAATACATATATATATATATATATATATTGAAGAATTTAGAGGGTGGAGATGAAGATGAATATGACAACAACGAGAGAAAGAGTGATAAATGGAGTGAAAGTCAGAGAAAGAACGAGAAAAGCCCATTCTCATTCAGGGAGTGAGCTTGGGAATGATCATTCCCATGAGATCAAGAAAAAAAAATTTGAAATCCCTCTTAAACCTCTCCAAATGCTTGATTTCATAGGAATGAAAATTTTTAATTCTAATCCTATAAAATGTCAGGTGTATCAAACATGCCCTTAAGGTACATTGGCATTGAATTAGACTTAACTAGATTGTTATGCATATTTTAATGATTTGAGAAAATGGGCCAACGAGGCCTAATGGTTCAGCCTAATGAGTAAAAACCCAACAGACTCAAGAGTTAAGACACCATCACGGGAGCTTAGATCGTTGCATTCGAGTTCGTGGTCCACAGTCCAGTGAGCTCGTAATGTGGTTCCTAGCTCGCCTATCATCTTCAGCTTGCAATTTGGAGCAAGCTTAGCTCATCGAGCTCGCCCAAAACATCTTCTAGAAGCTTGAAACAACCTTATTCGCTAAGAAAGTCAACTTGCTTATTTTGAAGCAAATCAAATCTCGAGAATCTCGGAGTCTATTTTCGATTCGGTGGAGATAATTTTGTAAATGTAATTATTTTAAAATTATTTCTTATTTCAATTGTATTCAAACTGTATCATCACATTCAATAAATTAGGGGCGAAATCACTTGTAAAACATAAGAGAGAAATAGCATATTGTTACTTTGCCAAATTTCAGAGTGATTATCGTGGACATAGGCATCATTCTGGCTAAACCATGTAAAAAAACTTGTGTGCATTGTTCTTTTTTTCTGTCTGCCTTTTTTGCGTTAGTTGTATTCTTTGTTATTTACAGGTATTGGGTTTTAAGAATCTGATCGACCAAATTCCAACGTTGACATTTTGACATTATAAGGAGGGCCCAAACTGTAAATGTGTACCAGATTTTGAGATTGTCATGGCAAGAAGAAGAACAGCCAAAAGCTCTAACGCGACGAGAGATCAGAAAGAAAGACAGATTGACTACCAACAACATGATATTCAGCCAAGGGGAAGTGTAACTCTGTCTGCTGTAGGAGCACCTCAAGACCCCACTAACAGCGCAACTATAGGTGTGCCTCCGTTGGCCACTTGTCAACCACCACCAGCGGTCGCCCAGATGGTGGAAGAATTGCAAGTATGGTATCAGCATGAGGAGGTGCTAGAAAACATAGTGCAGTAGCTTGTAGATGCGGTTAGGGCTTTAACGTAGGCTTAGGTGCAGAATGCACCTACTCGTGAGGCCACCGCACCCAAACAAGCTTACCAGTAACAACATGAAGGAATTATAGCTCCTGAGAGGTTCGATAGAGAAAACCTGCGACCTGCCAACTCAGTCGGCTCCTCTAATTCCCGTGCAAGAGCTGGAGATTATAGAGCTCATAAAGATTAGGAAGTTCTGCGTCCTACGAGCTTGAGAATAAGGGTGAGCTAGGATGGAAGCCGCCGCGTAAAGGATACTCATGACCGAGCTAAGGCTACATTCGAGTATGAAGAAGAGAAGTTGGTCATCGGCGTCATGTAGGGTTGTACCAATTTGACGAATCTCAAAGGGCTAGTCCGGGATGTATACCAGACCACCATTCTTCAGGTAATGAGCACAGGAGAGAACACGGGCTCATGACCAATGGGTGGAGGATATTCTTCAGAGGGTTCAACAGCTCAAGGCGCGCCTTAACACCTTAAACCAACGAGATCAGTATGGTGAGAGGACCACACTCACCAGTGAGATTAAGATCCAGCCTCTCCCTCGCAGGTTCAAGATCCCCAGTATTCCCCAATATAATGGAGGCAACGACCCTTATGATCATCTGGATGCATTCAATATCCAGATGGATATTCAGACGGACAACCCATTAGTTAAATGTCGAGTCTTCTTAACCACCTTAGGGGATATTCCACGGACCTAGTTCAAGAGTCTCCTAGCTTGAAGCATTGATTGTTAGGAGAAATGTCAGAGGAGGTTCACAAACCAATACAGAGCTTTGAGGAGGCAGCTCGCACCATTTTACCACCTCACCACGATTTTTCAGTGATAGAACGAATCCTTTAAGGATTACATCATCAGGTTCCGAGGCGAGGTCAGTAAGGTTGAAAATCCTTCAGACGAGAGCATCCTAACTGCGATCTCAACTGGGCTTCACAAGGATGAAAAGCTACACGAAAGTATCTATAAATTCTCGGTGAAAGACCTGAGTGAATTTTATGAGCGAGCTGCCAAGGAGATCAGGTGGGAAGAGATCTTTAGCCTCAAGTGACCTAATTAGAAAGGCGAATCGAGTAGTTCCAACCACTCGAAGAAGAAAAACAATGGTGGGAATAGAAGAGAAGGCTGAAATAACAACCAGCTAATCAGGTCACTAAGAAGGCCCGGAATGAACCAAAGAATGAGCGATCTAAGCATCAAGGTCGCTATAATAGTTAGAACGTCCTATCAAACACCCCGAGCAGGATTTTTGCAACAAAAAAGAACGTGAAGGACTTCGGGAAACCCCCTCCTATAAGAACTCTTGTCAACCAGAGAAATAAGAACAAGTTTTGTGCCTGTCATTGTAACACCTTCTCCCGAGTATATTAGTATTCATATATACGAAAAAATGGAATGTACTAATATAACCCTTTGATAAAATAATAAAAATGATTTTTAAATGTTCTATAGTGAAATTTAATAATTATAAATTTTTAAAAGTATTGGAATTTAATTAAATTTATAAAAAGTTAAGGGGCCTGTGAGAAAATTGCCAGATAAATATATATAAAGAATGACAAAATAGTAAATAAACAAAAAGGACGAGATATTATAGAAATAGAGAATTCTCTAGAATGTGGTAGAATTATAATTTTAAGGAACTTTAAGGGTGAAAAACAAGCTTGACCCATACCTATAAATAGGCGTGTGGTGTGAGTCAGCGAAAGAGAAAGAGAAAGTGAAGAGAGAAAGGAAATCTGGACACAGAGAGAGAGAGAGAGAGAGACAACTATCGATAGAGAGAGGAAACAAGCTGTCACCACCGATCCAAGTCAAGTTCAACCACTTTTGAAAGAGATCAAACTACTGAAAGGTGAAGAAAAGATTTGGGAGCTAGATCTGGTAAGGATTAGGTAGTAAGATTGTTGTTTATGGTGTTATTTTGGTGGAAAGTTGCCTAAAATAGTCTCTGAGTTTCAATTGAAGCTGACGAGAATTTTATGTGTAGATCTGGTGATGTTGAAACTGTAAGCGAGCTAGAGAACAAGGCAAAAGACTAAGGAGAAGTTGGTAAGTAAATAAATCTGCATATCGTTGACTACATTCTGCATCTAT